>CM056049.1:190459739-190774739 GCA_029574335.1 Rana kukunoris
CCTCTCTCTCTCTCCCCTTCTCTCTCTCTCTCCTCCTCTCCCACCTTCTCTCTCTCTTCACCCCTCTCTACCTCTCTCCCCCCTCTCTCTCTCTCTCTCTCTCCCCCCTCTCTTCTCTCCCCCCACCTCTCGTCTCTCTCTCTCTCCCCTTCTCTCCTCATCTCTCTCCCCCCCCTCTCTCTCTCTCTCATCCCTTTCCCCTCTACCCACTCACCCTCTCTCTCCTCCTCTCTCTCTCTACTCCCCTCTCCACTCCTCTCTCTCCCCTCTCTCTCTCTCCCTCCCCCCTCTACTCTCCCCACTCCCCCCCCCCTCTCTCTCCCCCCCCTCCTCTCTCTCTCTCTCTCTCTCCCCCCTCTCTCCCCTCTCCCCCTCTCTCTCCCTCTCTCTCTCTCCCCTCTCTCTCTCTCTCTCTCTCTCTCTCCCCCCTCTCCCCCACCCCCTCTCTCTCTCTCTCTCTCTTCTCCCCACCCCCTCTCTCTCTCTCTCCCCCCACCCCCTCTCTCTCTCTCTCTCCCCCCTCTCCCCTCCCGCCCCCCTTTCTCTCGCCCCCCCCCTTTCTCTCGCCCCCCCTCTCTCTTCTATTTCTTCTCCCTTCTATTTCTTCCTCCTGGCTTTTCTTTTCATCTCTTTTTAATTCCTTTTTTTTTTTTCCAAACCCCCTTACCCCATTGCCGTTGTACATTGCGATTAGCTGCGTTTTACGTGCGGCTGCGTTTAGCTGCTTTCTTGCCATTTCCTTGTTGCCGCTGCTATCTAAAGGTGAAATAGTACACTGCGTTTACCTGCAGTTATGTGCAGACAGCGGGAATAAATCGTTCCTGGACGCAGTCAAACTTATTTTTTCTAACCGCACCAAACCCCCATGTAACATAAGTGTTGCTAAACGCAGTGTGTAAATGGGGGACATCATTGTAGATAACTTGATCTATCCGCAGCTAATAGCTGTGTTCTGTCCACCCATGTGAAAGGGTCCTAAGGCAAGGCTTGTATCAAATGTGTTGTTTTTAACTCTGCCCAGCAGGGGGTGCTGCATGACCAGTGTTTGAATAAAGCCCGGCAGTTGGAGACAGCTAATGAAAGCGGTAGACAAATGGGTGCCATGAACCGGGGTTACAGGCCAAGCCATTTGTATCCATAAAGAGCTGCTTAAGCTTCCAGGCAACAGATTACCAATTTAAAGAAGACTGATCAGCCCCTGATTACACCCAGTGGTGTGCGTGGGGCTGCTGACAGGCTGCTGCTTGGCCTTCTGGGTAAAAAAAAAAAGTGAAAGTTCAAGTTTTTCACTTCCCCTGGGTGACGGAGGGAGGGGGCGAAAGAAATAGAACACCTACAATCATTTATCAGCAAAATGAGGGGCTTTGGATTTCCCTGTCTGCCTGCTCACTATAGGAGAGTCTGATCAGTATGGAGACCCGCAGGGAAAGGGCTTTACTTTTATTTTATTGGATTTTATTTTATTGTGTCCCCCCTCTCCATGGTTTATAGGAGATGCTGCTATTGCAGGCAGCCTGTTATATTGTCTTTTAGACTTGCACTTTTGTATCGGCTCCTCTCCTGGACTGATCTTTCTTAACCACTTAAGACCCGGACCATAATGCAGGTTAAGGACCTGGCCCCTTTTTGGGATTCGGCACTGCGTCGCTTTAACTGACAATTGCGCGGTCGTGCGACGTGGCTCCCAAACAAAATTGGCGTCCTTTTTTTCCCCCCCACAAATAGAGCTTTTTTTTGGTGGTATTTGATCACCTCTGCGGTTTTTATTTGTTGCGCTATAAACAAAAATAGAGCGACAATTTTGAAAAAAAAAAACAATATTTTTTACTATAATAAATATCCCCAAAAAATATATAAAAAAAAACGTTTTTTTTTCCCCCTCAGTTTAGGCCGATGCGTATTCTTCTACATATTTTTGGTAAAAAAAAATATAGCAATAGGCGTTTATCGATTGGTTTGCGTGAAATGTATAGCGTTTACAAAATATGGGATAGTTTTATTGCATTTTTATTAATAATTTTTTTTTTTTTTACTACTAACTACTTAAATTGTACGATGTGTCCGCCATAATGTCGCAGTCACAAAAAAATCGCTGGTCGCTGCGATCAGTGATTTTTTTTTCATGACTGCGATATTATGGCGGACACATCGGACAATTTTGACACATTTTTGGGACCATTGGCATTTTCATAGCAAAAAAGTGCTATAAAAAGGCATTGTTTACTGTGAAAATTACATTTGCAGTTTAGGAGTTAACCACTAGGGGGGCGCTGTAGGGGTTAAGTGTGACCTCATATGTGTTTCTAACTGTAGGGGGGCGGGGCTGGACGTGTGACGTTCGTGATCGTCTTTCCCTATATGAGGGAACAGACGATCACTGGCACTGCTACAATGAAGAACAGGGAAGGTGTGTTTACACTCGCCTCGCCCCGTTCTTCAGCTCCGGTGACTGATTTCGGGAGACCGATGGCGATCGGGTCCCGCAGGCGCGGTCACGGAGCTTTGGACCAGGTCACGAGCGTCTCGCCGCCGGCACGCTCGCGATCCTATGGCTGGGCCTTAAAGAGACACGTACAGGTGTCCAGTCGTGAAATTCTGACAATGTATATCGGCGGTAGGGGTAAGTGGTTAAGCCCCATACACACGGTCTGACTTTTTGATGACAAACTTCAAATTTAGCAAGTTTAAAAAAAAAAAAAAAAAAAAAATCCGACAGTGTGTACGATCCATCGGACAAACGTTTTCGGTTTTCATCGCACAATAGTTCGCTCTGCAAACGGACAAACTTTTCGGCAACAAAAGTTGTACGGAAATCCATCGGACTTTAGTCCAAAGTACAAACGCGCATGGTTAGAAAGAGTTACAATTGAGCTGAAAACGCCCCATCGGCTTATACTCGAGTCACCTTTTTGCGCCTGATCTTCCGAACTTTGGGGACCCGGTACTGGCCGTGGACATGGTGAGGCATGCAGATGGACACCCTAGGCTTATACTATAGTCAATACGTTTTTCCTGTTTTTTTGTGGTAAAATTAGGTGCCTCGGCTTATATTCGGATCGGCTTATACTCGAGTATATACAGTATTTATTTTTGTTATTTATGAATTTTATTTTTTGTGTGTGTTTTTACATTTATTTAATAATTTATCCATATAATAAATAACCCCAACTCCTAATCCTAACCCTAAGGCCCCTTTCACACTGCGGCGAGAGGTGCAGTGGCCGCAAAGCGCCGCTATTTTTAGCGGCGCTTTACCGCTAATTTTGCTACGCTATTTGGCCGCTAGCAGGGCGGTTGCATGCCTCACTGTGCCCATCTGCATGCCTCACTGTGCCCATCTGCATGCCTCACTGTGCCCATCTGCATGCCTCACTGTGCCCATCTGCATGCCTCACTGTGCCCATCTGCATGCCTCAGTGTGCCCAGCTGCATGCCTCAGTGTGCCCAGCTGCATGCCTCAGTGTGCCCAGCTGCATGCCTCAGTGTGCCCAGCTGCATGCCTCAGTGTGCCCAGCTGCATGCCTCAGTGTGCCCAGCTGCATGAATGAATGAATGAATGAGAACTTATATAGCGCGGCACATGCGAACTGAATCGCCTCTGGGCGCTTGTTGTTCCTGTCTCCTTTGATATCAAAAGAGAAAAGTCTTGACCTTTTTCCTAAATGCTAGGTGGTTCTCCTCCAACCGAATGCTGGTTGGTAAAGCGTTCCATAGTCTGGGACCCTGGATCGCAAATCTTCTTTCTCCTTTGGACTTGAAGTTGGCTTTCGGAACCTGGAGCAGGTTCTGATTCGTGGATCGCAAAACGCGATTTGGATTATGCGCTTTTATTAATTCGCATAAGTAAAGCGGGGCATTCTCATGGACACATCTATGCGTAAGACAGAGAGCTTTAAAAGCGATTCTGTCTTTAACTGGCAGCCAATGAAGGGATCTCAGTGAAGGTGAGATGGATTCCCAGGGTTTTTTCCCAGTCACAAGTCTGGCGGCCGTATTCTGAACGACTTGCAGACGAGCGATTTGGTATTTGGGGAGACCGAGGTAAAGGGCATTTGCATAATCCAGCCTGGAGTTTACAATAGCTCCCACCACGACCGCTAAATCTTCTTTAGGGATGAACGGAGTGAGTCGGCGTAGTAGGCGCAGTAGATGGTGAGATCCGCTGACTACTGACCCTATTTGTGCGTCCATTGTCATAAAGGAGTCAAAAATGACCCCTAGGCTTTTGACTTTGGCGCTAGGGGTGATGAGCTTGCCCAAAATAGGCGGGGGGGTCCACGCTGTTGAGGGTTGATTCCTTCGCTTGGCGTGAAACAGAAGAAGTTCTGTTTTCGCTCCATTGAGTTTAAGATAACTCTTTGTCATCCAGTCCTCTATCAAAGAGAGGCATGTCTCTAGATTGAGGTGGTGATCCTGTCTATTGTAGATGCGGAAATACAGTTGCGTGTCATCTGCATAAGAGTGATAAAGCAGATTTTGGCTGCTAATAATCTCAAAAAGAGGACGAAGGTAGATGTTGAATAGCACTGGTGACAGAGGCGATCCTTGAGGGACTCCGCATGTTACTGTGCGTTTCTCAGACGTAAACGATCCTAACTTCACAGTTTGCGATCGGTTTTCCAAAAAAGAGGAGAACCAAGATAAATCGCCTTCTGCGACCCTGGCTACTTCAGAAAGCCGAGTCAGTAACAGATTGTGGTCTACAGTGTCAAAAGCTGCACTTAAGTCCAACAGAACTAGAAGACAAGATTCTCCTTCGTCTGCGGCCTTGAGAACATCGTCCCATACTTTCAGCAATGCTGTTTCCGTCCCATGTCCGGGACGGAAGCCTGATTGCAATGGGTCAAGTAGCTTGTAGGTATCTAGATGCAGTTGCAGCTGTTGTACCACTACTTTTTCCATTATCTTAGAGAATACGTTGAGGCTTGTTATGGGACGGCGGTGGAGTGGGTCCTTGGGGTCCAGGGAGGGTTTCTTCAGGATGGGTTGGATTACACCCTCTTTCAACTGTGAGGGCACTATGCCTTCCAAGAAAGACTGGTTGATAAACTGCGTGATGGGAGGAGCCAGGATGTCGGCGCATTCCTTCAGCAGTTTTATGGGGATAATGTCATTTGGTGCTGCGCCATTGCGCAGAGTACAAATGACATTCTTAGTGGACTCGATGGAGATGGGTTCCAGGGTGAACTTACCTGATATCGGAGAATTACTATGGGTGCTGTGTGAGAGGCTACAGGGGGGGCTGAGGGGAGAAAAATTTTGCTGAATGCTTTCACGGATTGCCTCGATTTTATTAACGAAATAATCCGATAGCTCATTGCAAAATTCTTGTGTGTCCGAACTGGGGGCTTCAATGCATCCTGGTTTCATGGTCTGGGTGACCATCTTGAAGAGTTCGCGGGGGCGGTTTAGGGCACCGTTGATAGCCTCCGAAAAATAATTCTTCTTGGCTTGGAAAATTCCTTTGTGGTATTTTCTTGTTGTCGCCTTGTAGATGGATAGGTTTAGCTCAGAAGAACATCTTTTCCAGGCAGATTCTGCCCTTCTGCGTTCTTGCTTCAGTAACGACAGCTGGTTGTTAAACCAGCTGCGGTTGTTTTTCCGGATGCGGGTTATTCGTTTCGGCGCTACCAAGTCGGCTGACTGTAGCATGGCCGAGTTTATGGCTTTCAATGTTTCAACGGCCGTTTGCTGCGGCTGGGTTGTTTCTATTTTTTTCCTTAAAGTCGTTTTGAAGAGTTCCGAGTGGAGCTTCTTCTGACATCTAGTCCAGTGTGTTGCCACTGGATTTGATGTTTTTGTTGCGGGGGGGATGGTGGAAATACTGAATATAATTGCCTGGTGGTCTGTCCATGGCAATTTTTCATTTTCCCTAATTTTTATTTCCAGAGCTTGTCTGAAAATAAGATCGAGTGTGTGACCTGAAGCATGTGTAGGCCCACATACTAGTTGCTGCAATCCTAATCCTTCCAGGTGGTCAATACAGGCGTCGGCAATGGGGTCTTGTGAGGAATTGGCCCAGAGATTGAAATCCCCTAACAGCAAAAGTTGTTTACTGTTGAGGGTATAAGTGGAGAAGAAATCCGTCCATGATGAGAGCAGCTGCGATTTTGGGCCGGGCGGCCTATAGCAGAGCAGAATGTGGACAGTCTCCTTTGAACTTGCTTGCAGTTGCAGAGTAAGGGTTTCCATGAATGGAAGAGGGTTTTGGCGGACTGGTTTGGTGATCGTAAGATGAGTCTTGTGGATCACCGCCAGGCCGCCTCCTCTTTGCCCTATTCTGTTTTCCGTTATGATACGGTAATTTTCTGGCACCAATTCTCCTAGAATGGTGTTACAGTCGGCTGTGAGCCAGCTCTCTGTAATAAAAAGACAGTCTAGATCCTTTTGTTGAATGAAGTCGCGGATTTCTAGTCGGTGTTTTACTGCCGATCTAGTATTGATCAGAGCACATGATATGTGCTTGACCTGGGGTAAATGTCTGAAATGTCTAACCGTCGATCTATGATTGGTTCTCCATAGTCGCTCAGTTCTTAGGGCCTTTCTGGTGATGGCTGGCAGTATTGCGGCGCATTGCCTCAAACTCCAAATGGTCTCGGCAGAATATTGCCTACATGCCATGTTCGCCAATACACCAGGGGGGGGAGGGGGGGGATTTTAGGGCAGTGGGGAGAGGAATTGGCTAAACTCCTCTCTCCTGGCTTGGTCCAGAGGAAGGCAAAAAACCCTGGCGGCGCTCGGCCAATATGCTCCGGCAGGGAAAAAATTCCTTCCTGACCCCTGTAAGAGGCGATCGGGTAACCCCTGGATCAAGTTGTAGTGGTGATTAAGATTTGGGGCTGGGTGCAGCAAAAATGGCCTGCCGATCGGTAGCAGGATCCAGACTGGTAAAGCTTCCAGATTGGGTGGATCGGTGCTACTATTTGGGGCCAGGATTACTAGACCGGGGTGTGAGGTAACTTTCCTGGGGGTATGGGGTGGGGTTCAAGTCCGTTTTCGGACTTTGGTGGCGGTTGGAGGGGGTGAGAAGCGGCGCGCCACTAGGCCGCGGGTGAAGCCGCGGCCTTTCCTAAATTGCGGCTGCCGCGATTGCTTCCAGGCCGGCGTGGATGTATCGAAAAACGCCGGCCTGGAAGCCAGAAATGCCAGAAATGGCTGAAAATTGCCAAGGATTGCAGGGCAGGTGGCGGATGGGTAGTGAGGGGGTATAGGAGGGGAGATGTGGATAGGGAGATAGCAGGGGCTTTTAAGTGGCAGCAGCTGCTGTCCTCAAAAGGACGACCGTCTGCAGCCTCAGTGAAAGGCTTACCTGCTGGAGAAGGGTGACGGAGGGAAGCCAGGGGGGTCAGGTGAAGCAGGGGGAAGCCAAGCGGTGGATTGCAGGAGGAATGGAGGGATAGTGCAGGCTTGCCTAGCAGTGTCTGTCACCGTCTGCCTGTCTGGTTTCTGGCAGGTGGGGGCTCCAGAGGGAGAGAGAAACCAGGGGATCCAGGGGCGGCTCGAGGTCAGAGCGGATCTGACAATGGAGGCTGATGCTGGGGGAGGAGAACCCTGCCTATCTGGCTCCAGGAGCCGTACGTCCTACTCTTAGGACGCACGCCGATTACTACTGGAGTCAGTTCAAGCCCTGGGGAGGAGTCACTCTTTCAGACTCAATCCTGGAGAGCAGGAGAATAGGTGTGGTCAGTGTGCCCAGCTGCATGCCTCAGTGTGCCCAGCTGCATGCCTCAGTGTGCCCAGCTGCATGCCTCAGTGTGCCCAGCTGCATGCCTCAGTGTGCCCAGCTGCATGCCTCACTGTGCCCAGCTGCATGCCTCACTGTGCCCAGCTGCATGCCTCACTGTGCCCAGCTGCATGCCTCAGCACCCACTGACCCCTCGAGGGTCCCCAAAGCTCTCACTGACCCCTCGAGGGTCCCCAAAGCTCTCACTGACCCCTCGAGGGTCCCCAAAGCTCTCACTGACCCCTTGAGGGTCCCCAAAGCACCCACTGACCCCTCGGGGGTCCCCAAAGCACCCACTGACCCCTCGGGGGTCCCCAAAGCACCCACTGACCCCTTGGGGGTCCCCAAAGCACCCACTGACCCCT
The DNA here is from genome assembly GCA_029574335.1 of Rana kukunoris. Lineage (NCBI taxonomy): Eukaryota > Metazoa > Chordata > Amphibia > Anura > Ranidae > Rana > Rana kukunoris. Next base: position 190,467,828 of record CM056049.1, read on the forward strand.
TGGGGGTCCCCAAAGCACCCACTGACCCCTCGAGGGTCCCCAAAGCACCCACTAACCCCTCAAGGCTTTCACACTGGAAAGACAGCAGCGGCTGTCTACGGTCGGTGTGAAAGGGGTCTAAACTAAACTCGAACCTCTTTACCCTAATGAAAAAAAACATAATAAATGAATAATAATAAAAGAAGAAATAAAAGATAAAAAAGCTGAAATACAGTACCTAATACAAAAAAAACAAACAAACAAAAAAACTGCCAAAGCCCAAAAAAATGCTGCATACAAAAGCTCCCCCCCAAAAAAGCTCAGATGTTACTCTACGTGTGAATGCAGCGTTGGGTAGATATTTAGTTCATTATCACATCAGTTCACTATTTAAAGTTAAGGCGCACCATTTCTCTTATTTTATTCCTTCCAAGATTTGAGTCGCAGTGCCATCGCAGAGTCGCGCAGAGATATTTTTCCTTCTTTTCCTCTGTCATTTGGTGGCTCAGGCTGGTTGTGTTTGGTGGGGTTTCCTCCTCGTACGTATGTCAGCCGGCTTCTTGCAGTAATGGCTTCGTTCTGTTGGGGTCAGCCTGGGTTTATTTTTCTGATAGCGAGAGAGAGCGTTGGGCTTGCTGTCAGAGTGATGAAGAGCCGTGCTCTTGGGCTGTGTACATACAAAGCACCCGCTGACCGCCTCTATCATCGTACAGTATGACTGTCAGTACATGCGGAGGAGAGGGGCATTCCAGCCGTATTTGGGGCAGTCTGCCCAGTATATATAGACAAGAAGGACATGCGCCAAACTAAGTGTAGTAAATTAGGGATTTAATGAGGTGAAAATAATAGTAAACAGTAGATTGGCTACTCACAAAACTATTGAGAGCAAGGGCACATCAGGGGTTAACGGCTGGTCGAGGGTCACAACGATCGTTTACATCTGCAGGCAGGCTGACTTGGCCAAGTCATGGGAGTTATGGAGACCCATCCTGGGGAAGCCTGGAAGAAGCGACAGGGGATCCAGAAGCTGTGTTTCCTGGATAGGACGCGCTATGCGTTCCAGCATGAAGCGCAGTCTATCGCCGTACGACCGGAAGTGACGTCGAACCTCGGGCCAGCCCAGTATTACTCCCAATCTGCCTGAGGCTGTATGAATTTTTTTTTATTTTACTGGTTAGGTAACTCGTCTAAAAAGAGAGGAGGGTAACTCGTCGAAAAAGAGAGGAGCTATAGTCTTCTAATGTCAATTTTAACAAATGCATCCTCATTTTTCTTGGGTATCACTGGATAGTCTTATACAGTGAAACCTTGGATTGCAAGTAACGCGCTTAAGGAGCGTTTCGCAATACGAGCACTGTATTTTTGGAAAATCCTGACTCGGTTTGCAAGTGTTGTCTCGCAAAACGAGCAGGATTCAAGCCACAGCTGTGTGTAGTACCGCATTTGGCCTGAGGTGAGGAGACGCCGATTCGAGCCGTTAGGAAATACTCCATTCACAAGCCTTTCTGAGGTTTTAAGAGTTCATCCCATGCCCCCGAGCCTTTCCGAGTATTTCAGGTGCCCCCCTCCCACTTCTGGTCACATGCGGTATTGCATGCCATAGAAGTCAATGCAGAACAAATAATTTTCTTTTCCATTGACTTCTATGGGGAAACTCGCTTTGATAGTGCTAGTGCTTTGGAATATGAGCATTCTCCTGGAACGGATTATTCTCGTAATCCAAGGTTCCACTTTATAGTAAAATATAGTGTTTAGTTGCCAAATATTCTATAGAATACCTCCTCAGCAAACCCATATTAAAGTTTGAAGATCACAGAGAGGAGATCCAAGTAGGGCAGGGGTCTCAAACTGGTGACCCCCCCCCAGCTGTTGCAAAACTAAGTCCCATGAGGCCTTGCAAGGCTGACAGTTACAAGCATGACCCTCTTAGGCAGAGGCATGATGGGACTTGTAGTTCTGCAACAGATGGAGGGCCACCAGTTTGGGACCCCTGACCTAGGGCCTCTAAAAGCCAAACTCAAGCAGTGTCTGGACACCTGTCTGCCTCCTTCTGTACCACCCAAACAGCAGGCTGTATCACTGTCTGGTCAACGGGCTGCGAGACCTACGGCCAATAGGCCAAACTTTAGAAAAATGCTTTTTTTTTAAAGAATTGGGCAACAACTACAAAGGATGGATGGGCTGAAAAACTTTGCAAATCTTTTTGTGACGTGTCCCAGAAGATAACAGGGAGGACGGGGAGAGAGAGGAAGAGTCACTTAGGTCAGTGGTTCTCTACCCTGCCCTCAAGTACCCCCAAGACCTCCTCTTCCTCCATGCAAACCGAAACAAAAACCTTAGCACAACGTCCATGCCACCCACCATCCTTGGACAAACCATCGCCCCTAGTACTAAAGCCAAAAGCCTCGGAGTCATCTTTGACTCAGACATGACTATGCACGCACAAATAGGATCAGTAGTCAGCGGATCTCACCACCTTCTTTGCCTGTTGCGTAAGACTCACCCCTTCCCCCAGATGGAGATATAGCAGCAGTAGTCGGAGCAATCATCAATTCCCGACTTGACTTTGCAAACTCCATCTACCTAGGACTTCCCAAATACCAAATTTCACATCTACAAGTTGTCCAGAACACGGAAGCCAGACTGGTAACTGTAAAAAAAAAATGTGAATCAATCGCCCCGTTCCTGAGGGCCCTCCATTGGCTAGCCGTGAAGGATCGGGTCACATTTAAAGGGGTTGTAAAGGTAAAAGTTTTTTTACCTTAATGCATTCTATGCATTAAGGTAAAAAAACATCTCACAGCAACGCCCCCCCCCCCCCCCCCCCGAGTCCCCGTTTTACTTACCTTACCGCTCGAAACTCCCGGGCACTCCCACCTTATCCTCTTCGGTTCCCAGCCTGGCCGTTGATTGGCTAGGCTGGGCGGATTGATAGCAGCCCAGCCATTGGCTGGCGCTGCTGTCAATCACAGCGGATGACGCGGCGCGCAGGGGGGCGGGGCCGAGTGATACAGTCGGCGGCTATGGCCGCCGCTGTATCACGGGAGCGCGCTCGCAAAAGCTTTCCACCCTCCGAGCGCCCTCGCATGAAGATGGAAAGCTTTTGCGAGGAGGAGCTGAGACAGCCGCCGAGGGACCCCAGAAGACAGCTTTCCGGGCCACTCTGTGCAAAACGAATTGCACAGTGGAGGTAAGTATAACATGTTTGTTATTTAAAAAAAAAAAAAAAACTGACTTTAGTATCCCTTTAAGACCCTCTGCCTCACTCACAAATGTACACAAGGAAAAGCACTGCAAAACCTCTGCGACAAAATAAAGCATTACACCCCAAGTTGTCCCCTCTGATCGTCCAACCAGAACCTCCTCCACATCCCGAAGACCCGCTACAAATCAAAACGCGAGCGAAGATTTGCAGTCCAAGCACCACATCTATGGGAACGCTCTACCCACGGACATCCGCTTTGAAAACAACCATCTGGCCTTCAGGAAGAAGCATCTCTTCTGAAGACACTGGCGACAAAAGCGCTTCGAGGCGATTTGGTTTGCCTTTGTAGCGCTATGCGAGTTACTCATTCATTCAACAGGTCATGTTTTGGGAATTTCTCTTGGATAAAATAGCTGTCTAAAATACCAAGCCATTGACTCTGATTTAAAGCACCTGAGCAAAATAAAGGAAAACCTGCAAACATGGCCTGTTGGGGGTACTTGAGAACAGGGTTGAGAACCACTGGCCTAGGCGATCGAACGGAAGTGGGAGTTGGGTACCTGTCAAAACTAGGGCCCCCCCCCCCCAAAAAAAATGACATGCCAAATGGCGCATGTCAAAGGGGTCAGGAGTGTTTAAAGCCTAAGTTCCACTTTTGGGTGGAACTCCACTTTGATCTTTTTTTGCAAACTGATTGTGCCTTTTTAACTTTTTTTTACCGGTTTTATATTTTATGACAATCTTTGTTAGTCGCTCGCCTTACTTTTATTAAAGGAACATTCTGTTTATATCTCCGGTGAATACCGTGGCATTGTTCTGGTTGAGGGGTTGATCTGGTGTGTGTAGGAATCTTAGTATTTTTTTTGTCCGCCAACTTTCATGGCAAGTCCAGAAACACAAGGGAGCCATTCCAGGATTCCAGGCCTCGTCTGTCTACAGCAGTCGGCTGTGCATTTTCTACGAGCTTTGATCTCCTTCTCTCTCCCCATGGAGGGCTGCAGGCCTGCAGTCTGGACCTTTTCTGCAGTAATTGTTCTCAGTCTGAGCTCTTTTTACACGACCTGTCATGAGCTTCACACAGCACGTTTGCCCTTTGTTCAGGTTAAAAGGTTTCTTGGCATTTGCCTATGGGAGGGGAGGGGGGGGGGGGGGGTACGGCACTTTACAAGCGCCATCCAGACAGATCGCTCCCCCTCTACCCCCTTGTCCTCAGAGGTCTCTGGATAGTACACCTGCCTGGCCTCCGCTACAGGCCCAGCTTGGAAAAAGGCACAATTTATTTAGTGTAATGTAGAGCCCCGTCTCCCGTACTGGGTCATTCCAGGGCTAAGTCTTTACAGGCAAATTTGGGTTTATTTAAATTGGAACTCCAGTCAAACCTTTAAAAAAAAAAAAAAAAAAAATAGTTTAAACAACGTTTCTATTGGCAGAGCTGTTGAGAACTCTTTGCATAAACGTTTAAAGCTGAACTCTAGACAAAAACCCTTAAGGCAGGCATGTCCAAAGTCCGGCCCGGGGCCAAATGCGGCCCCCCCTGTTGATTTAATATGGCCCCCCTGGGGATTTGGATATATATATTGTTTGTGGCCTCCAGGGCCACAAAAGATATATACTGTTTTTATTGGCACTGCCTTGGAGGGGACAGAGAGGGGGCAGGACGAGCGCCGTTAGATTACATGAAGAGAATCTCCGGTTTGCTCAGCAGCATCTCTATTGGAAGTCCCGTCTCCTGGGATGCCATTGGATGACGGTTCTGTCTATCATAGGAGGCGGGGCTTTGTATTAAAGAGGTCACAGGGTGAACAAGAGATTCTCCTGTTTGTAATCTGTCGGCACTCGTCCCGTCCCCCCTCCCTCTGCCCTCTGAGGCTGCAGATGGGCATCGTTCAGGCTGCACTCATGGCACATGTGAGGCTGCATTCATGGTACATGTGAGGCTGCATTCATGGTACATGTGAGGCTGCATTCATGGTACATGTGAGGCTGCATTCATGGTACATGTGAGGCTGCATTCATGGTACATGTGAGGCTGCATTCATGGCACATGTGAGGCTGCATTCATGGCACATGTGAGGCTGCATTCATGGCACATGTGAGGCTGCATTCATGGCACATGTGAGGCTGCATTCATGGCACATGTGAGGCTGCATTCATGGCACATGTGAGGCTGCATTCATGGCACATGTGAGGCTGCATTCAGGCACATGTGAGGCTGCATTCGTTGCAATAGTGATATTGCACTGGTAAGGCTGCATTGATTGAAATGGTGAGACTACATTAATTGCAATTAGGGTTGTCCCGATATCACTTTTTTAGGAGCGAGTACAAGTACCGATATTTTTTTTTCAAGTACTCGCCAATACCGATACTTTTTTTAAATGTCCCCCACATATGCAGCCATGTCCCCCACATATGCAGCCATGTCCCCCCAGCCATGTCCCCCACATATGCAGCCATGTCCCCCACATATGCAGCCATGTCCCCCCAGCCATGTCCCCCACATATGCAGCCATGTCCCCCACATATGCAGCCATGTCCCCCACATATGCAGCCATGTCCCCCACATATGCAGCCATGTCCCCCCACCCATGCCCCCCACATATGCAGCCATGTCCCTCCAGCCATGTCCCCCACATATGCAGCCATGTCCCTCCAGCCATGTCCCCCACATATGCAGCCATGTCCCTCCAGCCATGTCCCCCACATATGCAGCCATGTCCCTCCAGCCATGTTCCCCACATATGCAGCCATTTCCCCCCATACCTAGCCGCCGCCGCAAGGTTAAACTGCGTGCGGGGAACATCACAGCTTTCATTTGAATAGCGGTTTTCCCCGCCGCGCATGAACACTCCCCCTTGCTCGGTATTGGACAGACCACGATCATCCAATCCCGAGCAAGGGGGAGTGTCTATGCACGGCGGGGAAAACAGCTATTCAAATGAAAGCTGTGATGTTCCCCGCACGCTGTTTAACCATGCGGCGGGGGCTTTCGTTGCGGCGACGGGGGGGGCAAGTATTCTATTAAGGCAAGTATTCTATTGAGGCATTGGGGGCAAATACTCCCGCAAATACTCGGTATCGGTCCCGATACTGATACTGGTATCGGGACAACCCTAATTGCAATGGTGAGGCTGCATTAATGGCAATGGTGAGGCTGCATTAATGGCAATGGTGAGGCTGCATTCATGGCAATTACAAGCCCGTGCGTGTTATACGCCAATAAATACAGTATATCCAAATAACACGTCCAAGCTCATCCTTAGTCCTAAGCAGCGCTCATGGATTTGTTGGGGCCACAAAATAAATATATACAATATATCCAAATAACACGCCCGAGCTCCTCTCTTCACCACACACAGCCACAAAGGCAAGAGAATTATTGTTGGGCAGTGTATTAGTGCTTAGACGAACACACTTAGACAATTTTAATGGTTCAAAGAAGGTCAGGCAAAATAGTCGGCCCTCACGCATGTTCACTTCATCAAATCTGTCCATCTTTGAAAAAACGTTGGACACCCCTGCCTTAAGGGCTAATTTACACTTAGAGCGGTAGTAAACCCGCTGCCTTTTTTCCCCTTCATTTACACCTGTAAAGCCCTGTACACACGATCGGATATCTGATGGAATCTAATCCAATGTATTTTTTCGTCTGATATCTGATGAAGCTGACTTTCATCAGTCTTGCCTACACACCATCAGTCAAAAATCTGACCAAAACGCGGTGACGTAAAACACTACAACGTGCTGAGAATAATGAAGTTCACTGCTTCCGAGCATGCGTCAACTTGATTCTGAGCATGCGTGGATTTCTCACCGATGGACTTCCACACAGACAACCGTTTTTTATAGGAGGAGATCGGTTTTATATCCATAGGAAAAATTTTAAACATGTTCTATTTTTTTTTTTCACCGATGGAAAACAAACCCATGGGGCCCACACACGATCGGTTTGTCCGATGAAAACAGTCCATCGGTCTTTTTTTTATTGGACAAACCGATCGTGTGTACAGGGCTTAAGAGAAAATACATAATGAGCTAGTATGCACAATATATGAGCTATGATTAAGCGCTGATACCCCAGCGATTAATCGACTAATTTCGATTAATTATAACACACATACAGATCCAACTACTTTTAGCTGATCTCCTTGCAGGCCGATTCCCAGTGCAGCTCCAACCACTGGGAAAATAGATAGCAGGATACAAAAAACACACACAGACCGCGCTCAATGGGAATAGCATTAAAACTTTTATAGTCTTCAAGTAGGTAACAAAATAAATATTGCACTGGAGATAAAATCGATGTAGCTACATAGACTGTAAACGTGGCGTGATTAATACCAAACGGTAGCAAAAGCAGTCATAAAAACATGTAGCCAAGTATGATACTGGTATAAAAATGTGTACAACGATACCACTGCTGAATCCAGATGAGGAGGGGTTAACATCAGTCGGTCGGCATGTAGATGTCCACGTGAAGGGAACTATCACAACTCCCAGTGGATGGCTGTAGAATCCCAGGTTGATGGAGGGAAGCGATGGAGGGAAGCGATGGAGGGAAGCGATGGAGGGAAGCGATGGAGGGAAGCGATGGAGGGAAGTATAACAGCCCTTACGTGTGGCAGATAGTAAGGTCCCGCCGGCATGCAGATATGAAGGCACAGCAAAGGAGCCCTTCAGATGGACACGGCAAGCCCTGCCGATGTCCGTGACGTCACCGGATCTCCGACGGAACCTCCTAAAGGCCCAGAAGCCGGCGGAGAGGTGAGTACCAAGAAAAATAATTTTAAATCGATCAAAAAGATTTTGATCGATCAAAAAAATTAAAGATTAATTGATCAATTAAAAGTTAATTTGCACAGCCCTAATATATATATATATAATCTCAAATGAGCGTACACTCCTCACATTTTTGTGTAGAGCAACAATTCTGGACAATTTGGACATTTTCTCTTAGGGGTGTACTCACTTTTGTTGCCAGCGGTAGACATGAATGGCTGTGTGTTGAGTTATTTTTAGGGGACAGAAAATTTACACTGTTATACAAGCTGCACACTCACTACACAACATTGTAGCAAAGTGTCATTTCTTCAGTGTTGTCACATGAAAAGATAAAGTATACAAAAATGTAAGGGGTGTCCTCAATTCTGTGAGATACTGCGTGTTTGTGCGTGCACACGTGCGCTCATAAGTTTACATACCCTGGCAGAATTGATGATTTCACACAAACGTTTCTCTCTCTCATGGTTAGTGTTGGGCTGAAGCCATTTATTATCAATCAACCCGATGGAGGGTAACCATGCGCTGTATATATTGTCGGCTCTATATAAGTACCTGTGATAAATAATAGATTGATGGGAGTGGCAGCTCCTAGATTGCCATAACCCCTATTGTATGTATTTGATGAGAGTTTAGGGTTCTCATGTAATCTTGTGTGTCGCAGTCTATACAGCATGGCCGTGTTCTGTCATTCATGTCTGTCTTTCTCTAGGCTCAGCAGCAGAGGAGTATGGACAACCTCCTGTCTGTGCAGTGCAGAGGAGGCCTGGGGAAGAGGTACAAGAGAGACCTGTGCCCCAGCCCGGAGGTGAACGGCACCAGCCCCATGTCGGAACAGGACTCCGGGATCCTGGATGTGGAGGATGAAGATGAGGAAGAGGAGGTAACGCCGTATTATCTTCATCAATAACGCGCGTGTGACCGCAGGAAACGTCAGCCAGGACCAAGATGATTATTAAAGTTCTGGGTATTATTGTTTGAGTTCAGAAAGTGCTTATTGGGCACATCGGTCCCTGCCCTCTAAGGCCTGTTTCACACGGGTTTTAATTTGAGATCGGTGTGAACAGCGAGCTTTGATAAAGTAGTGCAGGATTGCCAGCAAGCTTCTAAAGTCCCATTCAGCACCCTTTTGTAAATGTTGATCATCGATCCTAATGGAGACGCTGATTGCCACTTTAAAGTGGTTGTAAACCCTTTTACGGCGTACACACAATCGGTTAAACCGATCTTAAAGCGGTCTTATGGTCCGTTTTCATCGGTCCAAACCGATCGGGGGTGGGCGCCATCGGTTATTTATCCATCGGTTAAAAAAAAATGAACTTGTTTTAAATTTAACCGATGGATTCCTAACCGATAGGTCAAAACCAATCGTTAGTAGGCACGACCATCGGTTAAAAAAATCCACCCATGCTCAGAATCAAGTGGACGCATGCTCGGAAGCATTGAACTTCATTCTTTCAGCACGTCGTTGTGTTTTACGTCACCGCGCTCTGACACGGTCGTTTTTTTAACCAATGGTGTGTAGGCACATCAGACCATCAGTCAGCTTCATTGGTCCATCAGACCGTTCTCATTGGTTTAACCGATCGTGTGTACGCGGCCTTACAGACCACTTTAACCTACAGTTAAAGATGTTGTAAAGGTAAAAAAAAAATTCCCTAAATAGCTTCCTTTACCTTAGTGCAGTCCTCCTTCACTTACCTCATCCTTCCATTTTGCTTTTAAATGTCTTTATTTCTTCTGAGAAATCCTCACTTCCTGTTCTTCTGTCTGTAACTCCACACAGTAAAGCAAGGCTTTCTCCCTGGTGTGGAGAAAGCCTCTTGAGGGGAGAGGGGGCGAGCAGGAGTGTCTGGACTCTCTCTACTTTGCAGATATAGAAAGTAGCTGTGTTTTAGTGGGCGTTCTTGACACTCCTGCTCGCCCCCTCAAGAGGCTTTCTCCACACCAGGGAGAAAGCCTTGCATTACTGTGTGGAGTTACAGACCGAAGAACAGGAAGTGAGTATTTCTCAGAAGAAATAAGGACATTTAAAAGCAAAATGGAAGGATTAGGTAAGTGAAGGAGGACTGCACTAAGGTAAAGGAAGCTATTTAGGGAAACTTTTTTACCTTTACAACCCCTTAAAAAAAAAAAAAAAATACTGAACAGTGTTTATAAACACTCTTCAGACAGAATTTAGAGAAATAAATTTACATTATTGTTGCATATTTCAAGTCAAGTCATTTTTAACCAATTTCCACCTGCCGTATGCAGAATGACAGCCGGGAAGTGGTTCAGTATGCTGACAGGCATAATATGACGTTAAGCAGGATAAAATGCAGGGGAGCGCAGTGCGGTAAATGCAAGTGAGGCGTGTCGGTCTGATCAAATACCACCAAAAGAAATCTCTATTTGTGGGAAGAAAATTATAAAAATTTAGTTTGGGTACAGTGTTGCATGACCGCGCAATTGTCATTCAAAGTGCGACAGCGCTGAAAGCTGAAAATTGTCCTGGGCAGGAAGGGGCGAAAGTTCCTGGTATTGAAGTGGCCAAACTGCCATTTTTCGCTGGTATCACGCCGGTATCTGTTGACAGAATTGCACGCTGGGCACAAACACGTACCTGTACGTGTCTCTTTAAGGCCCGACCGTGGGGTTGCGAGCGCGCCGCCAGCGGCAAGCTCGTGACCCGGCCCGAAGGACGCGTTTGCCGCCGGTGTCCCGCGATCGGTCACCGGAGCTGAAGAAAAGGGGGGGTGTGATTAAACACGTCTTTCACGTTCTTCATTGTGGCAATGTCACTGATCGTCTGTTCCCTGATATATGGAAAGACGATCACTGACATCGCACGTCCAGCCCCACCCCCCTACAGTTAAAAACACATATCAGGTCACACTTAACCCCTTCAGCGCCCCCTAGTGGTTAACTCCTAAACTGCCATTGTCATTTTCACAGTAAGCAGTGCATTTTATAGCACTTTTCGCTGTGAAAATGACAATGGTCCCAAAAATTGGTCAAAATTGTTCAAAGTGTCCGCCATAATGTCGCAGTCACGAAAAAAATCGCTGATCGCCGTCATTAGTAGTAAAAAAAAAAATAATACTAAAAATGCAATAAAACTATCCCCAATTTTGTAAACGCTATAAATTTAGCGCAAACCAATCGATAAACGCTTATTTATTTTTTTACCAAAAATAGTTTTTTTTTTATATCTTTTTTTGGGGATATTTAATATACCAACAAGTAAAATATATTGAATTTTTTCGAAATTGTCGCTCTGTTTTTGTTTATAGCGCAAAAGATAAAAACCGCAGAGGTGATCAAATACCACCAAAAGAAAGCAGCTCTATTTGTGGGAAAAAAAGGACGCCAATTTTGTTTGGGAGCCACGTCGCACAATTGTCTGTTAAAGCGACGCAGTGCCGAATTGCAAAAAGGGAAAAGGTCCTTAACCTGCATAATGGTCTGGGTATTAAGTGGTTAACCCTTAGTTTACTCTACTACTTAATAACTTTTTATCACTACTAAATAACTCCCTAAGCCCGTAACGCCCCCCCCCCCCCCCGGCTAGTGTCACACCCAAGCGGCTTTTTACATTTTACACGGGCATTCACCTTTTTTAAATGCAGCCACAGGGAAATTGCATTGTGCTTGTGCTTTGGTATTATTTGATATTCTTCTGTAACGGATGTCCCTTCTGTCTTTCAGGCCTTGGGCACAAAGGACTTGGTGGACTTTGCTCCGGTATATCGCTGCCTACACATCTACACAGTGCTGGTGAGTGCTCACTCTTCATACTGGACTATAGAAATCCAACAGCAGATGAGATCGTGGTGCCCGTCCCTCTTCTATGCACTAATTGGGCAAACGTTTGTGGTCTTCTGACTATTACTTATATATTAACTTGTTAAATACAAAGAGGGGGGTTTTGGAAAGTTTGGAACTTTAAATGAAGCCATGACTGGGTAAAGCCACGTGCCTTTGTCATTTGGACAACGAGGGCAAAGTTGCAGCAATTAGCAACAAGGATGCAAAACAAAAAAGGGGTGGCACTTTGAATCAGGGCTCGACAAATTTGCCTGGAATCTAGGGGCCAGCTAAAAAAAAGTTAGGAGCCAGGAACGCGGCCCATCCCGCCGAGCTCGCACGCAGAAGCGAGCGCATACGTGAGTAGCGCCTGCATATGAAAACGGTCTTCAAACCACACATAAGAGGCATGGAGGAGCTCAGCTATGAGGAAAGATTAGAGGAACTGAATTCATTCTCTCTTGAGAAGAGGAGAATAAGGGGGGATATGATCAACATGTACAAATATATATAAGGGATCCATACAATGAACTTGGTGTTGAGTTATTCACTTTACTGTCATCACTGAGGACAAGGGGGCACTCTTTACGTCTGGGGGAAAAGAGATTTCATCTCCAAATACGGAACGGGTTCTTCACAGTAAGAGCAGTGAAAATGTGAAACGGACTCCCTCCAGAGGTGGTTCTGGCCAGATCAGTAGATTGCTTTAATAAGGGCCTGGATTCTTTCCTAAATACACATAATATAACTGAGTACTAAGTTCTGTAGGTAAAGTTGATCCGGGGTAAATACGATTGCCTCTCGGGGGATCAGGAAGGAATTTTTTCCCTCCGGTAGCAAATTGGATCATCGCTCTGCTGTTTTTTTTTTGCCTTCCTCTGGATCAACTGTGGGTATGGAGTTGAGTGTATGGGATTGTACTGTGTTTTATTTTGTTTGTTTATTTTTTTTTTATGGTTGAACTGGATGGACTTGTGTCTTTTTTCAACCTGCCTAACTATGTAACATGCAATGTATCGCTGTCATTGGTAGAGCGAGAGCAATAATTCTAGCCCTAGACCTCCTCTGTAACTCAAAACATGCAACCTCGCTGGTTAATGCTACCCCCGCCATGACAGCCCTTATATAGCTGTGGTGCAGGTTTCCCCTTAATATCCATACCAGACCTAAAGGGCCTGGTATGGAATTTTTCTTTTAATTTTGGTTTGGGGTTCCCCTTTAATATTCATACCAGACTCAAAGGGCCTGGTAATGGACTGGGGGGGAACCCATGCTGTTTTTTTTTTCAATGACTTATATCTGTATTGCCGGGACCGGCAATTCATTATAGCCACAAGTAGTTTTAAATTACCCTTTTCCTTTATACTTGACGTGATTGTAGCCGTATTAGTGCAATTGTGATAGAGAAAACTGAGTTCTGTCCGTGATACTTTTTTTATTTGCACTAACATACAATTTTTCAGGACAAGCTTTCGGGGTGTTACCCCTCCTTCAAGGTCCAAACAGTGAGTACTGCTTGGACCTTGAAGAAGGGGTAACAGCCCAAAAGCTTGTCCTGAAAAATTGTATCACGGACAGTACTCCATTTTCCCTTTTCCTTTAGAAATGTCATTTTATTGCAGGGACTGTTCTAAATATGGCAAAAATAAACCACTTTACAGGCATACTATAGACACCCCCCAGATACGAAGTTTTAAGGAATATTTCACTTTAATTGTTTCATTTTAAGCATTAATAAAATCACTGCTCCTGAAAAAACAATGGAGCTCCTCAGACTGACTCCCCACCGAACAGCAGTACAGCTTGGGATTCTCAAAGGTGGGAACCCAGTCACTCAATGGGTCCCCGTCGCTGTTCAGATGCTTTGGGCCAACATGGTCCCAGGACCCGGAACACTGCATGGCACGCACGCCCCGGCCATATAGGCCATTACGCTGGGGCGCTGTGATGTGGTCACCCTAAAGGTGGGTGCCACACTGGACGAAGAAGACCCAGAACCAATGACGTCTGCCTCATAAATTCCCCTCCCCAGCATGCACAGCGAGGTCAAACCATCCTGATTGGCTGCTGGGAAAGAACGCCCAAACCTTGACTCCACTGCTGCCACCTGCAGCACCGGGGCTGGAAGAACACCCCAGTACAACAGAATAGCCTACAGCAGGAGTCTCCAAACTATGGCCCTCCAGGTGTTCAGGAACTACAATTCCCATCATGCCTAGTCATGTCTACGAATGTCAGAGTTTTACAATGCCTCATGGGAAGTGTAGTTCCACTGCAGCTGGAGGGCCATAGTTTGGAGATCCCTGGCCTACAGCACAGCCAAGCTGGGACCAATGTAACAATGTATAAAAAGTCCATAGCTGGAATTCCTCTCTCACGGAGCTAATGGAAAAATGTATTTACCTTCATATTGGACCAGCCCATAGCGAGGTGAAATGATTTTCTAGGGTTCTGCCTTTCCCTACCTTGTCCTTTAGACCAGTAGAGCTATCAGTCAGCTGAGACCCGCCAGGGGTAGAATTTTAGGTGAATCACCGGACTGTGCCGATCCCCGGCCCCCAGCACTGCCATTCACCTGTCTCCTATGTGGGACATTCGTTGTAGAAACTCCCATCTTGAGGGATTTCACTCATTGATGACGCAAACGTGAGTCACTTTGAATGCCTGGAAGACTCGTCACTCGGGTGTCATGACATCTTTTATTTTGTTTCGATTCCTGTTATAGAAAACCATGTGCTAAAAATTTAACACCATGTAAAAAAAAACAAAAAACAATCTACCAAAATAAGCACCCAGATCCGTACACTCTTTTGTTTTTCAACAGTACGTATGTATGTTCAATTTTGTATTTTTTTTTTCTCATGGCTTTGAAGTTCGGGATCTCCCCAATAGAACGCCCGCCCTCTCTTATGGAATCCCATAGATTATGGTACCACGCTTCCCCTAAACAATAGAAAGAAGTCAAACCTCTGGTCTTCCCTTCAGTCTTGCACAGTTGTACCGGCTCCTCTCCTGGACTGAAATAGCTTCCTCTACTTTCTTTGCACACTGTGAGCTTCTCACCATGTGTATTAGAAGATGCAGCAAGTCTGATAGAGCCCCTGCCTTTTCTAAACTGCAGCACTTTGCATGCTTTTATCCAGCCCTTGGAGCACTATTTCATCCACTGATACCAACAATGCCTCTGACTGCCACCAATGATGGGGCACAATGCCTCCGACTGCCACCAATGATGGGGCACAATGCCTCCGACTGCCACCAATGATGGGGCACAATGCCTCCGACTGCCACCGGTGTTGGGACGCGATGCCTCCGACTGCCACCGGTGTTGGGACGCGATGCCTCCGACTGCCACCGGTGTTGGGACGCGATGCCTCCGACTGCCACCGGTGTTGGGACGCGATGCCTCCGACTGCCACCGGTGTTGGGACGCGATGCCTCCGACTGCCACCGGTGTTGGGACGCGATGCCTCCGACTGCCACCGGTGTTGGGACGCGATGCCTCCGACTGCCACCGATGTTGGGTCGCGGTGCCTCCGACTGCCACCGGTGTTGGGTCGCGGTGCCTCCGACTGCCACCGGTGTTGGGTCGCGGTGCCTCCGACTGCCACCGGTGTTGGGTCGCGGTGCCTCCGACTGCCACCGGTGTTGGGTCGCGGTGCCTCCGACTGCCACCGGTGTTGGGACGCGATGCCTCCGACTGCCACCGGTGTTGGGACGCGATGCCTCCGACTGCCACCGGTGTTGGGACGCGATGCCTCTGACTGCCACCGGTGTTGGGACGCGATGCCTCCGACTGCCACCGGTGTTGGGACGCGATGCCTCCGACTGCCACCGATGTTGGGTCGCGGTGCCTCCGACTGCCACCGGTGTTGGGTCGCGGTGCCTCCGACTGCCACCGGTGTTGGGTCGCGGTGCCTCCGACTGCCACCGGTGTTGGGTCGCGGTGCCTCCGACTGCCACCGGTGTTGGGTCGCGGTGCCTCCGACTGCCACCGGTGTTGGGTCGCGGTGCCTCCGACTGCCACCGGTGTTGGGTCGCGGTGCCTCCGACTGCCACCAGTGTTGGGTCGCGGTGCCTCCGACTGCCACCGGTGTTGGGTCGCGGTGCCTCCGACTGCCACCGGTGTTGGGTCGCGATGCCTCAGCGCCCATGAATGCAGCGGCCTCGCCAGCGCCCATGAATGCAGCGGCCTCGCCAGCGCCCATGAATGCAGCGGCCTCGCCAGCGCCCATGAATGCAGTGGCCTCGCCAACCCCCATGAATGCAACCTGATCAATGCCCACCTGCAGCCTCGGAAGGGACAGGTCAAGCGGCAACAGATTACATACAGAAGAAACGCCTGTTTTCTCGCGGCCTTTTTAATACAAAGTCTCACCTCCTTTATCCTTTGATGGCACTTGTTCTGCTCCCTTTCTGTTCCCTATGAGGCAGCCAGATCATATATCTTTTGTGGCTCTGCAGTACCGTTTTTTAGATTAAAAAAACGGTACTGCAATTGGCCCCCGGGCTGCACTATGGACATGCCTAGCCTAGGCTTATGACATCGTGCACAGCTCGCTCGCTCTTTCGCGGTCTCTCTTTCTCTCTCCCTCTCACGTGAGTTTACCAAGAAAGGAGGGGGGTTGAGTAATGAGGGGGGCAATGAGAGCTGCAGTGCTGGAGGTGTGTGTCTCTGTAAATCCAGGAAGTGAACAGGCAGCAGCTTCAGCTGCCCACAGTTAAAATGGCTGCAGCCAGACTCCATGGAGGCAGATTTCTGCAGCAAGTACAGAATCGCAATATATATATAAAATAATATGCAAAGTGGTTGGAGGGAAGCTTCAGATTAACAAAGATGTTTTTGTTACAAATTATGTGAGCAGACTGCAGTTCTTCTTAAAGCGTGAATAAAATACATAAGATTTGTACGGTGTCTGTGGCCCTATATGCGAACATCGGTGAGATGATTCATTTCTCCGTAGGTTCTGGGTATGTGAAGCTTCCTCGGAGGGGTGCGTGTTTTATGTGTTAGGAAAGTTAGAGTTTTGGTATGTCATTACAGTTCCTGGAGGGGGGGGGGGGGGACAATGAGAGGTTAATTTTATTTTCTTTGTAAAGATCAGACAGGGGACACCGGGACGTGTCGGCGCTCGCTCCTGTTTGGGTTAGTAATGATTTTTTTTCGTGCTGGCGTTGTGAGGGCCGAGGTCTCCCGGAGTTTACCTGTGATGTTGGCAGGTGTCTTGTCTTCTCTTGCATAGTGACAGCACAGATCGCCTAAAGAATTTTATTTCCACCCAAGTTATATATTGTCTGTGTGTCAGCGTCCGATCACGTCCCCGAAGATTCACACGGGCTCTCTGGCGGTAATAGGCACACTGAGGAGCGGACGATTTATTGGTCATTATGAAGCTTTCCCCATATTGAGAAGTGGAAAATAAGAAGAACATCTTCTTCTCTTCCTTTTGTACAAAGCCATTTGCTGCAGCACAAGCCGGTCAGTGGGTCCTGACCAATGATTTATGGCGAGGACTCGCTGATCTCAATAACAGACAGCAGCCATATGCCGTTTAAGTATAACTAAAGGCAAAACTTTTAGTTTTTTTAGATGTGGATGGAGTGGAGAGCGAGTAGAACACCAGTCAGCAGGGGTGTTGCTAGGTCTACCAAATATCTGGGGCTAGAGCCCATAGCAGCAAAGTAAAGACAGTCATACGCTTGAGCGGGCATACACATGTATAAAACGTGTGTGCGTATATATATATTCGTTACTTATCTGACTGCAGAGCCCCCCCTTACATCGGAGTTCCTGGAGAGCCCCCCTTATATCAGGGTTCCTGGAGAGCCCCCATCCTTATATCAGGGTTTCTGGAGAGCCCCCC
The DNA here is from genome assembly GCA_029574335.1 of Rana kukunoris. Classification (NCBI taxonomy): domain Eukaryota; kingdom Metazoa; phylum Chordata; class Amphibia; order Anura; family Ranidae; genus Rana; species Rana kukunoris. Next base: position 190,485,444 of record CM056049.1, read on the forward strand.
CCCTTACATCGGTGCTCCTGGAGAGCCCCCCTTACATCGGTGTTCCTGGAGAGCCCCCCCTTACATCGGCGTTCCCGGAGAGGCCCCCCCTTACATCGGCGTTCCCGGAGAGGCCCCCCCTTACATCGGCGTTCCCGGAGAGGCCCCCCCTTACATCGGCGTTCCCGGAGAGGCCCCCCCTTACATCGGCGTTCCCGGAGAGGCCCCCCCTTACATCGGCGTTCCCGGAGAGGCCCCCCCTTACATCGGCGTTCCCGGAGAGGCCCCCCCTTACATCGGCGTTCCCGGAGAGGGCCCCCCCTTACATCGGCGTTCCCGGAGAGGCCCCCCCTTACATCGGCGTCCCCAGAGAGGCCTCCCCCTTACATCGGGGTCCCCGGAGAGGCCTCCCCCTTCACAGCTGAAATCCAGACTCATCGGGCCAGACAACGTTTTTCCAATTTTGGTGATCCTGTGAGAATTGTAGCCTCAGTTTCCTGTTCTTTACTGACAGGAGTGGCACCCGTTGTGGTCTGCTGCTGCTTCAAGGTTCGATGTGTTGTGCATACCTTGGATGTAACGAGTGGTTATTTAAATTACTGTTGCCTTTCTGTCATCCGGAACCAAAAAATCTAAGTGAAGCACTCCTATGGCCTCACCCTGGGTCGGCAGGTGGCAGCAGTGGAGTCAAGGATTGGGTGCTCTGGCCCAGCAGCCTATCAGGGATGTTTGGCCTCGCTGTGCATGCTGGGAGAGAGTATTTATAAAGCAGACGCCATCTTCCTGGGCTTCTCCTCGTGTGGTGCCCACCTTTAGGGTAGCCACTTCACGCCGCCCCGGTAAATGGCCTTCCGGGCCCGGGTTGCGCGTGCAACGCAAGGATTCTGGCTTCGGGACCACGTTGGCCCGGAGCAATTGATCTGCTGCTTGGGGACTCGGTAATCGACTGGGTCCCACCTAAGAAGGTCCTGGGCCGTCCGTCGAGTTAGAGGAGGCCATACGGTGGAGAGTCTGCCTGAGGAGTACCACGAGATTCACGATAAAAAACATTGGCCGCCGCCATTTTTTTTTTTTTTTTACAAATCTTTTTTTTTTTTTTCTCTTTATTAATTTTTTTTCCATTTTTTGTATGGAAAAGAAACTATACATATATATCCCATATTCCTACCATTCTACCATTCCTTCCATATATTCATCCATCTAACACATTTCTCTTACATTCCTTCCCTTCCTTTCTTGGTGCATTTACCCCTCCCCTGTGTCCTATTTATCCTGAAGCTGTCATAGGATTTTCTATCCAGCTTGCCCAAACGCTCTTAAATTTCTCCCTCTGTCCTCTATTACTGTATGTCTCCCTGTATAGTGGTAAACAGTTGTTGACTAGATTTTTCCAATGTGCCACCGAGGGGGCCGGGCCTCTTCGTTTTTCCAATTTAGGACTATCGTCTTTCTAGCATAGTACATTAGTAGTGCCACCTGTGTTCTCCTTCCCATCGGGACAATCTTCTTCCTTACCAATAAACATATCTCGGCCTCCTGTTCCAGAACTACTGATGTTACTATAGCAATTATTCTTAGAACATGCCTCCAGAATACCACAATCTTTGGACATCGCCAAAATATATGCATAAAATCTCCTGAAATGTCTGCACATCTCCAACAATTCGGAGGGTTAGACTGTGAGATCTTATTTATTTTATATGGTGTATAGTGACTCCTATATATTATCTTATATTGTATTAGTTTATCTCGAAGTGATACCAGTGTCTGTAGTGGGAACCCCCACACTTCTTCCCAGTTTTCCCCCTTCAAGTTTGGGACATCTCTTCTCCGCTGTTGACTTAATTTATTTGTATCGAATGGTGTATTTTTTACTAAGTGCTTATATAGGATTGAGATTGTCCCTTTTCCACTTTTCACCATTTTTTCGAGACCTACTTCCGTTATTTGCGGGGTTCCCCCTGAAAACTGGGCCACTAGTGCATGGGTAAGTTGCCTATATCTAAAGATGTAACTCTGAGGGATATTCCATGACTCTCTCATCTCCTCAAATGTGGAGAACCGTTCTCCCTGTATTATTTGCAATATCTTTTTTTTACCCCATATTTAGTCCATGCCCCTGGATCCTGTATGTTCAGTTCCTCCATAATGGGGTGTTGGGGATAGATTAGTTTCTGACCATCCCTCTTTTACCATAGCAGCTTTCCATATTTTAACTGTCGTTTTCATTAGAGGCGTCAACTCTCGCCTAGATTTTAGCCCTCTATACAATAGACCCTGCAGTGCCTCTACTGATTGAACCACTGCTGCTTCTAACATAGTTGCGGAATCTAACCCATCCGGGTTCAACCAACTCGCAACCGCCACCAACTGCATGGCTATATAATATTTGTGAAAATCTGGGAAGTCCAACCCCCCCTGTTCTGCCGGTCTCATAAGTGTATGTGGTTTAATTCTTACTGTTTTATTTGCCCATATAAATGATGAGAGCATTCCATGCAGCTGTACAAAGAATCTCTTGGGTAACCTCTGTGGAGAGTTCCTGAATAGATACAGGAACCTTGGAAGAACCTTCATCTTTATCAGATTTATACGTCCTAATAGGGACAGTGGTAACGATACCCATATATTCAGCTTCCTCCCAAGTTCCTGCATCACAGGATCCAAGTTTAGTGTCCGAAAATCTTCAACTTGCCTAGATATTACTATTCCGAGATATTTAAATTGGCTCACCCATTTCAATGGCATTGCTGGGGCTGCGGTATCCTGCGCTCCCTGATCAATAGGAAATACACCGCCGCCATTACTAGTGAAAAAAATTAATTGTAAAAATGTCATAAATCTATCCCCTATTTTGTAGGAACTTTTGCGCAAACCAATCAATATTGTATTGCGATTTTTTTTATTTTTATTTTTAACCAAAAATATGTAGAAGAATACGTATCGGCCTAATCTAAAAAAAAAACTGTTTAAAGAAAAAATGGGATATTATTATAGCAAAAAGTTTAAAAAAAAATTGTGTTTTTTTTTTCTTTTCAACATTTTCTGTCTTTTATTGTTTATAGCGGAAAAAAATCAAAACTGCAGAGGTGATCAAATACCACCAAAAGAAATCTCTATTTGTGGGGAAAAAAATGATAAAAATATAATTTGGGTACAGTGTTGTATGACCGCGTAATTGTCATTCAAAGTGCGTCAGTACTGAAAATTGGTCTGGGCAGGAAGGGGGTTCAAGTGCCCGGTAAGGAAGTGGTTAAGAAAGGTGAACAGGTGTACCTAATAAAGCAGCCGGTGAGTGTATATTGGAATATTTTGAACTGCGCTGGTCCTGCACTGTGTGGACTTGATTTGACCGCAAACGCTAGACGCGATCTGAGGCCCCCTTTTCTTTCGGTGACAGGGTGACGATTAGAGTGTCATGGATGATGCCGGTATTTGATGAGGAAGCAGAAACAATTGTTTAGTCGCTGTAACTGCTTGTGTACATTGGAAGGAATGTTGTGGAATGTTCTTATTGTCCGCACGACTCGCTGTTTGTCCTGGGGGGGGGGGGGGCAGGTCACCATTCCTGACTCCCTCGTTTGTTTTTCTCCTTTTTTGGGGGGGTTGTGATAGCAGCAAACTCCTGGGAGCACCGTGACCCAGATGCCATGCCATTCTTTCCCGTACTAAGGCCGCTGGTGACCCACAGATAAGGCCGCTGCTGAGCGATGGTTTGGATCCTGTTTGCCAGCTAGAGGAAGCGGCGTCTTTTGTTTTGTGGAGGAAATATCAGGGGCACAGTGGCTGTACTCACAGCCTAATAATAATTATCAGAGCGCCCTGCTTCCGAGCGCTACCAATTGAACTTTTGCCCCGAAGGCCTTGTGTAACATAAACATTTACATTTTTATTATTGTTTTCATTTTTTTTTTCTTTTTTACTGTGTGTAACTGACCCCGTAGTCACCTCTCTGTTTCTGGCTGGGGTCTGGCAGGCTTATCGATGGGGCAGAAGTTCATATATTGTACTGGGGAAGAGGGGGGTGGGGGTCATCTGGCGGTCAGATTCCAGGCACCTGTAAATAAGAACGCTGCACATTATCACACAGCCGGCCCACAGACTTCTCCAGGAAACCCTGAACTTTTGTCAGGAAGGTTAGCGAAGGGAAAGCACGGGGAAGAGGGGAGGTCAGACCTGGGTTAATGGAGCACTGCGACTGCTGAACTTGAAGCTGCCTTGTATAGGCTGATATTTGTTTGCTGGCAGGTATGTGTGAGGACCTGTCTCCTATCGCACTGGGAAATCCCTTTCTGTGGGTTAAAGCCTAACTCCGGGCACAAGGTTCAAATTATTATTACCGTATATGCTTGAGTATAAGCCGAGTTTAGCACATTTTTTTTTTGTGCTGAAAATGCCCCCCTCGGCTTATACTCGCGTCACCTTTTTGCGCCTGATCTCCCTTTGGGGACCCGGTACCATCCAAACTTGGCACACATGTAGGTCCACTTTTTCTTTACAAGTGTAAAAAGTTTTTTTGTCCAGGGGAACTACGGCCGGGGAGCACCGATTTTTTATTTATTTTTTTAAAGCCGGACGGGGTGCCCGTAGACTCCCATGTTTCTCCAGTGACTTTGGGGACCCAGTTCTGGCCAGTCGTAGGTCCCTTGGACCCGGAACTTTGCACACATGTAGCCCCATTTCTCATCTATAAGTGTGCAAAGTTTGTTGTCTGGGGGACCTACGGCTGGGGAGCACCGATTTTTCAAAGCTGGGCCCCCCTTCCATAGACTCCCATGTTAAACTTCAGTCTAGGCATGGGCACAGTGAGGCATGCAGGTGGACACCCTAGGCTTATACTCGGGTCAATACGTTTTCCCATTTTTTTGTGGTAAAATTAGATGCCTCGGCTTATATTCGGGTCGGCTTATACTCAAATATATACTTTATTTCTTTTTTTTTTTTTTTTTTAAAGTGTAAGTAAACCCCGCTATCAATTTCAGCCAAGGAGGCTGCCATCTTGGCCTCTGTTTAAATCTACAACTGCCATGATGCTGCACATGTGATCAGTTATGACACCAGCCATTGGATGGTTTGACAGTTTGGTTGAGAGCACAACCAATGGGAGTGTTACGTTTGTGGCACGTGCCAGAAATTAAACCGTTTTATAAATGCGTTTACTTCCACTTTAAATGACAAACCTGTTATACATAACACTCTATGCAATGGTTTTGCACAGAGCAACCACAATCCTCCTGTTTTTTTTTTTGTTTTGGTCCTTTACCGGCGTTCCTGTTTCGACCCCCCTGGCAAGCTTTTAGTTTCCCCACAGCAAGGCGCTTGTTATGGGGGCACTTGTACGAGGCTCAATTTTGAGCCAGGCTCTTGACACAGAGTGTGCCAATGGCTGTGATAGCAGCAGAAGTCAATGGCTCCCGCTGCTGTCTCTGAGCCTACAGCCGTGGACAAAGGTTTTGAGAATGACACAAATATACATTTTCACAAAGTCTGCTGCCTCAGTATTTGTGATGCTAATTGCAAAGTCCCTCTTTGCCATGAAAATTAACTTGATCCCAAAAGAAACATTTCCACTGCATTTCAGCCCTGCCACAAAAGGACTAGCTGACATGTCAGTAATTTTCTCATTACCACTGTTGACGAGGACAAGGCTGGATATCACTCTGCAATGCTGATTGAGTTAGAATAACAGATTGGAAGCTTTAAAAGAGAAGTAATTTATTATGCTCATTCATACTTGGGTGGATGCAGCATCAGTGTGATGCTGCATCTGTCCCCTTGGCGCCTCTGCACTAAAAACCATGCAATCGAACATCGCAGATGGCTCAGTTCTCAAAGATCCTGAGTGGAGAGCTGCTGACTGTTATTCAGCAGCTTTCCTCTGCTCCTCAACGCTCACTGGAGCACTGAGCTGTGGAGGGGCAGGGAGCAGCCTTCTCGGGCTCGCTGAGACAGGCATTGTGACGTGGCTGGACTGATTCCTGTGACGTCAGCAGAGAGCAGACTTCGGGCCTGCTCTCTGCTAAAAACGGGTCACAGGATTGCAAAATAAATTGCATCCCTGTGACCCATAGGAGAAGCCCAGCCGAATGAGCGCAGGCTGGACTTATCCTTTTAAAAGGAGGGTGGTGCTTGAAATCATTATTCTTCATCTGTTAACCATGGTTACCTGTAAGGAGACACGTGCAGTCATTATTGCTTTGCACAAAAAGGGATTCACAGGCAAGGATATTGCTGCTACTAAGATTTAACCCATAGGCCTGTGCACAGGGTGGGCCAGGTGTGCCCAGGCACACCCTAATCACTCTATGCAGCACAGATTCCCCCTACTGCTCTGGCTCCCATCTTTCTCCCCCTCCTCTACTGTCAGCTGTTGCTGCTGGGATGTTTTAGGAGTGGGGAAGGGGGCAGTAAATATGTAATTTACCAGCCCCTTCCCTTTCTGAATGAACATTGTGAATGATCGGTAGTGTGTGTTTGGGCTTTGGGGTGCACACCCTAATGCAATAGGCTGCGCACACCTATGATTGCACCTAAATCAACCATTAATCAGATCATCAAGAACTTCAAGGAGAGAGGTTCAATTGTGAAGAAGGCCTCAGGGTGCCCAAGAAAGTCCAGCATGAGCCAGGACTGTTTCCTACAGTTGTTTCAGATGCGCAATTTGGACACCGTCAGTGCAAGAGCTTGCTCAGGAACAGTAGCAGGCAGGTGCAAGTACACCGGCACACACCGTGAGGAGAAGACTTTTGGAGGATGGTCTTGTCCGAAGAAGAAAAGATGAGCGCAATCATCAGTCTTATGTCATGCCAACAATCAAGCATTATGAGATCATTCATGTGTAGGGTTGCTCCTCAGCCAAGGGATGGGCTTACACTAATTTTGCCCAAGAACGCATCCATGAATAAAGAATGGTATAAAAACATCCTCCTAGAAACAACGTCTCCCAACCATCCAAGAACAGTTTGGTGATGAACCATGCCTCTTCCAGCATGATGGAGCACCTTGTAAAAAAAGTGATAAGTGGCTTGGGGAACAAAACAAGGACATTTTGGAAAGTCCCCAGACCTTAATCACATTGAGAACTTGTAGTCAATCCTCAAGAGGCTGGTGAACAAAAAAACACCCCACAAACTGACAAACTTCAAGCATTGATTATGCAAGAAAGGGCTTCCATCAGTCAGGATGTTGCGACGAAAGCTGTGTTGCTGGAAGCAGGGGTGTTTCCGGACAGAAGTTGTACACCTGAACATTTTACCTATTATGCCTTCCACCTCTTCAACTACTTATTTTATTATTTTACCAAGTTTAGCAAATAAATCAAAGAAAACTAGGTCTAAGGCCGTGTACCCAGGATCGTTCAAAACCCATGAAAACGGACTGAAGGTCCGTTTCATCGGTCCAAACCGATCGTGTGTGGGCCCCATCGGTCAGTTATCCTGCGGTCAAAAAAAATAGAACTTGTCTTAAAATTTAACCGATGGACGCCTAACCGATAGGTCAAAACTGATCGTTAGTACTCACGACCATCGGTTAAAAATCCACGCATGCTCAGAATCAAGTCGACGCATGCTTGGAAGCATTGAACTTCATTTTTTTCAGCACGTCGTTGTGTTTTACGTCACCGTGTTCTGACCCGATTGTTTTTTTAACTCATGGTGTGTAGGCACATCAGACCATCAGTCAGCTTCATCGGTTAACCAATGAAAACGGTTCCTCGGACCGTTCTCATCGGATGGACTGATCGTGTGTACGTGGCCAAAGTATGGACATTGAACTTTTTCTTAACTCTCATCTGATACCCTAGACCAGGGGTGTCAAACTCAAATTCATCAGGGGCCGCATTAGCAGTATGGTTGCCCTCAAAGGGCCGGTTGTATGTGTAGGACTATGTGGTGGGGATGGGGACGGGATGGGATGGGGTAGGATGGGGAGGGGATGGATTGGATGGGGACGGATGGAGTGGGATAGGATGAGATGGGGTGGGATGGGATGGAGTGGAGTAGGGTAGGTTGGGATGAGGGCAGGAATGAGATGGTGATGGGATGGATAGGATGGGGTCACCTACACTGACTACTACAATGACTGACACCTACACTGACCCCCCTTCCTGACACCTACACTGACCCCCCTTCCTGACACCTACACTGACCCCCCTTCCTGACACCTACACTGACCCCCCTTCCTGACACCTACACTGACCCCCCCTTCCTGACACCTACACTGACCCCCCCCCTTCCTGACACCTACACTGACCCCCCCCCTTCCTGACACCTACACTGACCCCCCCTTCCTGACACCTACACTGACCCCCCCCCCTTCCTGACACCTACACTGACCCCCCCCCCCTTCCTGACACCTACACTGACCCCCCCCCTTCCTGACACCTACACTGACCCCCCCCCCCTTCCTGACACCTACACTGACCCCCCCCCCCCTTCCTGACACCTACACTGACCCCCCCTCCCTTCCTGACACCTACACTGACCCCCCCTCCCTGACACCTACACTGACCCCCCCTCCCTTCCTGACACCTACACTGACCCCCCCCCTTCCTGACACCTACACTGACCCCCCCCCCCTTCCTGACACCTACACTGACCCCCCCCTTCCTGACACCTACACTGACCCCCCCTTCCTGACACCTACACTGACCCCCCCCTTCCTGACACCTACACTGACCCCCCCCCTTCCTGACACCTACACAGACCCACCTGACTCCTACTTCCTGCACTACTCACACACACCACCCTCCACACAGCTTGGTGCAGGTCCATCCTCCTCCTTACCTCTGCTCTTGTGGCTTCCCCTCCATCGCCATTCACCTGCTCGCTCCATGGTGTCCCCGCCGGGGGCCAGGCCAGAGCCATCCACCCGCTCCACGATGTCCCTGCCGGGCGGGAGCCAAAGGTCAGCTATCAGACCCTGGCTGCGCCTCCATGCTCCCATCTCCTCTGAGCCCCGCCCCTCCGCCCGCTGTACACACAGCTCCGCACCAGAGGGATAGGCAGAGGAGTCCCGCCGCCATGTTCAGTGTTTCCTGCCACACTGTGATTGGGCGTTTAGGGGTCTTGTGCGGAGGCGGGACTTCAAGAGCAACCGTGATAGGCCAGACCCATGCTGCACATGACCCCCATACGCCCAATCACAGGGTGCCTGATGTAAAAGGATGTTTACTCGTGTTGCCTGGAAGACAAAGGTGGTGGCAACCTGCCGATTTTTGTGCGGGCCACATGACAAGGTCTGGCGGGCCGGATTCGGACCATGGGCCTAGTGTTTGCCACCCCTGCCCTAGACGGTGAGAACATAGAGGTAACATGCCGCCAAAAACAATCCAGCAGCTCCTCCGAGGGTAGTGCTATATACCCTTCATCAAGCTTTCTCGCCACATCTACTTTTGTGTCTTTTCGCCCTCTTTTAGGCATACTGACCAGCTAGGCCAAGGCACACCTCGGGCCTTGGTAGTTGGGGTATCGCATTTCCAGTGAAGACGCTGACCACAATTGCTGTTATAGCTTTTTTAAGAAGTACATTTCTTTGGTAATGCACAAGGTCGGTGCACCCTCCTACGTTTTATACGCTTGAGAAAAAGTCTTGCGAGCAGCATCTTTGGGGTGGTTTGGAACTTCCGGAGGACGTGAAAAACACTTTAGAAGCGCTGCAACACGGGCGGTTTGAACCCCTTCTTCAGGCACTAGCGGGGTTGAAAGCATCCCGCTAGTGGTTGAAAAGCGCAGCTTGAACTGTGCTAAAGCTCCACTAAAACGAGCAATGCTTTAGCGTGGTTGCGGGCCCACTGTGAAAGTAGCTTAAAGAATATTTCCCATCATCTATTTGCTTTCATATTAGTTGTCTTGATAGTCCGATTTGTTGGTTTATTAATGAATTCAGCGCTGACATAGAAGTTGCTGCCCTCAGTCCTCACTATTTCTTAGCTGCTCTGTGGGTGAGAGATGACAGATGTGGCCCCTGAGCCGTCTATCTGCCCATCTCTTGCTCTGCTCCATGCCTGTAAACACCAGTGTGAGATCATAGAGGACAGGCCCGGCTCAGATACTTTGTGCTAAGCAGCGATAAGGACACAGGAAAAAACCATTAGGAGGGCAGTGGCCTTTGATAACCCCGCAGTCTGCTACGTGCTAATGGGACGGCTACCGTTCCCTGGAGGACACCAGCGCTGTGAACTTGTTATGTTGTCCTACTAAGTGCTTGTGTGACCCCCGTGACCCCATAAGAGACATGGAGCAGATTGAGTTACACGCTCCTTGTTCTCTGGAAAGGACTAATGGTCGTATATCCCTTCTCTTCACCTTCTCTGGAGGCTTCGGACAAATGCCACTGAGCAAATTATCAACAGCAAAAGAAAAAAAATATCTGTCTACAAGATAGATTATATTACAGTAAGCTGAAAAAAAAGTATTTGACCCCCTGCTGATTTTGTATGTTTGCCCGCTGACAAAGAAAGGATCAGTCTATAATTTTAATGGTGGGTTTATATTACCAGTAAAAGACAGAATAACAAAAATATCCAGAAAAACGCATTTAAAAAAAATTTTTTTGCTATTCGACATTGCGCCGCTTTAACTGACAATTGCACGGTCGTGCGACGTGGCTCCCAAACAAAATTGGCGTCCTTTTTTTCCCCACAAATAGAGCTTTCTTTTGGTGGTATTTGATCACCTCTGCGTCAATAAAAAATAGAGCGTCAATTTTGAAAAAAATTCAATATTTTTTACTTTTTTGCTATAATAAACATCCCCAAAAAATATATAATTTTTTCCCTCAGTTTAGGCCGATACCTCTCCCCCTTCTTAGGTAGAAGAGTATGTAAGTCTAAAAAAACCTCTCCCCGTGCTTCCTAGTGAGCGTGTCACTGATGGTCTGTTCCCTGTCATAGGGAACGACAATCAGTGACGTCACACGCCCAGCCATGCCCCCTCCTACAGTAAGAATCACACAGTAGGGCACACTTAACCCCTACTGCGCCCCCTCCTGAGAAGTACAGCTAAAGCTCGTTTGGATGTAACGTTTTGTGGATCAGTTCGTTCTGCACTCCTGTGACACGTTTTCAGCACACAGCAGGCTGAAATCACAGAGCCGGTCCAGGCTGGGGAAAGATCGATCAAACTTCTCTTTTAATCTATTAACAATGTGTCAGTTTTTAAGAAGAACTAACAAATTAAACCATCCAAAAAGTATTTCAACCGTGTCGCAAAGCTTGAAAAGGTGAACTAGCACCCTGTACTCTCACCTAGTCCCCAAGGGTCCCTGCTTTACTCTGTGTGATTAACTATCATTGCTCACGTTGCTGGTGCAGCAGTACAAGGATTTGAAAGCCACACTCTTCTGCCTCTTTCCTTGCAATTTCCAGGATGCAGCAGAGCAGTTCTGATTGGTCACATGCTGGCACGTTTCAGATATATCACAAACCTCAATGTGATTTGTAATGGTAAAAATGAAAACATAAATAAAAAACATATCTATACTTACCTGCGCTGTGCAATGTAATTGCACAGAACGGCCACAAATCTCCCCTTTTGGGGTGCCCCGCTGGCGCTCCTGGCCCCTCGCCTCTGTCCAGTGCCCCGATGGGAAGACGCTTTCCATGGTGGCACTCGTGTCCTCGCCCCTGCGTCTTTTGACACAGGTAGCAGCCCGCTCCCTCGTCACTGGCTTTGATTGACAGCACTGGGAGCCAATCCTTTTAATCAAGAACATCATTGATTTCTGTGTTGGTGTGTATATAACCTTTATGACACATAGGAAAGAGAGGGTGAGACCCATCCCAGCCTAAAAACACACCAGAATGCCTCCATCCCTAAATATGTTATACAAAAACAAAAGGAAAGTGGAGTCGGGACTTTAAATGAGGCATAAAGGTGTAATGAATAGAATATCCGAAAAACCTTGAATGTCAGAGTTCCCTATGGATTGGCATGATACGGTATAAATGAACCAGTAATCATGTTACGTTTATGATACAGAAATGTAATCACAAAAGCGCAATTTATAATTACTATTAATTTAAAGGGGTGTTCCAGCCGTTTTTAATGTTTATTAAAAGTCAGCAGCTACAAAAAGTGTATCTGCTGGCTTTTAATAAACAGACACTTACCTTGTCCATGGTTCCAGCGACGCGCCGGCCGGGGCTCCGCTCCTCTCCTCTCCTCCCCTCCCCAGCCGGCGTCTTCATTACAACTGTGGGCACCCGGCCGTGACAGCCTTCGGCTTCACGGCCGGGCACCCACTGCGCATGCGCGATCGGCACTGCGCATGCGCGGACGGCGCTGCACCGTCCCATTGGACAGGACATCACCTGGGACCTGTAGGTGTCCCAGGTGATCGCCTACAGGGAGGGGCTCAAATTAGGCGATTAAGCTTAATCTCCTAACCAGCCCCTTGGCAGAAGGAGGAAGTGGGACAGGAAGTCCCACTCCTCCTGAAGCCCCCACTCCCCCCCCCAAAAAAATTACATGCCAAATGTGGCATGTAAGGGGGTGAGGAGTGGGTTAAGCGGAAGTTCCATTTTTGGGTGGAACTCCGCTTTAATAACACATGATTAGTTAGGGAACATGATTAAGGACATACAAACATAATAATAAATAAATACATCAAGGACTGATCAATAAATAGATAAGCTACATGGTCAACATGTGCAACAATAAATAAGCCATAATATATGTTTTTGTAGAGCATCCAAGGATGTGTACTCTACGTGGACGCCTGCCACTCATCAGGAGTTTGGATGCATGTAAAGTAATCTAAAATGAGATAAATATAAAGATTTGTAGTGGTAGTTTCTGGGGATCCACTACTCCCCATGGACAAACCCAAAAAAAAAAAAATATGAAAGAAAGGAAAAATGGAATACAAATATAAATACTAGAAATAATTAAGGTAAGGGTCTTAGTGTGCCAGTGTGCTAATGCCATGAGGGGAGACGCAGGAGATGTAGCCCCACGTATAGAATTTTTTTATCCTGGTTTATGGATCTCCCGCCTCAACCCCTGACAGGATTCTATACGCGGGGCTACATCTCCTGCGTCTCCCCTCATGGCATTAGCACGTACACGAAGACCCTTACCTTTATTATTTCTAGTATTTATATTTTTATTCTATTTTACCTTTTCTTTCATATTTTTTTTTGGGGGGGGGGGGGGGGATTTGTCCATGGGGAGTAGTGGATCCCCAGAAACTACCACTACAAATCTTTATATTTATCTCATTTTAGATTCCTCCTTATGCATCCAAACTCCTGATGAGTGGCAGGCGCCCACGAAACGCGTAGAGTACACATCCTTGGATGCTCTACAAAAACTTATATATAGCTTATTTATTGTTGCGAATGTTGAACTTGTAGGTCATCTATTTATTGATCAGTCCTTGATGTATTTATTATAAAAAGATAGTGTAGCGCTCAAGAGAAAACAAAATATGACAATAAGGTCAAAATTTCATGGATGTGAATAGTGTATAATACACGTGAAGTGGTGATCAGTACATTAAACAACAAAGTCCAGCATGAACCTCATAATAAATATAAACCATAAAGTTAAAAAAAAAGGGGTATTCTTGAATTCCAGTGACAGAATAGAAACTTGATTTTCAAACGTGAGAAGATATCCCACCACCAATGAAGATGCAGGCTTACCAGAAGAAGTGGACTCTAAGAAAATTGAATTTCCAGAGTCGGTCAGGCTTAGTAAATGCTCGGATCTTGGTGTAGAATATCTTCAGAGAGGGGATCAGCAGATGGCTGTGATACAAAATCCAGTAACCAGGAGACTAGCTGTAAATCTCTCGTTCACGGAATGAGGAGATGGTCGTCCGTGTCAAAGATGACAGGTATAAATGGAAAGGAGAAGAGGGGACGCCATAGTGTAACACCGTAAAATCAATATAAAATGTATTAAGGTTGCACTTACATGTTAAATGGAAATACAGCGCATATCAATGGAATGGTGGCAACGATGGAGTCATGCCTGACGCGTTTCGTGTCAATACACGGCCTAATCATTCACAGCGATCATCCCTCTCCAAACAGCGTGTATGATAAATAGATAGATAGACACTCCATGTACTACTCATTCATGTATTTATTTATTACTATGTTTGTATGTCATTAAAGGGACACTAAAGGCAGGGATTTTTTTTATAAAAAAATAACAAACATGTTATACTTACCTCCACTGTGCAGTTCGTTTTGCACAGAGTGGCCGGAAAGCTGTCTTCTGGGGTCCCTCGGCGGCTGTCTGGGCTCCTCCTCGCAAAAGCTTTCCCCTTCAGCGAGGGCGCTCGCAGGAGGAAAGCTTTTGCGAGCGCGCTCCCGTGATCAGCGGCGGCCTGCCGCCGATTATCACTCGGCTCCGCCCCCCACGCGCAGCGTCATCCGCCCTGATTGACAGCAGCGCTAGCCAATGGCTGCGCTGCTATCAATCTGCCCAGCCTAGCCAATCAACGGCCAGGCTGGGAACCGAAGAGGACGACGTGGACGCGCCCGGGAGATTCGAACGGTCAGGTAAGTACAACGGGGGCTCGGGGGGGGGCCGGTGCTGCTAGATGTTTTTTTACCTTCATGCATAGGATGCATGAAGGTAAAAAAACTTGTACCTTTACAACCCCTTTAATCATGTTCCCTAACTAATCATGTGTTATTAAATTAATGGTGATTATGAATTGCTCTTTTGTGATTACATTTCTGTATCATAAATGTAACATGATTACTGGTTCATTTATACCGTATCATGCCAATCCATAGGGAACTCTGACATTCAAGGTTTTTCGGATATTCTAATCATTTCACCTTTATGCCTCATTTAACTACTTGCCGACCTGCCGCCGTCGTTTTACGGCGGCAGGTTTGCTCCCCTGCGCGAGACCCCGTTGCTCTACGTCAGATCTCTCTCAGGCTGTTAGGGGCGAGCGCCCCCGAGTCCTGTGCTCGGCGGGCACGATCGCCGACGGGCACCCGAGATTGCTCGTTGCAGAGCGGCGACCGGGAGCTGTGTGTGTAATCACACAGCTCCCGGTTCTGTCGGGTGGAAATGCTGATCTTCTGTTCATACAATGTATGAACAGAAGATCAGTGATTTCCCCTAGTGAGGCCACCCCCCCATACAGTTAGAACACACCCAGGAACATACTTAACCCCTTCCCCGCCCCCCAGTGTTAACCCCTTCACTGCCAGTGACATTTTTATAGTAATCAATGCATTTTTATAGCACTGATCGCTATAAAAATGCCAATGGTCCCAAAAATGTGTCAGAAGTGTCCGGCATAATGTCGCAGTAAAAAAAGCTGATTGCCTCCATTACTAGTAAAAAAAATATATTAAAAAAAATGCCATAAAAATACCCCCTATTTTGTAAACGCTATAACTTTTGAGCAAACCAATCAATAAACTATTATTGTGATTTTTTTAACGAAAAATATGAAGAAGAATACGTATCGGCCTAAACTGAGGGAAAAAAATGTTTTTTTTTCTATATATTTTTGGGGGATATTTATTACAGCAAAAAGTAAAAAATATTCATTTTTTTTCAAAATTTTCGCTCTATTTTTGTTTATAGCGCAAAAAATAAAAACTGCAGAGATGATCAAATACCACCAAAAGAAAGCTCTATTTGTGGGGAAAAAGGACGCCAATTTTGTTTGGGAGCCATGTCACGCGACCGCGCAATTGTCGGTTAAAGCGACGCAGTGCCGAATCACAAAAAGTGCTCTGGTCTTTGGCCAGCAATATGGTCTGGGGGTTATGTGGTTAAAGTCCTGACTCCACTTTCCTTTTGTCTTTATGACATCTCTTTTTCTAAGTACTGCGATAGGCCTTCCAAAACAATTGCTAAAATCCCTATATTAGTGAGAAATGGCAGTGGGTACTTTTTACTGTAGTTGGCTCATTATTCTCATTTACTGTAATGAGAAACGTGTAACCCCTGGCACCTTTTTAGATCTACTCTAACCAGGTTAATCATAGTCATGTGGAACAAATACATTTTAGGCGATGCCGATGGTTGGATCTCTGACTCTGTGCAGGGACAAGGACACCAGAAAATTGCTGTAAGGCTTTGTTCAGATCTGTATCTTGGGATCCAATCTTTGGGGCTCACATTGGCTGTAGATATCTAGAATAAAAAAATCACTTCCCACTGCATTAGTCTTATCTTGATCATGTCCAGTTACTCGATTGCTGTTTGTAATGATCTTGTCTTCTTATCTCAGGGTTCAAGAGAGGTCTTCGAGAACTACTACCGGAAACAGAGGAGAAAGCAAGCCAGACTTGTGCTTCTGCCACCGTCCAACATGGTAACTTCTTTGGATAGTATGAAGGCTGTTGATTAGTACATGAGCTGTGTAGAATAATTGAGGGCTGTACATTGGCTATGTAGGTGGTTTGAGTGTTGTCTATTAGTAAATGTATTATGTGGGGTCTTTGAAGGGTGTCCATTAGTACATGAGCCGTGTAGAAGGTTTGAGAGATGTCCATTAGTACATGAGCTGTGTAGATGTTTATAGGGGTGTCCATGAGTAATGTAGAAGGTTTTAGAGGTGTTCATTAGTACATAAGCCATGTGGAAGGCATGAGGGGTGTCCATTAATACACAAGCCATGTAGGTGGTTTGAGGGGCGTCCATTAATACATGAGCCATGTAAAAGGTTAAAAAGGTGTAATAAGCTGTGTAGATGGTTAGAGGGGTGTCCATTAGTACCTAAGCTGTGTAGATGGTTAGAGGGGCGTTCATTAGTACATAAGCTGTGGAGATGGTTAGAGGGGTGTCCATTAGTACATAAGCTGTGTAGATGGTTAGAGGGGCGTTCATTAGTACATAAGCTGTGTAGATTGTTATAGGGGTGGCCATTAGTACATAAGCTGTGTAGATTGTTATAGGGGTGTCCATTGGTACATAAGCTGTGTAGATGGTTAGAGGGGTGTCCATTAGTACATAAGCTGTGTAGATTGTTATAGGGGTGGCCATTAGTACATAAGCTGTGTAGATTGTTATAGGGGTGTCCATTGGTACATAAGCTGTGTAGATGGTTAGAGGGGTGTCCATTAGTACATAAGCTGTGTAGATGGTTAGTGGGGTGTCCATTAGTACATAAGCTGTGTAGATGGTTAGAGGGGTGTCCATTAGTACATAAGCTGTGGAGATGGTTAGAGGGGCGTTCATTAGTACATAAGCTGTGTAGATTGTTATAGGGGTGGCCATTAGTACATAAGCTGTGTAGATGGTTAGAGGGCTGTCCATTGGTACATAAGCTGTGTAGTTGGTTAGAGGGGTGTCCATTAGTACACGAGCCATGTGGAAGGTTTTCGGGGTGTTCATTAGTACATAAGCCATGTGGAAGGTTTCTGTGGACAGGTATCTTTTATACACATAACGAGTTGTCGTTAGGAGCTCCTTTTAGCCAGACTGTGGGAGACAGAACTATTGTTTGTTTCTTAGGGGATCAAATACTTTTTTTTTTTTTTTTTCTCACTAAACTGCAATTCTGTTTATAACATTTGTATTGTATATTTTTTTCTGGATTTTTGTTTGGTATTCTCTCTCTATAATTTAAAATACACCTCTGATAAAAATAATAGACCCTTCATTTCTTTGTAAGTGGGCAAATGTACAAAATCTGCAGGGGCATCAAATAATTTTTTTCCCCACTGTATATATTAGGGACCAGCACTGCAATGTTTGCCATAAGATCTCGCCATCTGAACCCTCAATAGTACAGTGGAACCTCGGTAATACGAGCACGGTATTTAAAAAAAATCCTTGTCTCGCAAACCGAGCAGAATTCAAGCCACAGCGGTGTGTAGTACCGCGTTTAAGGTGGGGGCGGAGCTGTTCAGAAATGCTTGGAAAACCTTGGAAATACTCCGTTCCCGAGCCTTTTTGAGGTTTTCCGAGTTCAGCCCAGCTGTCCTCGGGCCTTTCCGATCCGCTCTCCGGTGTCCCCCCTCACCTCTGGTCACATGCGGTATTGCATGCCATTGAAGTCAATGCAGAACTCATTTTTTTTTTTTCCATTGACTTCTATAGTGAAAACTCGCTTTGATATGCGAGTACTTTGGATTATGAGCAGTCTCCTAGAATGTATTATGCTCGTAATCTGAGGTTCCACTGTATAGGAGGGTGAAAGGTATATTATTCTACTAACCTCTGCCTATAACTTAAATATCACTTTCTGAGCAGGCTGACTCTTTAACACGACCCCCCCCCACAGTGCAGCAGTTGTGTATTGATTGCAGAGGCTTACATTGTTGTCTTCTCTCTTCCAGCATGAGACTTTGGATGGATATAGGAAATACTTTCATCAAATCGTAGGGTAAGTAGTCCTAACCTAGGTATGTGAAACCTGCTGACTCTGACAGACTGTATTTCTCTAAACCAGAAAATCTGATTTTCACTTCCATTCTCCCATATTGCAGTTGGAGATTTTTTTTTTCCGGGTTTAGACCTTATCGTGTTTTTCATAGAAAGTGTTATGTAGTTAAGAGAACTATGGATCACAGGTGTGCACTTGCCTTCATTCTCCTGTGATGCAGAATCTGTTATTATTGGAATCCACTTGGCATATTTGAGCCCCATCTCTGTTCAGCAATGTCCCTCCTGTTTGGCTGAGACACAGCAGGGGCACTATAGGCTCCTGCTGATGTCAATCAAGGTCAGCCAATCAGGAGAGAGATGGGGCCGGGCCGAACCGCAGCTCCGTGTATGAATAGATACACAGAGCTGCAGCTCAGCTTTGGTGCCCTCAATCGCTTTAAGGTTTACTGAAACTTTGGGCTGGTTAATAAGTTTGACCCATGCTTCCTAATATGTCAGAGATGTTGTCTCGTCAGTGCAGTGGCTTTATCTGTAAACAGAATCTAAAGCTGGTGTTCCACCAGGGACCACCTTCACAGGAGTTTGGGTTTTGGTGCTGGCTACCCCTAGTCAGCAGGTACTCGCAGATGCGTTGGAGAGTTGGTGCCAAGAAAACAAGGAACTGGAGCGTGAAAGAGGCTTTGCGCGGCTGGCGACAGGAGGGAGGCTGCAAGTGCCCAGAAGATACTGTAGGGGCTCACTCTGGAAGCAGCTGGGGTGTAGTGTAGGTGCAACAGGGTTTGTGGAGGTAGGGGAGATGCTTCCCAATGCAACAGAGGTGCTTGGCTGCCAAAGGCACAGGCATGTTGGAACTTGGCTGCCAAAGGCACAGGCATGTTGGAACTTGGCTGCCAAAGGCACAGGCATGTTGGAACTTGGCTGCCAAAGGCACAGGCATGTTGGAACTTGTCTGCCAAAGGCACGTGCATGTTGGAACTTGGCTGCCAAAGGCACGTGCATGTTGGAACTTGGCTGCCAAAGGCACGTGCATGTTGGAACTTGGCTGCCAAAGGCACGTGCATGTTGGAACTTGGCTGCCAAAGGCACAGGCATGTAGGAACTTGGCTGCCAAAGGCACAGGCATGTTGGAACTTGGCTGCCAAAGGCACAGGCATGTTGGAACTTGGCTGCCAAAGGCACAGGCATGTTGGAACTTGGCTGCCAAAGGCACAGGCATGTTGGAACTTGGCTGCCAAAGGCACAGGCATGTTGGAACTTGGCTGCCAAAGGCACAGGCATGTTGGAACTTGGCTGCCAAAGGCACAGGCATGTTGGAACTTGGCTGCCAAAGGCACAGGCATGTTGGAACTTGGCTGCCAAAGGCACAGGCATGTTGGAACTTGGCTGCCAAAGGCACAGGCATGTTGGAACTTGGCTGCCAAAGGCACAGTCAGGCAAGGTGCCCGTGCCTTTGGCAGCCAAGCTCCAAGGTGCCCGTGCCTTTGGCAGCCAAGCTCCAAGGTGCCCGTGCCTTTGGCAGCCAAGCTCCAAGGTGCCCGTGCCTTTGGCAGCCAAGCTCCAAGGTGCCCGTGCCTTTGGCAGCCAAGCTCCCCGTGCCTTTGGCAGCCAAGGTGCCCGTGCCTTTGGCAGCCAAGCTCCAAGGTGCCCGTGCCTTTGGCAGCCAAGCTCCAAGGTGCCCGTGCCTTTGGCAGCCAAGCTCCAAGGTGCCCGTGCCTTTGGCAGCCCTTGGAACTTTTTAGTTCCGCCACATCTGGAGGGATGCAAGATGGGACATGCAGAGTTTTTTTTTTAAAAGCTAACTTTTATTCCACTTTATTGTACAATAAAATGTGCATTCAGTAAAAATAAACAGCACTTTCCCCTCAATTTAGTGTGGAATGGCATTTTCCATAGTAGTTTCGATCATCATGACAGTGCTTTTGGCTTCCTCTCCTATAATTTGATATCCCTGCAGTAAACGGACATCAGCTGATCCCTATCATACACATAAAAGCTGCATGGCAGGCCTGTGTCATATGTCGGCTACATACCTGAAACGCCATGTGCAAGCTTCCTGCGTCACACACCCTTTGCCCGTGATCGCCGGGGTCATGTTACTACCCACACACTGCTTGTTTTCCTCCTGACTGCTATCCTGCTATTCCCAATCAAAGCTGCCATGCTCCAGACCGGTTTCAGCAGATAGGTTATAATAACATTGTAATTGCCGGCTAATTAAACGCATGTTTCTTCATTAAACAATCCTTCATGTTGATGCGTTTCAGAGTCAGGGGTTGCCCCCTTGCACTGCCTTTCAACCGTATCTCCCTCTCTCCGCCGCAGACTCTGTGGGGCCACTGTGACTGCTTTAATGAGTCTGAACCCTCTGTTTCTGTAAAGAGTTAAAGGCTAAAAACATAAAAAAAGGCATGTCAGGCGTGTGCGGTTGCTAGCACACAGTCCTGTACTGTTTTCTTATACCCTACATGTTCAGCGATTTGTTGATACCTGGGTATTGCACCTACCTATACAGCCAAAACCACATGGACACCCCTTCAGTTCAGATGTGTCCTTGGGAAGGGCACTGTTCATGCTACAACATACAAAGATATTTTACAGTTTGAAGACCCTTTTCTGTTCCAGAATGACTGACTGTACCCCAGTGCACAAAGCCAGCTCTATAAAGACAGGGTTTGATGGGTTTGGTGTGTAGGAACTGGAATGTCTTGCACAGAGCCCTGACCTCAAGCCTACAGAACACCATTAGGATGAAATTGAAGCGGAAGTAACCCCTGATGGGCCTTACTTCCTATTTGTTTCCCTGCAAAGGTAAAGTATAATAGACTACTATGCAATGCATAGTAGCCCATTATGTGTCATTTGCCTGCCGGCAATGTCGCCGTCTTCCTTGCTGGCAGCGAGCGTCTTTTCTTCACCCATCTTCCTTCCAGGGCTGCAAACCCCCGGCTCTGTGACTGGTTGAAGTCATGGCATGACCCCAGCTTGAAACTGCACAGCGTGCCCTTTCAAGACGGCGCATGCGCACTAGAAGAAGTTATCGTTCGGGGACATTGCTAATATCTTCTAAACCGTGTAGGTTTAGGAGATATCTCAAGCACATGCAGGTAAGCTTTAATCTAGGCTTACCTGTAGGTTAAAGTGGTTGTAAAGGGTTTGCAACCACTTTATCCACTTGCCTACTGTGCACCTACACCCCCTTCCTGCCCAGACAAAATTTTAGCTTCTGGCACTGCGTCGCTTTAACTGACAATTGCGCGGTCGCGCGATGTGGCTCCCAAACAAAATTGACGTCCTTTTTTTCCCCACAAATAGAGCTTTCTTTTGGTGGTATTTGATCGCCCGTGCAGTTTTTATTTTTTGTGCTATAAACAAAAAAATAGCGACAATTTTGACAAAATACACAATATTTTTTGCTTTTTGCTATAATAAATATCCCATATCTCAGTTTAGGCCGATACGTATTCTTCTACATATTTTTGGTAAAAAAAAATTAAAAATAAAATCGCAGTAACCGTATAGTGACTGGTTTGCGCAAAAGTTATATTGCCTACAAAATAGGGGACATAATTATGATTTTTTTTAAATGTATTTTTTACTAGGAATAGCGGCAATCTGCGATTTTTTTTTTTTCACGGGACTGGGACATTATAGCGGACACATCGGACACTTTTGACACATTTTTGGGACCATTTACATTTATACAGTGAACAATGCTATAAATATGCATTTATAACTGTATAAATGTAACTGGCAGGGAAGGGGTTAACCCCTAGGGGGCGGGGAAGGGGTTAAATGTATGTCCTAGTCAGTGTTCTAACTGTAGGGGGAGGAGACCGATTGTGTCCCTATGTACAGGGGACACAGATCGGTCTCCTCTCTCCCTGACGGGGACGTGGAGCTCTGTGTTTACACACAGAGCTCCATGTACCCGCTCAGTTACTGGGCAATCGCGTGTGCCCAGCGGCTTTAAATGACAGGACGTCATATGACGTCATGTCAGAACAATGGAGTCTTCCGCCCGCCGTCATTTGATGGCGGGCGGATGACAAGTGGTTATAGGATAAAAATAAATGCACATATTTTTGCACACCAGCATGACACCCCCTAAAATCTACAAGTACCGATACTTTTTTTTTTTGTTCAAGTACTCGCCGATACCGATTACCGATGTGTTTTTTTTTTTTTTATGTCATGTGACAGTGGCCGTATAAGGGACTAAGGACACAGATTCCCCAGTCCCTTTCTCAGCAGCCTCAGAAGCTCCTCTCTATTCATAAACTGAGGCATCGTAAACACAGGTTATGATGCTCAGTTATGTGAATGGGCAGAGTCAGTTCTCACTGACTCTGTTCATGACTCTGTTATTTCGGAAAAGGTAGGAGCCGGATTTAGCGGCTCCTACCTCCACTCTCCATCCTGACCGATCGAGGGGGAGAGCATCACGGAGCACAGAGGGGGGGGGGGAGCAGCACGGAGTGGAGAGAGCGGCACAGAGGGGGACAGCACTGAGGACGGAGGGGGACAGCACTGAGGACGGAGGGGGACAGCACTGAGGACGGAGGGGGACAGCACTGAGGACGGAGGGGGACAGCACTGAGGACGGAGGGGGACAGCACTGAGGACGGAGGGGGACAGCACTGAGGACGGAGGGGGGACGAGCAGCACGGAGGGGGACAGCACTGAGGACGGAGGCGGACGAGCAGCACGGAGGGGGACAGCACGGGGACAGTCAGCGGTGATCGGTGTGGCTTTGGGGGAAGTTACAAGCACTAATCACCACTGTAGAACTTAAACTAAAGCAGCTGAAAAGGGGGCAGGTCAGTGCATGCATCTCCCCTGCCACACCGATCACCCTGACTGCCCATGTATCGGGTGAAGCATCGGAGTATTTCTCTGAGTACAAGTACCTGGGAAAATGCTCGGTACCGATACCAGTATCGGCACATCCCTAATAAACTGCAAGTGACAAAGTATATATCCTAATTGGTATTGCAATTGAAGAATGACTTGATCTCAAATTCTTTCTGATTGGCTGATGCCCAGAACATATTACCTCCTAGAATATGGCTGCAACAGGGAGTGGTCGGGGTAGGCTAGTGTGCATGTAGATAAAAGAAAAAGGCGCCTCTAAGTGCAGAATTAATTTTTGTTATCCCCAAAAAGGATTAATAACACTTACAGAATCGAAGATAAGAAGGGGCATGTCATGAATTAGTACAGTGGGTGATCCGGCATCAGGAAGGTCCCAGTATCTACAGCTTCCAGCAGAAAATCCAGGGAGACCCGCAGATGTACGCTCCAGGCTCTGAGAACATCGGTAAAAAAAGTCACTCTATCTGGGTCAGCATGGAACAAGGATCCCGGAAATTACGTCAGCGGAAAAGGACAACAACCAGCGTGGACCGCAAAACAGGAAATGGGTCATCAAAATGGGACGCGTTTCGGAACTACTGATTCTATTAGAAATTGCTTTCCTCTTTGAGTGTGGCCTGAAGTGTTTGAAGATCACATCCTCCGAATTCCCTTTTCCAACGCAGACATTTTTTTGCTAGGTCCTGACATTCGGAGAGCCCTTTATACATATTTATCTGGATTTAGTGTGCATGTATGAAAATTGTGGTAATACTGCGCTGTCAAATGGACAAGCAAAAAACAAATGCTGCAACTTTAAATGTGAGACACACACAAAATAGACAAATGTATAAAAAACAGGCTGCGCAAATAACATGAGATTTCAAACAAAAAAACAACTAGCATACATATTGAAATAATTGTGCTAATGATGTGTTGAAATCACTGGTTGCCCTATTTGTGACACATTCTAATAAGTCCCAGTGAAAAGGAGTAAACAAATCAATGTCCTATTTTCAAAGGAAAGGACACATCAGATGGTGGTTTAATAGCTGGAAATGTACTGCTCTCCTACAGGTAAAATGGTGACATTAAACCAGAAGGAACCACAGAACAGTGATGAGAAAGAAAGAAGATCCTCCACCTTTCAAAATAACTGCCTCTTACCGAAAGAGAAGATCCCAACCACAGATCTTCTGTTGGCCTGTGGCTTTCTAACCCAGCCTATAGGTCTATGTAGCACAGAGGTGGCAAACACAAGGCCCGCGGGCCGAATGCGGCCCTCCAGGCCATTTCATACAGCCCTCACACCTCTCCAGTCATCCTCCAGACCCTTACTTTCTGCTTTCAAGCAATGCATCCAAATTTTTCCCAGCAGCAGCATAAGGAAAGAGGGGTGCACTGTAATGTAAGGGAGAAGGGGGACTCAACTTCTGATGGTGGGGGGGCTCTTGACATCTAATGTTAGGGGAAAGGATGCGCTGGACATCTAATCTTACAGATGCATCCGGCCCTTTTGAGGGCAACCATAATGCTGATGCGGCCCACGATGAAATTGAGTTTGACACCCCTGATGTAGCAGGATATCGTTTCTCCGGTATCTGATAGATCTCCCAACGTTTACAGATGGTCAGATGTGATTACAGCCAGGTAAGGAAGGAAAGAAGGCTGACATAGCGTAATCCAGTACAACATTTTAATGTATAAAATAAAATCGCACTTACAATAAGAAGATAAAAAATCGCATGTGAAATTTTGTAGCCGGCCGGCTAATACAGCGGCCCGTTCACTCCGGGACTCTGTATTTAGTAATGACGTCAGCCCCCCGCTTCACCCTAGGTCGTTTCGTCACAATTGACTTCTTCCTGGGATTAGTGTGCATGTAGCCTAAGGGATTGCATGGAATTGCAACTGGGGCCAGCACCTTGGTGAATGCTCAAGGTGCAGACAAAAGGACAGAAGACGGGCCCACAGACTGGGAGTGCAGGGTCCCCAAAGCAATGTGTTGGAATAGCTGATGCACTGGAAAGATGAGGACATGCAAAGGGAGGCGACAAATTTGGTGGATGCCATATTACATTTTTGGGCTTGAATGACTACATTCAGATCCGATATTCAGAATAAGGTGACTGCCCCCTTTTATGCCGCATACACACGGTCGTTTTTTGTCTTGTAAAAAAACGTTGTTTTTTCTTATGAAAAAAAAAAACATTTTTCAAACTTCATTTTAAAAAACGGCGTTGCCTACACACCATCGTTTTCTGAAAATGCTCTTGCAAAGTGCGGTTACGTATAACACATATGACAGCACTCTGTTCCATTCAAGCTTGCGTCATAACTTGCTTCTGAGCAAGCGCAGGTTTAAAAACGTCGTTTTAAATGACGTTTTAGCGTACACCCGATCATTTTTTATGACACAAAAAAACGACATTATGATAAAACATAAAAAATTGAAGCATGTTCGATTTTTTTTTTGTCGTTTTTCAGAAGACATAAACAACGTTTTCCCCCACACACAATCATTTTAAATGATGTTTTTTAAAACGTCGTTTTATTTCATCACAAAAAACGACCGTGTGTACGCGGCATCAGGCTTGTGAACGGATTGGAGTTAAACACCTGGAACCATTTTGTCACAGAAATTGGGGCAATAATATCTTAACCCAGAAGAAAGGAGAGAGCTTGATGGAGACCTGCTAATCTGGTGACAAAGTAAGGTTGGAGGTGAGAAACGGAGTAGGGAGATTTTTAAACCTTTCAAGAGGGTAAAGACTTTGCAGTCTTCTTTTTCTGAGGTTTCCATCTTTGATGTTCAAAGCTTAAAGCAGTATCAATTTCTAGAAAATACTTTTTTTTTTTAAATTTAAATGGACCCTATGCATTTTTGGGCAATAATGTACTAGACTACATGTCCTGAGCTACTAGCCAGGCTTTAAGAGCGACTAGCCAACAGTTGCCCCACTCAACCCCTACCCTGCTCCACCCCCAATTCTGCCCCCAAACATGCCCTCGTAAATTATCTCATGTAATGACACTGTTAAATGCTTTAAGCAGAATTCAGTAACAAAAATAAATATTAATATTAACATAAAGCATATCGGTGCCCATCAGGGCAGCATATCGGTGCCCAACAGTGGTGCCTCATCGATTCCCATCAGCGGTGTTCCCATTTCACACCCGGTTAAGAGGCCAAAATATATATTTTTTTTTTAAGGATTCCATCCTGCAGCTGGGTCTGTTGGAGTAGGAGAGGATTTGTGGCCCAGTGGTGCCTCATCGGTTCCCATCAGTGGCGCCTTGTCGATTCCCATCAGTGCTAACCAATACAGCTTCATCAGTGCAGCAGAGATCACGGAGGAATCGGTAGGATTGCCGGGCAGATCGGGGATTTCCCACCGTGACACAACTTGGAGATGAAATGCCGGTTGCTGTCAAAGTCCCACCTCCTGGACCCGCATTGGACCAGTGTGCTGTCTATCATAAGAGCCGATCCAGGAGACAGGACTTTGACAGCGGCCAGCATTTTATCTCTGAGCTGGAGATCCCTGCTCTATGTGGTCTGGCTGGTTCTCCTCCTGACAGTTTCCTGGAAGAAGTGGTGCAGCCTTTTTACAGGGCATCAGCCCGGAGGGGGAGGCAACTGCCCCATGGGCCGCACTCATGCCCTTTAAAAAAAAGAAGGGTGCACCGCTTTTGTCAGAAAATTGTCGGCCCAGTCAGACTTTCCTTTCGAAAGAATCCTTCAGCACTGTGCTGTGCTGTCACTTGTGGCGCTTCCATCTTGAATGGCCAGACCACGAAGGTGTCTCTCCCTCGCAAGCGCATCATGGCACAGGCAGCACTCTGCAATCAAGGCAAACATGGGTGCAGAGCATGCGCCAGTGACATTGATGTAGCAGTAATTAGAAAAAAAAAAAATTATTTGTGTGCCCGGGCCTAATTGGGTACTTTGAATGCATGTCAGCACAAGTACACTTAAACGACGTAGAACTTGATCTAAAAAGTGTAACGTTTATTATTCAAAGATCAGCTTCTTCTACTGCACAGATGTCAAACACAAGGTCCACAAGCCGAATCCGGCCTTCCAGGTAGATATAAACAAACCTTTCCCCATTCTTTTTAGTGAGAGCGTCGCTGATTGTCTGTTTTCTGTCATAGGGAACGCTGATAAGTGATGTCAGGCCAAGCCACACCCCCACACAGTAAGAATCACTCACTAGGGCACACTTAACCCTTTCAGCGCCCCCTACAGGTCAACCCCTTTGCTGACAGTGTAATTTTCACAGTAATTGGTGCATTTTTATAGCACCGATCGCTGTAAAAACAATGGTCCCAAAATGGTGTCAAAAGTGTCCGCCATAATGTCACAGTCACGATAAAAATCGCCGATCAAAAAAAAAAATAGGAAAATGCCATAAAACTATCCCCTATTTTGTAGACGCTATAACTTTTGTGCAAACCAAATCAATAAACGCTTATTGTGATTTTTTTTACCAAAAATATGTAGAAGAATACGTATCGGCCTAAACTGAGGAAAAAAATTGTTTTTTTATAAAAAATAAAAAAAAATTGAGGGGGAATATTTATTATAGCAAAAAGTAAAAAAATATTGAATTTTTTTCAAAATTGTCGCTTTATTTTTGTTTATAGCGCAAAAAAAAAAACGCAGAGGTGATCAAATACCACCAAAGGAAATCTGTGGGGAAAAAAAGGACGCCAATTTTGTTTGGGAGCCACGTCACACGACCGCGCAATTGTCTGTTAAAGCAACGCCGTGCCGAATCGCAAAAAAGGGGCCTGGTCCTTTAGCTACAAAATGGTCTGGGGCTTAAGTAGTTGAGCCAAAATAATTATTTTTTGGTTGCATTTTGTTTATTATTCCATCCTGCAGTCGGGTCTGTTGGAATAGGAGAGGATTTGTGGCCCTTTGCTACTAAATATTTTCTCAAAAGGGTTTGGCAGCTCTGTCACTTTTGCTTCAGCTTTCCTAAACCAGTCAGTCAGGGACAATAATAAAACTCAGACTGTAAATGTTTGCTCTTTATTGAAGAAAAGCACGCGGTTATTTATTATCAAGCAAAATAATAAAAAGTACTGAAAAGTGGGTTATATACAATGTGCACTTCATAGAAGCAATGGGAAGGAATTCCCCTTTTAAATCTTTGCGTTGCTTGTTTTGGTGTCCATCAGGTTCTTTGTGGTAGAAGATCACATCCTACATACAACAGTTGGATTGGTGAATCGAGCGTACATTGATGAGCTCTGGAATTTGGCGCTGTCCAAGACCATGGCGGCTTTGCGAACGCATTCGGTAATTTTTTTTTTTAATTGAAAATATGCTTAATTTAATGTAGATATTAAAAAATTGCACAGCTTCATGGATCAACATTCTTTAAGATCATATTATAAATATTTGTTGCTATTTTATATTTTGTGAATCTAGAAATACCTTTTCTGGAAGCAGTCCTACTGAGTTAGTGTTACTAATCCTGTCCGGGTCCTTTAGCTTGCCTAAAGGTCCGGGTCTTAAGTGGTTAAGCACAATTACAATTTCAAAACATATCCTATAACATGGCAATTCTTAACTTTTTTGAGTAAGGGCTCTTTCACACGTCCGTTCAGTTCGTCCGTTTTTTGGACGTCCGTTAACGGACCTCAATGCTTCCCTATGGGTTAGCGTCCGTTAGCGGATGAGCATCCGCTAACGTCCGTTAACATCCGTCTGCGGTAAGCTCCGTTTTTTTGGACGGAAGAAAACCCTATTTTTCTTCCGTCAAAAAACCGGAACGGACGAAAAACGGACGTTAGCGGATGATCCGTTTACCACCCGATCAGCTAACGTCAGTTTTTCATCAAAATATGTAAGAAAAAAAAAAAAAATTCTAAAAAAAAAAAAAAAAAAAACGGATTAAAAAACGGATGAAAAAAACTGATGAAAAACGGACGGAAAACGGAACGGAAACAGATGTAAACAGACGGAAAACGGACGAAAAACAGATGAAAAAACGGATCAACTGAAGGGGGAAAAAACTGATCTAAAAAACTGAACGGACGTGTGAAAGAGCCCTTAAGGTCCACAATAAAAAGTATTCACTGCACATTAAGAATATGTAAATAGTATGTTCACTGACTTACTCAAGTGTTCACTTTAAATGGAACAAACCTTGTAAAAAGTGGTGAATCTTCCATGCAACATATGGGGCCTCACAAAAACCAAATATGCAGACTTCCCACATCAGTCAATGGAATAATGAAGCTTCATTATACTTGGAGCATTACATTGTAAATAGAAATTTTGACATCAGTTTGATAAAAAGTTGTTACCATACCAGTAGGATTCTGATCCTGCAAGGAAGAAGTGCCAACTATTATAAAACTTTGGTGGTAGTGTTTATGGCTGACTTCAGATGCTATCAACCTGTCTTTATTATTTCTTTTTAGTCTTATTGTTCCGATCCCAACCTTGTTCTGGACCTCAAGAATCTTATTGTGCTTTTTGCTGACACATTGCAGGTACGTTGCACTCGCAACCCTTAATTTTATGTGTATCTAAAGCCCAAATTATTGTTTAATTTGGTAGGAAAGGATTAACATGCGGAGGTTACCTCTAACTTTCTGGGGAATAGGAAAATAAAAAAAAACACCCCAATTGGACAAAGATTGCAAACAAAAACTGAAGTCTAAATGTAAAAAAAAAAAATGTCTTAAGATATACTTTACTACAAAGAACGGCAACATTGAATCCCAGTAACAAAAAAAACAGGGGGTTGTCTAATGATCCCACTAAGAGATTTCATGGTAGCACAACTGGGGCCATCATCTTAATGAATACCCAAAGGGCAAACAAAAGGCTGAAAGGGCAGGGCCACAAATTGGTAGCGTAGGCAGTGGTGTATTTAGGTTTTGTGTTGCCCTAGGCCTGACTAAACTCGTGCACCCCTTAATTTAAATATGACCCACCCCCTTCCAGTCAAGGCCACACCCCTTTCTGTTTAAGACCCAACCTGACATTTTCGAGTGGGGACACTAGTTCTCAATGCCTGGGTGGGGGGGGGGGTGGGCAATGGATTCCCTTAAATTGCATAGATTTTCTATCACTTCCTGTTTAGCTATGGGGCAGAAAGTGAAGTGAAATCTCTGCAATGGGACAGGTATGGTAAAAATAAACTGACAGGGGCTATAACCCTCCCTTACTCTATCCAAAATGGAAAAAAAAAAGTGTTGCCTATAGTTCTACTTCAAGCACAAATTTCTGATAATTTTATGGAGAGGATTAAGAAGATATAACCATGCCAATGGTACAGCTGAAAACATATAACACAATAAGGAAGGTTTATAGTCCAGGATGATAGGACAGTCAATATTAGAATCAGCTTGCGTTACAACAACAGTGTAGCACAAGCCAGCGGGGACACGTTCTGTGCTGCCCCCCTGCAAAGTGCTGCCCTAGGCCTGGGCCTTGTTGGCCTAGGCCAGGATACAGAGTTGAGTGTTGGGTCACCAAATCAATGTAGGAAAGGTGGTAGGGACATGTAGGTAAGCATCTTTGATGGCCAGACAATCTTCTCCGTGATGGGGGCAAAAGATTTGGTGGATCCCATGTTAAAATGTTGGACTTGAATGAATGAATTCAGATCTGAGATTCAAGCCAACAAATACATACAAAAGAAAAAACTAGCAGGTGCGCTGATCAACAGTTTAGTATAGCCCTCCAGCTGGCTATTGGTGACAGACAAGTCAAAGGGTGCTGCTTCTCTCTATGAATCCTTTGGGTGGCAGGAACACATCTAGACAAAACACAAAAGGGCTCAAAGCCGTCGTAGTGTAACTCGGCTTTAAATATGGTAAAGTTAAAAACACTACACAGGTCAAACTCGCATTGTTTGAAGATAGATACAGCATAAGGATTCCACTGTGGTCGTACTCCTAAATCCCATTACAATTTCCCGACAGGAGAGGAGGGAGCCGTGGACCATTTAACCAAGCTGCCCGGATCCTGGCAGCACATGCAAGACTGTCCACCACCACGATCAATGTGCAGATCCAAATGCGCATTCGCCTGGTTCATCCGGCACTGCTTTCCAGGGACGCACCAACCCACACGATCAGGATATTGGGGGGGGGGGGGGGGCGTGAGGACATCACACAGTTGCAATGGCATGTTTCGGGGGCATGGCCTTTTTTCTCAGGTCACCTCCCCTGTCCTGATCTTGAGGTGGTTTTAGGAGTGTAGCCACAGTGGAATTATTATGCTGTATCTATCTTCACACAATGTGAGTTTAATATGGTAAAGTTAAAAACACTACAATGTTCAAAGCAGAGTTACACTAGGGCGGCTTTGCGCTCTCTTTTGTGTTTTGTTTAGATTTGAGATTTAGAATTAGGTAGATGCCCTCTTCAGGTGTGAAAATAGTAAACAGATTGAAGCAAATTGGGCAAAGATACCTTGATCCAAATGTCCGGAGAGGGCTTGATGAAGATCTACTAATCTGTTTGACACAGTAAGGTTGGAGGTGAAAAACCAAGTGGGGACCAGGGAGAAAACACGTTTTCAGCCCTAGGATACCACCTCCTACACAGATTTTACAAATGTAACTCCCCCCCCCCTTTTCCCTCTGGTAAGACTTTTCTGAGGATTAAGGGTAAAGTGTTTGCAGTCTTCTTCCTCTGAGGATGATGGGTGCTTTTACCACCGGTTGCGCCTTAATAAATCTAAGACTATGCAGTTCAAGGCTTTTTGCACAGTTGGGTCCCACAGTCCATCACTTTTAACGGATGATCAACCTGCAGAAGGGGTTACATCTCTTTTAAATAGATTAGATTAGAGAACCTCAGCGGGTATTCATGCACATAGATGGCCTGCGTCCGGGGCCGAACACTCACGTGATTGCTGCATGAGTGATTACATGTGAGTGGCCACGATTACCTTGTCTGCATTCAGGGCCGAACATTCACATGTGATTGCTGCATGAGAGATTACATTTGAGTGGCCCGGATAAGCTGGTCTGTATTCGGGGCTGAACACTCGCATGAGAGATTGAGTAGTCCCGATTAGCTGCGGGAGCCGGCAGCTTCCCATTGTTTTCAATGGGGCTGCCTCCCGCAGCTCATAGCAGGAAACACTGCTTGGGTTCTCAAATCTATTTGGAGTGTGGGTGCATTTGCAGGCATGAATGCCACCTAAAAGTTAAGTTAAACTACTAGAGGCTATACAGTTAATATGAGCAGAAAGAAATCTTTTCATTGTGTCCTGTTTCCTCCCAACCCAGGACCGATCTACATTTCAGGTAACCCATGTCCGACCTGTTGCAGAACTCTGGCCTACCTAATATTGATTTGTATTTATATATGGTGACATTTGATCTGTTGTGTACAGGGTTATGGCTTCCCAGTGAATCAGCTGTTTGACATGTTGCTGGAGGTCAGAGATCAGTACAGTGAGATCTTGCTGAAGAAGTGGGCACTGGTTTTCAGGTGGGTACTGTTGCAATACACATCTTTCATGGTAACTTTTGTAAGAGACGTTGTGGGTAAAGGTTAAGTCAGGTTCATACGGATGATAAAAGAAGTGCATGGCAACCATTATCGGTGCCTACCAAGTACCCCTAAATGACGGGCAGGAAACGGTGTACAGAGCCAAAAGGCTCAATAAAGTCTTCCATGTTTGTTGAAATTGCATTACAGCAGCCCTATCGCTGAAATAAAGTTCCCTGTGTGTGTCAGATGCCTGCTTCCCCTACTGCAGCCCTCTCATGCAACCCACCACCAGCTACTATGCCACTAGGGTGCCCCAGGAACACACCCCATGGGCAGTGCTGCAGGTCGATCTGTCACCACTAGACACAGCAGATGACAGAGCAGTGTTACTGGGTTGCTGCCAGTACTATGTGATCACTGTGACCAATCACAGCAAATCGCATGACAATTGTACACAATGGATGGCTTCCATTGATGCCATCAATTGTGTACTATTGTGTTGATCTCTGTGATTAGTAACAGTGATCACATGGTACAGACAGGGCCAATCGCAGCCCATCTGTACCATGTGATTAGCTGTGGTCAATCACTGAATGAATCCATTTCATGAGTAAAAATGGTTCATAGTGTAAAATAAAATTCTTATCACCTCTCCAGAGTAGTACAGTCCACATTCAATTCGGATAGCAGGAGATTGTGACCGTCTCTCTAAGGAGTTGGTTGATCTATCTCCGCTGCGGCTCCAGTGAAAATCTGAACATGATAGTATAAAATGGTTCATCATTCTCAAATAGTACTGTGTTGTTGAACACATGATTGCAATGACGTAGTATCAAAAAGGAGCTCTACGTGTTTCGTGGATATCTTCCACTCATCAGGAGCAGATGCCGAAATAGATCCATCTACAAGGAGATATATGAATGCCAAAATAATCTAATAGTTGGTAAAGAAGGGGGGGAAAAAGGAAGAGGGGACAACAAACTCAATCCCAACTCTCTTACTTATAAATGATAGTAGTTTATTTTTATTGTTTTGATGGAATATGAATTATTAAGGTGTATATCAATTCTAAAAATGTTAAGTGCATTTAGTCATTAATTAAATGTTTATATGTTTATTTAATATAAACCATTAAACATGTTATTGCTTACTGATCATTCTGTCTGTTTTTAGTTTTGTGCTTCATTTAAAATCCCAAACCAAACCCATTTCTCATTTAATAAGTGTAACACTGATGGAAGCATATAAACCTATCCAGTCATTGCCTCCTTTTTAAAGTCCCAAATATCTTTCCTCCCCCTTTTTAAGCGGTGCATATTTAGATCAAAATCACCATGAGGGACACATCCAATTTGTGATGTCACATGTGTGGCCCCCGCACTGACGCGTTTTGTCAAATGTTACATTCTCAAAGGACTTTCGATTCATTACATAACTGGTATTGCTTTCAATCGAATACACAATGGCCACATACTGTTTTTTTGTATTTGATCTGCCTAGACAAAGTATAACTAAAGGCAAAACTTTTATTTTTTTTGGATAGAGTGGAGAGGGATTTGAACCCCTGTTAGTTTTTATTGCTGTCTGTACCATCATTAAGGAAATGCTCCCCGTCTATTGTCCTGTTTATCATGATCAATGAAAGTAAAAGAAAATCCATGATTTTGGGTTGTCCCCAGAAGAGTAATAGAGGCAATGGCGGCCCATTCATTAGGGGTGCCGTCCCCTCTCTCCACGCCATCCCCTATATGCAATGGACAGATTCATGCATAGCATAAAACGATCCACAGCCACCATCGCCACCCCCTATTCATGCGTCTGGAGCTTTTAGAGCACCGGGCACATGAATTACAGCCAACAGTTTTTTTTTTTCTAAGCACCTGATTAGAGCCAGAGGCTCCTAATGGGTTTTAAAATAGGGTTCAGGTCTCAGAGAATGTGCTTGGATTCCACCCAAGTGTGTTACAACAGTTGAAACACTGATGCTCAATCCGGCCAATCAGAAGCAGTATGAGACCCGTTTTCTTCGATTGCCCGTAAAGAGAAGACTCCTGATTGGCTGCCAAAGGGGGGGGGGGCTGAAGCTGCTGTAGAGACTGGCAGGCCCCCTCCGCCTAGCAGGGGAGGCAGCCGGTGATGGGGTAAGTGCTTCCGGGTGGGGGGGAGGGGTGGGCATACTGTTTCCATCGGCTGCCACTGAATAGAGGGGATGGCTTCCAATGGGGACACTAGTTCCTACTTACTTGGGGGTCCCCAAGGAGTTCTTTTGATTTACAGGGATTTCCTTTCACTTTCTGTTTTGCTATGGGACAGGAAGTGAAGGGAAATCTCATCAGTGGGAAACAGATGGTGGAAAAAATCTCGTACAACACAACTTCCTACGCTTGGGGGGCTTAGTCTCTAAATATGTGGCGCAATCAATCCTTTAGGTTCATAATGGAATGTCACTGGTCTTGCTGTCCTGCTCAGCACAATGGGGTATCTTTGGAACAGAAACATATAGAAAAGACAGTAGGGTGCACCGACCTGGTGCATTACCAAAGATAAGATTTATTAAAGGGTAAAAGCAATGATCATACTCGCATATAAACGCGATAAAAGAGCTTGTCGGTACAACAGCAAGTAAAACTGTGTCTCTAAAATCTGCAACCTGGACCGGATATTCCGGAGGACCAGGCGGCATTTAACAGGGGTCAAAGCCCTCACTCACTCTATCCCAAAAAAAGTTTTTAAGATCGTTCTACTTTAAATAAATTTGTACGGAGAGAAAGGAACAGTAGTATATATTATAATCTGTTATTTTATTTTTTTTGTATGCAGGAACATACTGGATGCAGATAACTACAGCCCTATCCCTGTGAGTGATGAGACGGTATATAGGAAGATATTGAGTCAGTTCCCCTTCCAGGATCCAGAGTTAGAAAAGGTAAAACGGGCACGGATTACCATCACATATAATCCAAACACAATACATTTTTTATGACCATGGTGTTACACTGTAGTCTGCTCTTCTTTTACAACCGTGGCATGGATGTTTCCCAACAATGCCACACTGTTCCCGGGCATTTTTATGTGCATTTAATGTATTAAAGGATCACTAAAGAGAATTAAAATAAATAACAAACATGTTATACAGTACTTACCTCCACTGTGCAGCTCGTTTTGCACCGAGTGGCCCTGAACCTGGTCTTTTAGGGTCATTCGCCGGCTGTCTCGCTGCGCTGCTTTCAATCAACCAATGAATGAGCCGAGAAGCCTGCACGTTCACATCGCGGGACTTTCAAAGTGTCAGGTAAGTAAACGGGGGCTCGGGGGGGCCGCCAATGCTGAGATGTTTTTTCACCTTAACTGCAATCGCTTTGGACAAGAAAACTAGGTCTGCATCTTACCTATTGGCATGCATTAAAAAAAAAAAAAATAGGGGATTAACTCCAGGGATAAAGCGATACTTCTCCCGCTCTACAAGACTCTGGTCCGGCCGCACCTGGAGTATTCTGTCCAGTTCTGGGCACCAGTCCTCAGGAAGGATGTGCTGGAGATGGAGAGAGTACATTGAAGGGCAACAAAGCTAATAAAGGGTCTGGAGGATATTAGTTATGAGGAAAGGTTGCGAGCACTGACCTTATTCTCTCTGGAGAAGAAACACTTGAGAGGGGATATGATTTCAATTTACAAATACCATACTGGTGACCCCACAATAGGGATAAAACTTTATTTGTGGAAGGGAGTTTAATAAGACACATGGCCACTCATTAAAATTAGTGGAAAATAGGTTTAACCTTAACCACTTCAATACCGGGCTATAGGGGATTTACGTCTTGAACAACCCCTCGCCGATGAGACTGGACGTCACAAAATGTCCTGTCTTCACGGGGTTCTAGGGCGCGCGCGCACCCGCGGCACCACTCGCGATCCCGCGCCCGATGGCCGCGATTGCCGTCGGGCCCCCGCGATTACCGCTGATCACGGCAGGAGTGTGGATCTGTGTGTGTAAACACACAGATCCACCTCCTGTCAGCGGTGAGGAGACTGATGTGTGTTCCCAGTACAGAGGAACACACATCGGTCTCCTCCCCCTGCGAGTCCCCCTCCCCCTACAGTTAGAACATACTTTAGGAAACATTTTAACCCCTTCAGCGCCCCCTAGTGTTAACCCCTTCCCTGCCAGTCACATTTACACAGTAATCAGTGCAGTTGTATAGCACTAATCGCTGTGTAAATGTGAATGGTCCCAAAAACGTGTCAAAAGTGTCCGATATGTCTGCCGCAATGTCACGGTCACAATAAAGAAAAACGCAGATCGCCGCCATTACTAGTAAAAAAAAAAATGCCATAAATCTATCACCTATTTTGTAGATTCTATAACTTTTGCGCAAACCAATCAATATACGATTATTGCGTTTTTTTTTACCAAAAATACGTACAAGAATCCGTATCGGTCTAAACTGAGAAAAAAAAAAAGTAAAAAAAAAAAAAAAGTGTGATATGTATTAAATAAAAAAGTAAAAAATATATATTTTTTTTTAAATTGTCGCTCTTCTTTTGTTTATAGTGCAAAAAATAAAAACCGCAGAGATGATCAAATACCACTAAAAGAAAGCTCTATTTGTGTGGGGAAAAAAAACATAACGATTTAATTTGGGTACAGTGTTGCATGACCACGCAATTGTCATTCAAAGTGCAACAGCGCTGAAAACTAAAAATTGGTCTGGGCAGGAAGGGGGTGAAAATGCCCGGTATGGAAGGGGTTAAATTACGTAGAGGGTTTTTCACTGTAAGAGCAGCAAGGATGTGGAATTCCCTTCCACAGGCGGTGGTCTCAGCAGGGAGCATCGATGGTTTCAAGAAACGATTGGATAAGCACCTGAACGACCACAACATACAGGGATATACAATGCAATACTGACGTATAATCACACACATAGGTTGGACTTGTCTTTTTTCAACCTCACCTACTATGTAACTATGTAAATCGTCCACCTGATACAGAAACCTCTCCCAGCCTCCTCTTGCAAATGCAGCCATCCCCTTATACCTCTACCAGATAATGTGTAAGAGCTGCATCAGCCCCATACAATCCTGACCATTGTATTTTCTGCTGTACAAGGTGCAGTTAACCTGTCAGTGGAACTATACTGCACCTGAGCATCACAAACCAAATACACTAATTCATTTTTTTTTTTTGGTTTAAAAGATTTTATTGGTATTTCGGAGTAAATAGCATATCACATATGTAAACAAATGAAAATACAATAGAGCAATATTTATGAACAGAATCATATCATTACATATGAGAAAAGAACATTGACAATATAAATACTCATAGCATAAAGCCAAAGTAAACATAAAATGTAAAGTTGGTTACTGAATTATTAATTTGTAAACGTTGTGAAGTAAAATTCAGAATATATGAAATAAAAGTATAGTTGTCATATTTAAAATTATGAGAAATAGAGGGAGGGAAGAGCACTAATTCATTTTTAATATTCAAAGCAAGCTTCCCCATCCATTCATGTCTCCATGCTTTATTTTGTTGAGGAATCACTTTGAAAAACATTCCCCCCTAGAATTTCTGGCTGTGGCCATCTTCAGTAAGGGCAAATGATTTATGTAGCATTTACGTCCTGGAATCCATCTCCCATTAACCCAGGCATGCAGGCAGGAGGGTGTGCTTATCTGAGAAAATCCCTCCTTCCCTCCTGAAGACTCCTGGCATGTGCAGTCCTGGCCAAAATTTTTGAGAATGACACAAATATTAATTTTCACAAAGTCTGCTGCTTCAGTGTTTAGATATTTTTGGCAAATGATTCTATGGTCTGCTGAATTATAATTAAAAAACATTTCATGAGTGTCAATATTTGCGGCCTTGAATCTTCTTTTTCAAGACGTCTGCAACTCGCCCTGGCATGCTGTCAATCAACTTCTGGGCCTCATCATGACTGAGGGCCGCCCATTCTTGCATAATCAATGCTTGGAGTTTGTCAGAATTTGTGAGGCAATTGTTTTTGTTCTCTTGAGGATTGTGACCACAAGTTCTCAATGGGATTAAGGTCTGGGTTTTTTTTGGCCATGGACCCCAAATTTTGGTCCACTTGGTTATTACTTTTGTCTTATGGTAAGGCGCTCCATCATACTAAAAATGTATGTTGTTCCTGAACAAACTGTTCTTGGATGTTTGGGAGAAGTTGCTCTCGGAGGATGTTTCTTTATTCATTGAATGAAGGAAATGTATCATCACACACAGTGGTACTGTGGATACATTGGGGTAGATTCACGTAGAGCGGCGTATATTTATGCCGGCGTAGCGCATCGTTTTTATGCTACGCCGGCACAACGTTAAGAGGCAAGCATGCTATTTTCAAAAAAATATGCGCTCAATGTTGCACCGGCGTAGCATATAGTTGTCGACGGAAGCCGACGCAAGTCAAAGTAGGTGGAAGTGGGCGTGATATATTATTTTTTTTTATTTTTTTGTGCGTGTACTCGAGAGAGGGGCCGGACTGCAGTAGTTGGGTGTAGGCAGGCCTCCCCCAGAGGCAATCTGCCATCTTTCTCCATGCCCCCGGGTGGCAGTGGCGGGTGTGAGGGGGTCCTCCCACACAGCCCGCCCTACCTGCTCCGCTTTAAAGCCCAACGGGGCAGAGGGACTCCCCTATGAGGGAGTGAGAGGGCCTAGCCTGCTCAGCCCCGTTAGTCCTTCGCCTCTCTTTTTAGAGACCGCGTGGCCAAAGTGCATGCATGTTAACCCAATTTCGAGTGTGTGTAAGTGTGGTGTTTTTTTTTTTTTGTGGGAGGGGGGTAGGCGTGCT
Organism: Rana kukunoris; assembly: GCA_029574335.1. Classification (NCBI taxonomy): domain Eukaryota; kingdom Metazoa; phylum Chordata; class Amphibia; order Anura; family Ranidae; genus Rana; species Rana kukunoris. Next base: position 190,524,880 of record CM056049.1, read on the forward strand.
AAGCGCAGGCTTACCTCGCATAGCACACCCACCTGGAGCCAGGCTGAGACCACCAAACTCAATTCACATGCAGCCGAGACCGGGATCCGAACCCTTAGCTGCAGAGGTGAACGGCTTGTCAGCGCAGTGCCAATCACGTTGAGCCACCGCAGCTCCCTTGGCGTGATATATTATAATGAAGCGTGACCCAATGCAAATGATGGGCTGAGCTTAAAAAAACGAACAGCGCATGCGCCGGCTCCTGGACGCATCCCAGGGCACATGCTTACAGTTAAGTCAAAATAGCTGCCTAAAATACGCCTACGACGTGAACGTAACCTACGCACAGCCCTATTCACATAGTACTACGTAAACGGCGTACGCAACGTAAAATTCGACAGCGCCGTTCCCTGGCCCATACCTTTGCATTACCTGCGCCTTATATAGCAGGGGTAAATTTACGCCAGACGTATGCCTTACATTAACGTCGTAGATTACAGCGACGGGCGCAAGTACGTTCGTGAATCGGCGTATCGTGCTCATGTGCTCATGTGCTCATGTGCTCATGTGCTCATGTGCTCATGTGCTCTTTTGCCGCGTAAATCTATGGAAGCGCCCCTTGCGGCCAGCGTAAATATACGCACAAGATCCGACGGCGTAGGAGACTTATGTCGGTCAGATTAAGCCAAAATTCAGGCGTATCTAATTTCAAGAATGAGGCGCATAGATACGACGGCGTAGGAGACTTGAGTCGGTCGGATTAAGCCTAAATTCAGGCGTATCCAATTTCAAGAATAATGCGACGGCGCATCTGTAGACTTACGCGATGTATCAGGAGATACTTCGGCGTAAGTCCTTTCTGAGTAATAGACCATATTTTATGAAAAAATATAGAAATGTATTAAGACATAACATAGTTCCCAAAAGTCTTAATATAGCATTAAACTTGAACAAACACCATTATAAAACCAAAAAGCATAAAAAAAAAAATGAGTGGAAAAACCGTGGTAAATAACTCCCAAGGGGATAGACAGTAATAGCGAAATAGTCTTGGAAGGTTGGTTAGCCACTTATGCTTAATGTAGATTGGAATGATGAATGGATAGACTTGACATGTTTCGTGTGTATACCACGCTTCTTCAAAAGTCTCCATTCAGTAAGCTATATCGAAGGGAAAGAGTTTATAAAACATGTAGAAATTAATTGTAATAGGTATACAGTATTGTGCACTACTAAATAAGCGAACCCATAACACCCAGAGCAACATGCCCTAGGTAAGTGGGTGGGGGAGAAGGGGGAAATAGGCCAGATAAAACACACCTCTATCATTGCTGTGTTCTTAGGCAAAATTGTGAGTGAGCCCCCCCACTCCCTTGGCTGAGAAGCAACCCAACACATGAATGGTCTCAGGAAGCTTTACTGTTGGCATGACACAGGACTTATGGTAGCGCTCACCTTTTCTTCTACGGACAAGGTTTTTTTTCCAGATGCCCCCAAACAATCTGAAAGGGGATTCATCAGAGAAAATGACTTTACCCCAGTCCTTATTAGTCCAATCCCTGTACCTTTTGTAACATATCAATCTGCCCCTGATGTTTTTCCTGGAGAGAAGTGGCTTCTTTGCTTCCGTTCTTGACACCAGGCCATCCTCCAAAAGTCTTCTCCTCGCTGTTTGTGCCGATGTCCTCACACCTGCCTGCTGCCATTCCTGAGCAAGCTCTGCACTGGTGGTGCCACGAACCTGCAGCTGAATCATCTGTAGGACACGGTCCTGGCGCTTTCTGGACTTTCTTGGGCGCCTTGAAGCCTTCTTCACAACAATTGAACTTCTCTCCTTAAAGTTCTTGATGATCCGATTAAATTGTTGATTTAGATGCAATCTTGGTAGCAGCAATATCCTTGCCTGTGAATCTCTTTTCTGTTCAAAGCAATGATGACTGCAAGTGTTTCCTTGCAGGTAACCATGGTTAACAGAGGAAGAACAATGATTTCAAGCACCACCCTCCTTTTAAAGCCTCCTACCTATTATTCTAACTCAAGCATCACAGAAAGATTTTCAGCCTCATCCTTGTCAACACTAACACTTGTGTTAACGAGAAAATCGCTGACATGTCAGGCGCTCCTTGTGTGGCAGGGCTAAAATGCAGAGAAACTGTAAACCCCCCCCCAAATGTAAACTTTCAAGGGACTTTGCAATTCATCTGATCACTCATCATAACATTCTGGAGTATATGCAAATTGCCATCTTAGAAATGGAGTCAGCAGACTTTGTGAAAATGTATATTTGTCATTATCAAAACTTTTGACCACGGCTGTATGATCTCATTTGCTTAGGCAAGAAACTAGGAAGTAACCCAAGAAATGTAAGAAAATAAGAATTTTACTGCTACTTATTCTAGCAGTCAAAGGATTAAAAATAATCAATGTTGATTGAGAGAGTGAAGTTCCACATTAAATAGTCTTGTTTGAGAATACCTATGAAGTATAGCTACTTTTTGATGCCTGCAAGTACCTGCTTTAGCATTCCAGTCAGTCTCTCTCTGGATACTGTATGTCTCATGGGTCCAAATTTCTACCCAAGTGGGCACTAAGCCCCACCTTCCCATTGCTAATCCTTCTGCACAGTTCAACAGCCCAGGGCCAGAATCACAGTAGACACCCTGACATGGGGCTGTGAAGTTACGGAGATGAGGCTTAAGCCAGCTATAGATGGTGCAATTTTCTTTACTGCAACCTGGTCGATAGACTTGGGCACAAGGGTACAACCAGCATGCCAACTTTTTCATGCAATTATTGCCTGTGACTACAGTGACGCCACAACCCATTCCCTGCCAGGAGAACACAAATAGCTCTGCGGGAAGGATTCCCCCATCAACACTGTGACTGTGTTGGTGGGGAAATCCCTCCAGCAGAGCTGTGTTTTCCCAGCAGGGAATGGGTGGGGGGGAGGAGGGGTGTTGCTATTATCCCATGAAAAACTTGGCATGCTGGTTGTACCCTTGTACCCAAGTCAATTGATGGATCAACTTGGGTGCAGTCAGCCTGCCACATAAATGGTTTGAATCATAGCTGCTTCAGCAGGGACTTGAGAGAGATTCGAACCATCTATGCTTTAGGACTTTTCGTGAGCAGCACTTAGAGCAAAGTCAAGGCTGTCTCTACAAGGACACAGTAAAAAATGTATGCAATGCAAGCATTCAAGTGAAGATGCCTTTATACTATAATTCTGATCTTAATAGAAGATGACACCCTCTGTCCATACAAGTATCTGATTTTTCTCTTGTTTTTGTGTGCAGCAACCCTTTCCAAGAAAATTTCCCTTTTCTGAATTTGTGCCAAAAATCTACAGTCAGATCAAAGAATTTATCTACGCCTGTCTGAAGTTCTCTGAGGACTTACATTTAAGGTAAAATAATCTATACGGTTGTCATGGGTTTGTAGTTCTACATACTTCAATATGCATGGAGCATAAGGTGATCCTTGCCTTTCGGGTACAATTTTGACACTAGACAATGGTGCCCTTGCAAGACACCTATCCCTGCCTGATATGGATATTTAGTCCTGAGTCCTCTTTACTCTACTGTTTAAAAACAAAACAAAAAAAAAATATATATATAAATAAATAAATGTGAAGACAGCATATATATATATATATATATATATATATATATATATATATATATATATATATAAAACGTATGTAGTGAGATTTGGTTCATCTCTGTATCATCTGAGGCTGTTCACTTCACTGGGTGTATGGAGTGTTTATATACACTTTAAGGGATTGTATCTTCCCTCACAAGGTAAAAAAAAAAAAAAACTAAAACATGAGGGGTTTAACCACTTAAGGACCGCCTACTGTACATTTACGTCAGCAGAATGGCACGGCTGGGCACATCAACGTATATATACGTTGGTTTCTAGTACCCAGCCGTGGGTCACGGGCGCGCGCCCGCGGCACGCTCCCGTGACCCGGTACGAAGCTGGAGTGCGGCGATCGGTCCCCAGAGCTGAAGAACGGGGAGAGCCGTGTGTAAACACGGCTTCCCCGTGCTTCACTGTGGCCGCAGCATCGATGACGTCGTCCCTGTTATAGGGGGAAGTGATCGATGACGTCACACCTACAGCCACACCCCCCTACAGTTGTAAACACACACAGGGAACACACAAATCCTACAGCGCCCCCTTGTGGTTAACTCCCAAACTGCAACTGTCATTTTCACAGTAAACAATGCAATTTAAATGCATTTTTTGCTGTGAAAATTACAATTGTCCCAAAAATGTGTCAAAATTGTCCGAAGTGTCCGCCATATTGTCACAGTCATGAAAAAAATCGCTGATCGCCGCGATTAGTAGTAAAAAAAAAAATAACTAATAAAAATGCAATAAAACTATCCCTTATTTTGTAAACGCTATACATTTTGCGAAAACCAACCTTATTGCAATTTTTTTTACAAAAAATAGGTAGAAGAATACGTATCGGCCTAAACTGAGGAAAAAAAAATTATATATATTTTGGGGGGGATATTTATTAAAGCAAAAAGTAAAAAATATAGAATTTTTTTCAAAATTGTCGCTAAATTTTTGTTTATAGCGCAAAAAATAAAAACCGCAGAGGTGATAAAATACCACCAAAAGAAAGCTCCAATTTTGTTAGGGAGCCACGTCGCACGACCGCGCAATTGTCAGTTAAAATGACGCATTGCCAAATCGCAAAAAGGGGAAAGGTCCTTTAGCAGCATTTTGGTCCGGGTCTTAAGTGGTTAATAGAGGTGAGAGGGGATCTACATAATGATAGGCTTTAACTGATGAACACAGCCGTTTCAAGCAGCATGGCATCAGCTCCAGGGCACTTTCAGGAGCTTGAAAGGTGGAAAGGGCTTCCTTGTAGCAGCTCATACATTATTACAGCTGGTGGAAGAGACCTCAGCTGTCTTATACTGGTTGTGTCTGGCACATAGTCACATTAGGAGCGGGGTCTCACTGTGTAACATGATGTGTCTATTGATCTTTTTCTGACACTTCTACCCAATCCCGCCAGCCCCCATGTTGTGGTGTCAGGTAAGTGGCTAGGATTTTCTTGTATTTACGCAGTTCATGTCCAGACCGCTAATCTCCAGAGCTTATCGGCTACAGGAGGATAAGAGTGAAAAGGTCATGCGACCCCGGGGCTCCTCCACCTGATATTGGAGTAAGCTGCCTCCATCTCGGGCCCTGCCTCAGGAGATAACCCCCGCTTGTCCTTTTCTGACCTTCTGGAGGGACTGCTGACAGATCAAAGCAGCTTACATTAGCCAGGCTTTTGTTACCGTTCATTGATATTACACTTAGCTGAATTCCATTTCTATGTGAATGTCAGGGGTCCTGCATGACGTGACTTTCATGGCCTCATCTCCCTTCAGCTAATTACAGGATAACTGGTATAGCCTACACTTCGAGCCCGCCATCACTATTCCTGAGCGTGCTCCGTCTGCCCTTAGACCAGAATGCATAGGTCATTCTTCTTCTATGGAGGTTACAAGTCGTCATATTACGGTAATCCTCCAATCTCTCTCAGCAATCACAACTCAATTCCTGAGTAGATTGTGTGTGTCTTTTTTGTCTTCATGCGAGCATGGTGGTGAGTTCTTGCGGGAGTGCTCCAGTGATACAGCGGCGGCTATAGCCGCTGACTGTATCACTTGGCCCCCGGGGGCACGCATTATTGGATGTGATTGACAGCAGCGTGAGCCAATGGCTGCGCTGCTTTCAATCAACCAATGAATGAGCCGGGAAGCCTGTGCGTTCACGGTGCAGGACTTTCAAAGGGTCAGGTAAGTAAACAGGGGCTTGGGGGGGGGCTAATCCACAGATGTTTTTTCACCTTAATGCATAGAATTGATTAAGATGAAAAAACTTTTACCTTTACAACCCCTAAAGCTCAGGAATTGTTAAAAACAAAACCACTTTTGCTGCAACATTCCCCTTTAAACTAGGGCTCAGAGTAACATCTGATATGAGCACTGTTCAATGTAGGATAAATAAATAGTTATACATTTGTTTTCCAAAGTTCTTGTGGTCAGTCCAGCGATGTCATGGGTCCTCCTTGGACCCATGACATCGCTGGACTGACCACAAGAACTTTGGAAAACAAATGTATAACTATTTTTTTTTTTTAAATGGGGGGTGCCTTGGGTAGAGTGAAAGGTCCATTAACACTGGAGTAGTGGGGTCATGCATGGTGTTTAGATCGTCCCATTTTTCTTTTCAAAATTTGTGTGACCAATACCCTAGACATTTATGAAGTAGGCCTTGGGACTCTATGCACTGGTTTAGTTGGAGGGCTTTTTGACTCCTTTAGTCCCCTTCCCATCATAACCTGTATGGTTTTACTGTCTTGTTTGCTCCCAAGTCCCACCCTATAAAAGCCATGGTTTCCCTAACTGCACTGATGATGGCCAAATAGCCGCCCAAAGAAACTGTATGGAGTCTGCAATAAATAGCTGTAAAACATTATGTGTGTGCTATACATCAGCAGTCTTGGGTGTACATCTGACCAATGAGGCGTAAAGGAATGATTTGCATGGTTCTGCTCTCCTTCCTGAAATAATCCTCTTGTTTTTAAAATCTGTGATGGAATGAGACATGTAAATAGCTTCTGTTTTAACCTTTACTGTTCTATGCATTGATCTGGTTGGATGACTTTTTAATTGCTTTAGTTCTTTTTCTCAGTAACAATTTGCATTAAAAACTGAGCTTTTATTTGCATACATTTTTTATATGTATTTGGAAGCCGCCAGTGGTGGCTGGTGCTCCACCACTGTGCCCAGCAATTGTCGCCACTGTGCCATGCCGCCGAGCGCAGCCACTGTGCCATGCCGCCGAGCGCAGCCACTGTGCCATGCCGCCGAGCGCAGCCACTGTGCCATGCCGCCGAGCGCAGCCACTGTGCCATGCCGCCGAGCGCAGCCACTGTGCCATGCCGCCGAGCGCAGCCACTGTGCCATGCCGCCGAGCGCAGCCACTGTGCCATGCCGCCGAGCGCAGCCAGATTGTCCCCTCAAGAACCGCTGGATTGCTTCCCCCGTCCCCCAGCACTTACCTTTCTCAGGTCAGCCATCCTCCCTCAAAGTCTTCTCCCGAGTCCCGCCCTCGATGTCGCTTCAGCCAATCAGGTTACCTGTAATCAGAACCGGTGAACCTGATTGGCTGAGATGAGTGTCAGTGTTAACCTGGGAACGCACACCCTGTGCGACCCCTGGTTAACTATTTGGAAGCCGATTACAGCCCACAGGCTGTAATCGGAAAGCCTATTAGAGCCACTGGCTCTGACAGACACTTCCAAACATCAACCAACTGCTGGTATTCAGATGGCCGGCACTCACCATGGGACCATCCATCTGAATAGTGGGCAGCAGCGGCAATGATACATAGAGATTCATGCAATGCATGAATCTCTATGTATTGTACACTGTTTGAGTGACGGCGCAGGAGAGTGAGGGGGCACCACTCCGCTGGAAGCCGCACTGCTTCATGAAGGCCCATCTATGAAATCTAGTGGTGCTACCATCTTGGGTCATATTTAGGAATGAACAAATTTGAAGATGGGTACACCTGGAGGTAACCCACTCCTCGATACATAAACACACATAAAGCCTAGCAGAGCACAAGGGCAGCTGAGGACCTCTATTTTTTTTCTCTGAACTAAATCCAGCAAACAAATCAAAAATGGCAACTGCTAATAATCCAATTTAAAGTACATACTGTAGTTGGTAAGGTTGAATAAAGACACTAGTCTGTCCAGTTTAACCATTGGGGTAGTCCAGTTCAAAGTAGGGTGCCCATGGATAAGGGATGAGATCAAGAGTGTTCAGATACTAGTCCAAACCCAACTGAGCAAGCTCACCAAGAAGATGTCGCTGTACTGAGCCTGTCCTAAGTGACCAAGGTATTCCTGCCCCCACCCCCTTATATCCTTGCAAAGTACATGGGTCACCCAGAGGGGAATGTTTTTTTTTTTTTTTTTCTTAACAAAAGTGGAGTTACACTTTAAAGTGATACTAAAATCTTTTGTCACATTTGGCACCTTTCAGGTGGGAGGGGGGAGCAGATACCTGTCTAATACAGGTATTATGCTCCCACTTGCGGGCATAGATAGCCAACCCACTCGCGGCTATCTACGCCTCGTCCGAGAGCAAAAAGTCCCGCTGTCAAAATACGATCTCCAGCCCGCTACAAAAAAAAAAGAGTAAACTATGGACAGCTTTAGTTCACATTACCTGATCACAGCAAAAGTTTACTTCTACCTGTAGATCACTTGAACCTGATTTAAAGGAAGGAAAGGAGTAATAGTTTCCGGTCTCGTTTTATTTTTTGTGCACCTTTACAAACGAATTTAAAATTGGTGTTTGTACATGTTGTATGTGTATGATTAGAGGAGCCTGGCTTTATATATTCCTTTTATATTTGTCATATTTTAGCTCTACGGAAGTGGACGATATGATCAGAAAATCCACAAATTTACTACTGACCCGAACACTCAGCAACTGCTTGCAGAATGTCATTAAGAGGAAGAATGTTGGCCTTACAGAGGTGGGTACAGAGCTTGCTTTGTAACAAGACGGCATACATAGTATAGAGTAATAATCTTTTGTACCTAGGAGACACCACCAGGGTTCCTTTTCTTTCAACCCAAACCGTTTTTAGTGGTGCATGGGCATTTGTTTTCTTTGTATACACTATAGGATTAAAGGAGACCTGGGACACCTATAGGATTGTAAGAGACGTGGGACACCTATGGGGTTGTAAGAGACGTGGGACACCTATGGGGTTGTAAGAGACGTGGGGCACCCATGGGGTTGTAAGAGACGTGGGGCACCCATGGGGTTGTAAGAGACGTGGGGCACCCATGGGGTTGTAAGAGACGTGGGGCACCCATGGGGTTGTAAGAGACGTGGGGCACCCATGGGGTTGTAAGAGACGTGGGGCACCCATGGGGTTGTAAGAGACGTGGGGCACCCATGGGGTTGTAAGAGACGTGGGGCACCCATGGGGTTGTAAGAGACGTGGGGCACCCATGGGGTTGTAAGAGACGTGGGGCACCCATGGGGTTGTAAGAGACGTGGGGCACCCATGGGGTTGTAAGAGACGTGGGGCACCCATGGGGTTGTAAGAGACGTGGGGCACCCATGGGGTTGTAAGAGACGTGGGGCACCCATGGGGTTGTAAGAGACGTGGGGCACCCATGGGGTTGTAAGAGACGTGGGGCACCCATGGGGTTGTAAGAGACGTGGGGCACCCATGGGGTTGTAAGAGACGTGGGGCACCCATGGGGTTGTAAGAGACGTGGGGCACCCATGGGGTTGTAAGAGACGTGGGGCACCCATGGGGTTGTAAGAGACGTGGGGCACCCATGGGGTTGTAAGAGACGTGGGGCACCCATGGGGTTGTAAGAGACGTGGGGCACCCATGGGGTTGTAAGAGACGTGGGGCACCCATGGGGTTGTAAGAGACGTGGGGCACCCATGGGGTTGTAAGAGACGTGGGGCACCCATGGGGTTGTAAGAGACGTGGGGCACCCATGGGGTTGTAAGAGACGTGGGGCACCCATGGGGTTGTAAGAGACGTGGGGCACCCATGGGGTTGTAAGAGACGTGGGGCACCCATGGGGTTGTAAGAGACGTGGGGCACCCATGGGGTTGTAAGAGACGTGGGGCACCCATGGGGTTGTAAGAGACGTGGGGCACCCATGGGGTTGTAAGAGACGTGGGGCACCCATGGGGTTGTAAGAGACGTGGGGCACCCATGGGGTTGTAAGAGACGTGGGGCACCCATGGGGTTGTAAGAGACGTGGGGCACCCATGGGGTTGTAAGAGACGTGGGGCACCCATGGGGTTGTAAGAGACGTGGGGCACCCATGGGGTTGTAAGAGACGTGGGGCACCCATGGGGTTGTAAGAGACGTGGGGCACCCATGGGGTTGTAAGAGACGTGGGGCACCCATGGGGTTGTAAGAGACGTGGGGCACCCATGGGGTTGTAAGAGACGTGGGGCACCCATGGGGTTGTAAGAGACGTGGGGCACCCATGGGGTTGTAAGAGACGTGGGGCACCCATGGGGTTGTAAGAGACGTGGGGCACCCATGGGGTTGTAAGAGACGTGGGGCACCCATGGGGTTGTAAGAGACGTGGGGCACCCATGGGGTTGTAAGAGACGTGGGGCACCCATGGGGTTGTAAGAGACGTGGGGCACCCATGGGGTTGTAAGAGACGTGGGGCACCCATGGGGTTGTAAGAGACGTGGGGCACCCATGGGGTTGTAAGAGACGTGGGGCACCCATGGGGTTGTAAGAGACGTGGGGCACCCATGGGGTTGTAAGAGACGTGGGGCACCCATGGGGTTGTAAGAGACGTGGGGCACCCATGGGGTTGTAAGAGACGTGGGGCACCCATGGGGTTGTAAGAGACGTGGGGCACCCATGGGGTTGTAAGAGACGTGGGGCACCCATGGGGTTGTAAGAGACGTGGGGCACCCATGGGGTTGTAAGAGACGTGGGGCACCCATGGGGTTGTAAGAGACGTGGGGCACCCATGGGGTTGTAAGAGACGTGGGGCACCCATGGGGTTGTAAGAGACGTGGGGCACCCATGGGGTTGTAAGAGACGTGGGGCACCCATGGGGTTGTAAGAGACGTGGGGCACCCATGGGGTTGTAAGAGACGTGGGGCACCCATGGGGTTGTAAGAGACGTGGGGCACCCATGGGGTTGTAAGAGACGTGGGGCACCCATGGGGTTGTAAGAGACGTGGGGCACCCATGGGGTTGTAAGAGACGTGGGGCACCCATGGGGTTGTAAGAGACGTGGGGCACCCATGGGGTTGTAAGAGACGTGGGGCACCCATGGGGTTGTAAGAGACGTGGGGCACCCATGGGGTTGTAAGAGACGTGGGGCACCCATGGGGTTGTAAGAGACGTGGGGCACCCATGGGGTTGTAAGAGACGTGGGGCACCCATGGGGTTGTAAGAGACGTGGGGCACCCATGGGGTTGTAAGAGACACCCATGGGGTTGTAAGAGACGTGGGGCACCCATGGGGTTGTAAGAGACGTGGGGGGGGTTGTAAGAGACGGGGTTGTAAGAGACGTGGGGCACCCATGGGGTTGTAAGAGACGTGGGGCACCCATGGGGTTGTAAGAGACGTGGGGCACCCATGGGGTTGTAAGAGACCACCCATGCGTGGGGCACCCATGGGGTTGTAAGAGACGTGGGGCACCCATGGGGTTGTAAGAGACGTGGGGCACCCATGGGGTTGTAAGAGACGTGGGGCAATGGGGTTGTAAGAGACGTGGGGCACCCATGGGGTTGTAAGAGACGTGGGGTTGTAAGAGACGTGGGGCACCCATGGGGTTGTAAGAGACGTGGGGCACCCCCATGGGGTTGTAAGAGACGTGGGGCACCCATGGGGTTGTAAGAGACGTGGGGCACCCAATGGGGTTGTAAGAGACGTGGGGCACCCATGGGGTTGTAAGAGACGTGTAAGAGACGTGGGGCACCCATGGGGTTGTAAGAGACGTGGGGCACCCATGGGGTTGTAAGAGACGTGGGGCACCCATGGGGTTGTAAGAGACGTGGGGCACCCATGGGGTTGTAAGAGACGTGGGGCACCCATGGGGTTGTAAGAGACGTGGGGCACCCATGGGGTTGTAAGAGACGTGGGGCACCCATGGGGTTGTAAGAGACGTGGGGCACCCATGGGGTTGTAAGAGACGTGGGGCACCCATGGGGTTGTAAGAGACGTGGGGCACCCATGGGGTTGTAAGAGACGTGGGGCACCCATGGGGTTGTAAGAGACGTGGGGACGTGGGGCCCCATGGGGTTGTAAGAGACGTGGGGCACCCATGGGGTTGTAAGAGACGTGGGGCACCCATGGGGTTGTAAGAGACGTGGGGCACCCATGGGGTTGTAAGAGACGTGGGGCACCCATGGGGTTGTAAGAGACGTGGGGCACCCATGGGGTTGTAAGAGACGTGGGGCACCCATGGGGTTGTAAGAGACGTGGGGCACCCATGGGGTTGTAAGAGACGTGGGGCACCCATGGGGTTGTAAGAGACGTGGGGCACCCATGGGGTTGTAAGAGACGTGGGGCACCCATGGGGTTGTAAGAGACGTGGGGCACCCATGGGGTTGTAAGAGACGTGGGGCACCCATGGGGTTGTAAGAGACGTGGGGCACCCATGGGGTTGTAAGAGACGTGGGGCACCCATGGGGTTGTAAGAGACGTGGGGCGGGGTTGTAAGAGACCCATGGGGTTGTAAGAGACGTGGGGCACCCATGGGGTTGTAAGAGACGTGGGGCACCCATGGGGTTGTAAGAGACGTGGGGCACCCATGGGGTTGTAAGAGACGTGGGGCACCCATGGGGTTGTAAGAGACGTGGGGCACCCATGGGGTTGTAAGAGACGTGGGGCACCCATGGGGTTGTAAGAGACGTGGGGCACCCATGGGGTTGTAAGAGACGTGGGGCACCCATGGGGTTGTAAGAGACGTGGGGCACCCATGGGGTTGTAAGAGACGTGGGGCACCCATGGGGTTGTAAGAGACGTGGGGCACCCATGGGGTTGTAAGAGACGTGGGGCACCCATGGGGTTGTAAGAGACGTGGGGCACCCATGGGGTTGTAAGAGACGTGGGGCACCCATGGGGTTGTAAGAGACGTGGGGCACCCATGGGGTTGTAAGAGACGTGGGGCACCCATGGGGTTGTAAGAGACGTGGGGCACCCATGGGGTTGTAAGAGACGTGGGGCACCCATGGGGTTGTAAGAGACGTGGGGCACCCATGGGGTTGTCGGCGACGTGGGGCACCCATGGGGTTGTCGGCGACGTGGGGCACCCATGGGGTTGTCGGCGACGTGGGGCACCCATGGGGTTGTAAGCGACGTGGGGCACCCATGGGGTTGTCGGCGACGTGGGGCACCCATGGGGTTGTCGGCGACGTGGGGCACCCATGGGGTTGTCGGCGACGTGGGGCACCCATGGGGTTGTCGGCGACGTGGGGCACCCATGGGGTTGTCGGCGACGTGGGGCACCCATGGGGTTGTCGGCGACGTGGGGCACCCATGGGGTTGTCGGCGACGTGGGGCACCCATGGGGTTGTCGGCGACGTGGGGCACCCATGGGGTTGTCGGCGACGTGGGGCACCCATGGGGTTGTCGGCGACGTGGGGCACCCATGGGGTTGTCGGCGACGTGGGGCACCCATGGGGTTGTCGGCGACGTGGGGCACCCATGGGGTTGTCGGCGACGTGGGGCACCCATGGGGTTGTCGGCGACGTGGGGCACCCATGGGGTTGTCGGCGACGTGGGGCACCCATGGGGTTGTCGGCGACGTGGGGCACCCATGGGGTTGTCGGCGACGTGGGGCACCCATGGGGTTGTCGGCGACGTGGGGCACCCATGGGGTTGTCGGCGACGTGGGGCACCCATGGGGTTGTAGGCGACGTGGGGCACCCATGGGGTTGTAAGCGACGTGGGGCACCCATGGGGTTGTAAGCGACGTGGGGCACCTATGGGGTTGTAAGCGACGTGGGGCACCTATGGGGTTGTAAGAGACGTGGGACACCTGGATGTTGAACCTGCCCCCCAGACAGCAACCACAGCTCCGGATGGCAACAGATTTGTGTGTGCATAGCTTGGTTGCTTGGGAAGACATAGCCCAGTCTGTATTGAGTTGTCCCTCCCTTTGCAGCTATAACGGCTTCAACTCTAATGGAAAGGCTGTCCACAAGGTTAAGGAGTGTGTCTCGAACCAACGTCCTTAGGGCTAACCACTTGGCCACTGTATAATTGTTCACACATACACTGTATAGCTAACCATGGGGGGGACACCCCTCCCCCATGTTATTGAGTTCAGGTGTTTCCAGTGAAGGGTACTGTTAATCCTACAACATACAAAGACATTTTAGATGCGCGCTTCTGCTCTTCCAACCTTGTGGTAACAGTTTGGGTAAGGTCCTTGTTCTGGTCCAGAATAACTGTGTGCCTGTGCACAAAGCCAGCTTCATAAAGACATTGTGGGGGATATTTACTAAGGCTGCATTCAAACCTGAGCGTTTCAAAGTTGCCGTGATTTTTACTGCAATTTTGCACAAGTCACCAATGTAAAAAGCAGAAAAATGCCTGTAATCTGCCCCAAAGAAGCTCATGTTTTTTTGTTTGTTTTTTAAGCTTATGGCATTTTGGTTCAGGTGACAAAACACTCAGATCTGAACAGGTGCCATTGAAATGAATAGGATTTTACTTGTTGGCTGTTTTTCGGGGCGTTTTTTTTTTCTGGCGTTTTACAAGTGTTTTATAAGCTGAAAATGCTTAGGTGTGAATGCAGCCTAAAACTTTAGCACTTTAGAATCTGGTGCAGCTTTACATGGTAGCCAATCAGCTTCTAATGCCCTGTACACCCGATGAGATTATCGGACAAATGATTGTCGAATCTGATGAGTTTACTAAAGTCCCGAAAATTCTCGTAAAAATTTCGGAAGTGATGTCATGTGTTGTAATGCGTTTGTATTGCATTTTCGAACAACAGATGTACTGATTAAGGACCGCTTCACGCCGATATACGTTGGCAGAGCGGCACGGCTGGGCATATTTACTTACCTGTACGTCTCCTTTAAGATGCCCAGCCGTGGGTCACGCACCACCGCCAGCGTGCTCGAGACTCGGTCCTGAGCTCTGTGACTGCGGACCCGATCGCCGCCAGTGTCCCTCGATCGGTCACAGAGCTGAAGAACGGGGAGAGGTAAGTATAAACAAACCTTTCCCCGTTCTTCCTAGTAGCAGTGTCAGTAATCGTCTGTTCCCTGTCAGCAGAACAGACAATCGATGACGTGTCGTGCCAGGCCACGCCCCTACACAGTAAGAATCACTCCCCTTCAGCGCCCCCTAGTGGTTAACCCCTTCGCTGCCAGTGTCATTTTCACAGTAATCAGTGCATTTTTATAGCACTAATTACTGTAAAGATGACAATGGTCCCAAAATAGTGTCAAAATTGTCCGATATAATGTCGCAGTCATGATAAAAATCGCTGATCGCCGGCATTACAAAAAAAAATTATTAAAAAAAAATACCATAAAGCTATCCCCTATTTTGTAAACGCTATAAGTTTTGCGCAAACCGATCAATAAACGCTTATTGCGTTTTTTGTTTTTTTTTACCAAAAATATGTAGAAGAATACGCCTTGGCCTATCCAAATGTTTTTTATATATATTTTTGGGGGATATTTATTATAGTAAAAATTAAAAAATATATATATTTTTTTTTAAATTATCGCTCTATTTTTGTTTATAGCGCAAAAAAATAAAAACCGCAGAGGTAATCAAATACCACCAAAAGAAAGCTCTATTTGTGGGAATAAAAGGAAGCCAATTTTGTTTGGGAGCCACGTCGCAATTGTCAGTTAAAGCGACACAGTGGCGAATCGCAAAAAGTGGCCTGGGCCTTTTAGCTGAAGTGGTTAAATGGAAATCGAACGATCTGGCATTGTCCAAAAAAATAAATTTCCGTGCATGTCCGATAGAATAATATCGGATGAACTGTCATGATCGGCTCTAGAAAGCTCTGTACTAATGATCCGATTATTGTACGATCACTTCGAAAACTGCAATTTTCGTACAATTTTTGGATCATGTGTACGGGGCATAACTTCAGCTTGCTCATTTAAGCTTTGACAAAAAAAAAAAAAAAAACGGAAGCTGGTTGGTTTCTATGCAGTACTGCACCAGATTTTTCATTTTTCAGTTTTAGTAAATTAACCCTGGTTTGATGAGTTTGGTGTTGAGGAACTCAAGTGTCCTGGGCAAAGGGGCAACAGGAACAGTACCTGATGGGATCACGGCAAGTCTAGGGTCCATGAAAGATCAGGAGACAGTAGTCGTCATACCATGCCCATCGTGCGCAATCCAGATATCAGGGACAAGAATCTTACACGGGCTGCTTAGCCGGCGGTGCCGCGTTCTCGAGCCTGGAATGCACAGCCTCCAGTGTGTCAAAGAAATGCGCTCTATTCTCCCCAACGACTCGGAGCCTAGCTGGAAAAAGCATAGCGTAGTTGTAATGACAGATCCTCATTTGTCGATTGGCTTCGGAGAATAGGGCCCTCTTTTTCTGGACATCCGCCGGGGAAGTCGGGGAACACCCTGACCTTGTTGTTCTGGAAGGGGATGTTTCCCTTCAACCTAGTGAGGCGAAGCACAGCATCCCGGTCACGGAAGTTGAGTAGCTTAGCAATGAAAGTCCACGGCTGTGCTCCCTGGGGGGGAGGCTTAGCAGCCAGCCTGTGAGCCCCTTTCCACCACAAAGGAGGCAGAGAACTCAGCTCGCCCAAAGGTGGTAGTTAGCTAATTATCCAGGAATGAAGGGGGGTCCGAACCCTCCACACCCTCGGGCAGACCCACAAACCGTAGATTGCATCTCCTAAGACTATTTTCCATATCGTCTTGCTTCGCTAAGACCATGGTAAGCTGGTGGTGTAGGCGCTCATCTGCAATGGCGGCACCTAATCCTCCACGAGGATAATCCTGGTCTCCATCTCGGTAACCCACTCCCTGAGTTTTTGCAGGTCTTGGCGGATGAGCGAGACTTCTATCTTTTCTTCCTCGATTTTGCATGTCAGGGAGCTTTTGCAATCGGAAATTGCCTCCAGCACTCGCGCCATGTTCTCCGCCGCTGTGTCTGCAGAAGTAGAAGAGCCGGCGCCATATTCCTCCCCAGCCTCTTTCTCTGTAAGCCGGTATTCGTGGAAAACTCTATTTGATACGCTTGTCTTTCAAATGTCAAATGTGAGTACCTGACCTTTGTTAGCATAATAAACTTTTACCTACTGTATTACGCTATGTGGACACCCTTTCTTTTTTGAGCCATATATTGGACCCAACACGTTCAAATCAAGTGGAGATTGCCAGAGAGTGACACAGGGCTAACTCTGTGAAGGCTTTTAACCCCTTGCGGGTGCCTGGATCTGGTAAGTGAGGGACCCACCAGAGCATGATCAGAGGGAGCACTGAGTGATCACAGCCATCTGAATCACATATATGAAGCCATCTGAATCACATATATGAAGCACAAAGCACATTTGCATGGACTGTTAAAATTAGCAATAGTTATTCAAGATTTTTTATGGCACTGAGCACTTTATTCAATACCATCTAAAATAGCACAAATTTTATTTAGTTAATTTATTTTATTTTATATATGTTATTGGTTTTTGCCTTTGACTCAATGCATTATTACACCACATAAGGACCACATGTGGATGTAAGCATAAATCCTATATTTGTCCTAGGACTGCATTAATTATTTGTCATACCTTGTCAAACATTATATCATTTTATACACTTAGAAATATTAAATTAGGGGTGCCAACACCTACTACCTCACCCCCTTTCACTCCTCACACCACGCCCCCAACTCAAATGTCCTGCACAGAGCCCTGACCTCAACCTTACTGAACACCGTTGGGATGAATTAGAACCCCGACTGTAAACCAGGTCTTCTCCAACCTCAGTTCCAGACCTCACAAATGCTCTTTTGGCTGAATAGGCACATATTTTATGGACACCCTCCAAAATTTGCTGCTGTAGCCTTAATGTTGGATGGGGAGTCGGGGGAGCTTTCCTTCTATATTTATGCCCATGGTATTGGAATGTGAGATCTAACAAACTCGTATAGGTGTGCTGGTCCACAAACATTCACCTCTATTGCAATTTGAACTATACATACAAACTAGGTTCTTCAAGCATTAACACTGACTGATTGGATCATGCCATGCACATTTGACATTTACATCTATTAAAAACATAGAAAAGCCTTTGCATTCCTTCCCTTCAAGGTATTTAAGGTACAGACAAAGTTCATGTTTGGGTTGTGCAGGGAAAGCCCCATTTCCTCCACCCACATGCTTTCAGAGAAACCTTAAACTCTAATTATCCTATGTGCTGGCGTGTAAGGCCCGTGTTTGTAGATGCACGGCGTGTTTATTCGGAACGCAGACAGCCACCTAACGATCTTGGTCAGGCGTAAAGTTGCGCACGGCACTTGAGCGCTCAGCATCTTCTCAGCATCTGTTTGCCACACTTCTTCCTTGGCTTGTGTTTTCTCTGGGACGGGCTCGGCACATAGCTAGTAATGCTCTCCTTGCCGTGAAAGAGTCCTGGAACAATAGCTGCCTGATTGCTGCTGGGATGGAGAAAGGGACGTCACAGACATCCCCCGCTCCGCTGTCTGCCATTCAAGCGCATCCTATTCATCCTAGCAATGCCTTGCAGTCTCCTTCTTTTCTAGTCTGTGCGTTTATTTGCCACCGGGAGCCCTTTTTATATTTAATTGTTCACTTTACAAAACATTAAGATCTTGTTAAGTCTGCAAATAACAGGAAAGCTTTGAAAACATACAGCTGTTTATGTGGTTATTGTCCAACCACGCTGATATGCAGCTCCTTAAAGTGGAACTTCACTCTCTCAATCAACATTGACTGTCTTTAATTCCTAATGCTGCTAGCATTAGTAAATAGATAGGAAAGTATATCATGGAGTGAGTGAGTAACTTGTATAGCGCTGAAAATGCGAACTAAATCGCCTCAAGGTGCTTATTTCCATCCAGTGTCATCCTGATCCTTCAGAAGAGGTGGGTCTTAAAGAGGTTGTAAAGGTAAAAAAAAAAATGTTTTCCCTAAATAGCTTCCTTTAACTTAGTACAGTCCTCCTTTACTTACCTCATCCTTCCATTTTGCTTTTAAATGGCCTTATTTCTTCTGAGAAATCCTCACTTCCCGTTCTTCTGTCTGTAACTCACCACCATAATGTGACGCTTTCTTCCTGCCGTGGAGAAAGCCTCTTGAGGGGAGAGGGGGCGAGCAGGAGTGTCATGACGCCCACTAACACAGTTGTTTTCTATATCTGCAAAGTAGAGTGTCCTGACACTCCTCCTCGCTGTGTGGAGTTACAGACAGAAGAACAGGAAGTGAGGATTTCTCAGAAGAAATAAGGACATTTAAAAGCAAAATGGAAGGATGAGGTAAGTGAAGGAGGACTGCACTAAGGTAAAGGAAGCTATTTAGGATTTTTTTTTACCTTTACAACCCCTTTAAGCTTTTTTTTTGAAGGCCCGATGGTTTTCTTCCATGCGGATGTCCGTGGGTAGAGCGTTCCATAGCCGTGGTCCTTGGACTGCAAATCTGCATTCTCCCTTTGATTTGTAGAGGGACTTGGGGATGTGGAGGAGGTTTTGGTTGGTTGATCGGAAAATGCGATTGGGGGTGTAGTGTTTTATTTTCTTGCACAAGTATTGAGGAGCGTTTCCTTGTGTGAACTTGTGGGGGAGACAGAGGGTCTTGAATATGATCCGATACTTTACGGTTAGCCAATGAAGGCTCCTCAGGGACGGGGTGATTGATTCATAGGGTTTTTTTCCGGTTACCAGTCTGGCTGCCGTGTTTTGGATGACTTGTAGGCGCAATACTTCTCTTAAACCTTTTTTTCAACATTTCTTCAGATACTAGGTAGCCACTGATTACTATATAAATGGCAGGGAAGGCATTAACACTAGGGGAGGGCGATCAAGGGGTTAAATGTTCCCTGGGGAGGTGTTTCTAACTGTGGGGGAGGGGACTGACTGGGAGAAGAGAAAGATCGCTGTTCCTGATCACCAGGAACAGACGATCTCCCTAACAGAACGGGGATCTGTTTGTTTA
Source organism: Rana kukunoris (assembly GCA_029574335.1). Lineage (NCBI taxonomy): Eukaryota > Metazoa > Chordata > Amphibia > Anura > Ranidae > Rana > Rana kukunoris. The sequence goes on from CM056049.1 coordinate 190,544,574, forward strand.
CATTGATTGCAGCTTTGTTTACAAGCCCTGCCCAGACATGATGTCATAGCGTCACGTCTGGGCCTCCGACAGTCATAGAGATGACCAGTCATCTCTATAGTTGTCATTTGGCGGCGGCCAATTCTTTCTCCGGGTCCCGATGGCATGGGAGAGCCTGGAGAAGCACGTGGGGGGGGGGGGGGGCGTTCCATCGCCTGTAAGAACAATCTATCGGCTGACCAGCAGCTAATGATCATTCTTACGGTGCACAGAATCAACCGGCTGAAAAAGAGAATCTCTGATGCCTGTAGCTGCACCCATCATTCAGATATCCCCCACTGAAGGTCAAGGACGTCGTATGACGGCCTTCGGCTGGAGGTGGTTAAAATACACTTAACGTATGCAATACTTGCCCCTGCTCCAATGGTTCAACACTCACAAACAAGGATCCTCACTGACACTGGCATCTGCTCCCCGCCCCCTTTTTTTTTCAGATGCCAGATTTTGTATTTAGACATTTGTTCCACTTTAAGGGTTAAAGCCAGCGGCAAGCACCTTGTACCCAAGTTGACTAGGGAAGGAAACCCCTGCCTCTCATGCTACAGGATTTTCTTCTTTACATTGAGCCACTGCAATTTGTAAAAGAGGTTGTAGATCATTTTAGAGTTGCAAGCTTCAAAATGTTGGCATGCTGCCATGTTGCTCCTTGACGTGGTTATCTCCCATTACTAGAGCAAATTCACATGGCCGTATAATAGAAGGTGGTCGTTATATGTTGAGATATTTCATGCAAAAAAGACACTTGAATTGGAGAAATCCCTCTTTGTGTCCACAAAGCATCTCATAATTTTCTGACTTGCACAGTACCATGTTGGCCTACTGAGCACGGACTCAAGCTGCTGGGAGATATTGGCTGTTATGTTCTGCAGTGAGCGTCACTGAAGGGTGACGAGCCTGTGGGTGTAAACTGTCAAGCAGTCAGGAGAGCAAAGATACTTGGGTGCTGTCCAAGCTTGTCCCAGGTTTCTTGTATGTGTGTGTTTTGTCCTAGTTTGTTGTCAGGAAGTCTGTTTGTACATTCCACTCGTAGCCCACTTGACGTGACTTGACGAACATATTACCGGATCAATATCTGTTCACGCCGAATACTTGCACTGCTGACCTCTGCGACCGGTTCAAGCATTTGGTTTTCTCCAAAGTACATATGCAACTGGTGGCACCCAACTGGTGATACAATCTATACTCTAAGCACGTCCCTGCAGCTTCATGTAGACCAGGGGAGCCCAACCTTTTGAAGTGCGAGGGCCACTCAAGACCCGGACCAATATGCAGGTTAAGGACCTTGCCCCTTTTTGCGATTCGGCACTGAGTCGCTTTAACTGACAATTGCGCGGCCGTGCAACGTAGCTCCCAAACAAAATTGATGTCATTTTTTCCCACAAATGGAGCTTTCTTTTGGTGGTATTTGATCACCTCTGCAGTTTTTTATTTTTTGCGCTATAAACAAAAATAGAGCGAGAATTTTGAAAAAAATCTCAATTTTTTTTTAACTTTTTGCTGTAATAAATATCCCCCCAAAAAATATAAAAAATCTTTTTTTTCCTCAGTTTAGCCCGGTACGTATTCTTCTACATATTTTTAGTAAAAGAAATCGCAATAAGCGTTTATCGATTGGTTTGTGCAAAAATTATAGCATTTACAAAATAGGGCATCATTTTATGGCATTTTTATTAATATTTTTTTTTTTTTTACTAGTTATGGCGGCGATCAGCGATTTTTTTCCATGACTGCGACATTATGGCGGACACTTTTGACACATTTTTGGAACCATTGTCATTTTCACAGCGAAAAGTGCTATAAAATTGCACCGATTACTGTGAAAATCACATTGGCAATCAAGGAGTTAACCACTAGGGGGCGCTTAGGGGTAAAGTGTGCCCTAAGGGAGTGATTCTTACTGTAGGGGGGCGTGGCTGTAGGCGTGACATCACTGATCGTCTGTTCCCTATATCAGTGTCACTGCCACACAGAAGAATGGGGAAGGTGTGTTTACACTCACCTCTCCCCGTTCTTCAGCTCCTGTGACCAATCGCAGGACACCAGCGGCGATTGTGTCCCGCAGGTGTGGTCACGGAGCTTCAGATCGTGTTGCGAGTGCGCCGCTGGGCTCTTAAAGGCAACGTACAGGTACGTGCCTGTGCCCAGCCGTTCCCTTCTGCCGACGTATATAGGCACGAAGGGGTTCTTAAGTGACTTGGTAACTGGTCGCAGGCCACGATCAGCGGCGCGGGCAGATGGCCAGTCCGTGTTCAATTTGCATATGCAGAGCGGACACAGACGCAGCCTGATCGGATTGGAGGTAGGAGACAAGTCGGTTTACATCTGCCACTTCTTAGAGGTGAATGGAGGGCCCAACTAGGTCGGACTGATCGTGTGAAAGAGACCCATGGCTGCTTTCACACTGATGCGCTGTGGTTTATCCGCACTGCAGGTGCAACGCAGTGTACCTTTTCTGCACTTTGCAATAGACTTCTATTATATTCTGCAGGTTTGGTGCACTTTAAGAAAGCTCACCAAACTCGCAGGTAATAACAGAAGTCTATGGCTTAGTGCAGGTAACCAGCAGCTGCATTGCTCTCTGCATCTGCAGATTCGTTTAAAAGCAGCCCAGTAACCACTGCAGAACAGATATGCCCATATATACACTGTGATTTTAGTAATAAACTGACCTTTAATAACAGTATTCTTTTTCCATCCCAGAGCAGGGGGTCATGGGCCACATCAGAGGGCTCCGCGGGCCACTGGTTGGGCACCCCTGATGTAGACCCATGATCTAGTCCATGGCCCGAGGAGCAGCATTGAGGCTTTCACATGCCTATAACTAGGATCGGCTATGGCAAGTGGCAGTTTCAAGTGAAAATGATATGGTGCTAAATATATTGTATGACCAAAAGCTTTGAGACGCCTGCCTTTACACGCACATAAACTTTCATGGTCGAATTTCGAAAGAATTTTCTTTTGAGAATCAGAAAATTTGTGCATTTTGAGGTCCGATGACGGCACCATTGATTTAAAAATTTGACCAACCAAACCTTCAACTTCACCTCATGTTCCTACAGAAGATAATTTTCCTGTCTGGGAATTTTTTCCTTCCGGGAATTTTCTTTCTCCCGCATGATTCTCCCGTCATTATTAGAAAATCGTTTGTTTTTCAAAAAATTTCCAACATGTCCGATTTATTAAAATTTCGATGGCTGCACGATAATCGGCTGTTGCTGCAGCCCACTAATGGTGCAAAATACGAACGAAAATTCTTAGATAATTTCTTTTGAAATTTGACCCGTGCATCGCCAGTCTAATGCCGCGTACACACGATCACTTTATGTGATGAAAAAAACGACATTTTTTGTGAAGTAAAAAACAAAGTTTTTGAAACTTCAATTTTCAAAGACGATGTTGCATACACACCATCGTTTTTTCACAATGCAGTTACGTTCACCACTCTTTTCCATTGAAGTTCGCTTCATAACTAGCTTCTGGGCATGCGCGGGTTGAATAACGTAGTTTTTTTGCTACACACAGTGATTTTTTGTGAAACAAAAAACGAAGTTTTGAAAAACGACACAAAAAGTTGAAGCATTTTTAACAAGACATACAACGACGTTTCCCCCCACACACAACCAGTTTTTAAAAATGTCGTTTTTTTCCATCACATAAAGTGATCGTGTGTACGCGGCATTAATCCGGAGGGTTCAATATTGAGCTTGCCCACCCTTTGCAGCTATAACAGCTTCAACTCTTCTGGGAAGGCCGTCCACAAGGACACAAGTCTCGCTGAGACTGCCATCAATCAAGGCAGCTGGCGGTTCCAGACCTGGAAGCCGCGAAGACGCGCTGATCCCGACTGATGGCAGTGATGTCAGCTGAGAGCGGACTTTAGATGGCTCTCGGCCGAAAACTGGTCACAGGAGTGCAAAACGCATTGCATTCCTGTGACCCTTAGAAGAAGCTCAGGCTGGACTTCTCCTTTAATAGATGGAATGATGAAAAAATGACTGACATTCCGCTTTAATGACTTGCCAAGTAGAGACGCTTATGTTACCTGCGGAGCCTGCACCTTCTGATTGCAAGTCTGCAGTGGCTGCTGCCAAAAGTCTTGCCTCCCAGAATAACTTTGGGATCAACGAGAGCTGGGCATGCCATGTCTGATTCCATCCCTGACCTTGGCAGCTATGTCATGCCAAGGCGGAAGAGTGTCCACAGGGAGACAGTATTTGAATCCTTCCACATATAAGTGTCAGTTAAATGTGTAGGGAACTTCTTATTTATGCATTTTTACAAAAAAAAGCATAGCTGCACATTGTGTTCTTCTTTAATTATTTTATAACTTTGTAAATTATTAACTTTTTTATTTATTTTGCAGCTTGTACAGATTATCATCAACACTACTCATTTGGAAATCTCTTGCAAGTTTCTTGAAGAATTCATTACAAATATTACCAACGTCCTGCCTGACACTGTACACACCACCAAGCTGTATGGTCTGACCACCTTCAAGGTGAGTGCCTGCCCTGGGAGAGGAAGTGGCCAAATCATTAGACATTAAAGGGGTTGTAAACCTTTGTGTTTTTTCATCTTAATGCATCCTATGCATTAACCACTTCAGCCCCGGACCATATTGCTGGTCAGTGACCGGGCCACCTTTTGTGATTCGGCACTGCGTCGCTTTAACTGGCAATTGCGCGGTCGTGCGCCGTAGCTCCCAAACAAAATTGGCGTCCTTTTTTTCCCACAAATAGAGCTTTCTTTTGGTGGTATTTGATCACCTCTGTGGTTTTTATTTTTTGCGCTATAAACAAAAATAGAGCAACAATTTTGAAAAAAAATGAATATTTTTTACTTTTTGCTATAATAAATATCCCCAAAAATATATAAAAAAACTATTTTCCTCAGTTTAGGCTGATACGTATTCTTCTACATATTTTTGCGTAAAAAAAAATGCAATAAGCATTTATTGATTGGTTTGCGCACAAGTTATAGCGTCTACATAATAGGGGATAGTTTTATGGCATTTTTATTAATATTTTTTTTTTACTAGTAATGGCGGCCATCAGCGATTTTTATCGGTACTGCGACCTTATGGCGGACACTTTTGATACATTTTTGGAACCATTGGCATTTTTATAGAGATCAGTGCTATAAAAATGCATTGATTACTATAAAAATGCCACTGGCAGGGAAGGGGTTAACACTAGGGGGCTAGGAAGGGGTTATGTTCCCTGGGTGTGTTCTAACTGAAGGCGGGGTGGGACTGACTAGGGGAAATTACAGATCGCTGTTCATATGAACAGATGATCAGCAATTTCTCCCCTGACAGGACCAGGAGCCGTGTGTTTACACACATGCCTCCCGGTTCTCGCTCTGTAACGAGCGATCGCGGGTACCCAGCGGTGATCGCGACCGCCAGGCACGCGCGTGTGCCCCTATTGGCTGCATAGCGAGATGATGTATATTTTGTGCAGCAGAGCCGACCTGCCGCCGTATAACTGCGACTGGCTGGTTGGCAAGTAGTTAAAGTGAAAGAACTTATGCCAGTGACCAGCCCCCCCCCCCCATTTTACTTACCTGAGCCCTGGAATTTCCCATGGCATAGACGCGCTGTCCCTCTGCCCCGGGGTTCTTGGCTCTTGATTGGATAAATTGATAGCAGGTCAGCCATTGGCCTATGGATGCCGAATGATAGATTTGGGAGCGCGCATGCAAGGTAACCTCCCAGGAAGAGCGCTTCTCCTAGGGGGTTATGTGATTCGGAGAGGAGCCGAGGGAGTCAAAGCTTTACAATCACTTTAACCACTTCAGCCCCGAGAGGATTTACCCCCTTCCTGACCATTTTTTGCGTCACCCTAACTGACAATTGCGCGGTCATGTGACACAGTACTCAAGCAAAATTTATTTGCTTTTTTACCCACACAGAGGGATTTATTTTGGTGGTATTTGATCACCTCTGCGTTTTTTTTTTTTTTTTGCTATAAACAAAAAGAGCGACCAATAATAATTTTTTACTTTCTGCTATAAAACATTTCCAACAGAAATGTAAAAAAAAAACGAATGTATTCATCAGTTTAGGTATGTATTCTGCTACAAGTGTATATTGATTGGTTTGCGCAAAAGTTAAAGCAGTTATAAACCCAAAACTAAACTTTTTTTGTTTTACAGCTTGCCGATTTTTTTTTTTTGTCATGGCATCATTGGGTTTATTTTTTAGGCTTTATTTCATGTGACCCATCTATGAAAACATGTATTGACGAAACAAAACATTTTTAACCGTTTGCCAACCTTATACTGTATTTATACGGTGGCAAGGTGGCTCTCCTGTGCATGATCGCGATTCTGCACTTCCGGGTCTGGGGTCCCGCTGTGATTAGACACCTCAGGAGCTGATCTGCGGGTACCGGGGACTCTGCGATCGTTTGTTGCAGAGCCAGTACGGGAATCTGCCTATGTAAACAAGGCAGATTGCCGTTCTGTCAGTCAGTAAGGCTTGGAAAGCATTAAGATGAATGGTAATAAAAAGTAAAAAAATTAACGTTTTCAGTATGGTCAGCCTGGTCAGAGAGTCAGCTAGCGCTCCTACTATGCCTCGCTAACACCAGTGTTTGTCCTTTTGCAGGATGCCCGGCAGGCTGCGGAAGAGGAGATATACACCAACCTGAACCAGAAAATTGACCAGTTCCTGCAGCTGGCCGACTACAACTGGATGGCCGTAGAATCCAGTGAAAGGGCCAGTGATTATCTGGTGGATCTTGTCGCTTTCCTCAACAGCACATTTGCAGTGTTCACCCACTTGCCTGTAAGTAGATTGAAAACTGGGGCAATATCAAAGCCCATAATTCTGGAATGGAATATTCAACAAGTTTATGAAGGTGTGTGAAATTGTTGCCACGAGCTTTGGAAGCCCAAAATGTTTTTGTTTACTGCAGCATTTACACTATCCTTCCCTGGAAACAACTGAACGACATAGTTTGGAGGTGTGTTCACATACGCCATATTATATATTATCTTCTTAAATTATAACCTAGTCTGTGGCCTTTAAACCAGGTGCTAAAATCCAACATCTAGTCCCATACTTCAGGAAGTGCCACCAGCTTGGGTGCATTATAAACCCTGGGCAGGACTGGATTTTGAGGCCACACACCCATTGTAAGCTGGCCATAAACTGAGCAAGTTTTAGAAGGTATCTAATGAATTAACTAAAATTCGGTCAGTGGGTGGCCTTGTTGGCCAATCAAAAGGCCGGTGGATAATTGTCTTCTGGCAATTGTCTCCTGAATGGCTCCTTCATCCAATCAGAAGCAGGCACGGTTTGGATAATGCAATGGCCCACAGCTTTAGATTAATTTACTTTTACCATGGATGGAGGAATCTGTTGGACTTTATAGGTGTATGTCCAATTTTATAGAGTAGAGTTGTCACAGTCAGGGGTCAGACTCGGAGACCAGTAGCTATAGCAGTAGAGAGACTCCCACCAACCAGGAGGAAAGGTATACAAACTTGTTACACTGATGGATGACACAAACTCACCCTAGGTGCGGAGTTCTAAGTACTAACCAGTGTTGACCAGAGCTCCTGATGGCGGAGATGAGTTTTTTTTATTTTTTATCTGCACCATAAGACCAGGTTTCGGTCCTCAGGATCGCCCTACAAGGAGGTGAGCAGGCTGAGTGCCAATATCAGATATAGTAGGTAGAGATCAAGCAGAAGCATAGTCAGTAAACAAGCCAAATGTCAGTAACAAGTGGTAACACGTTGGGATCCAGTGGAAGTTTAGTCGAGGAATAAGACAAAGGTCAGTAATGAGTGGTGACCGGTTGGGATCCAGTGGAAGTGTAGTCGAGGAATAAGACAAAGGTCATTAATGAGTGGTGACCGGTTGGAGTAATGACCGGTTGAAGTGGTAGCGGAGATACATATGGCAGCAGGAGTGACCAGAGCGAGATTTTGAAATGATAGCTTGTGGGAGCGCTAATGATATTAAACCAATGTGTGGTGATAAAGTGTCCTATTGGGTGGAACTAATTACAACCATACCGACCACCACCTTCAAAAAAGTGCAAAGTGCTTAAAAATTCACTAAACTATTCAAATCATACATTAAGGGTGCAAGGTGTTCAATTATGAACTCAATATCGTGTCCTTGAAACAGTTCATCTATGCATTCAAAAGACAAAAAGTAAAAAAAAAAAAAAAGCTTTAAAAAATGTATAAAAATAAAATATCTTCGATGCTGTTTCTTCAATGTAGCCTCCCTGTTTATATACCATCACTGACTTGTATATATCCAAACATACACCCGATGGTCTCAGTAAATTGATCATACTCACCAGAGTTTATGTACAACTGGATGCCCGGTCCAGGTCTCTGGCTTTCAGTTGTCCGTACAGGGTGGTGAAACGCACGCCAACCTCTAAGTGTGACCCGGGTGGCAATCTAGAATTTTTATTATTTCACCTAATGAAGTTCCCTTCACACTACTAAGGTGAGCAGCATTTACAATAATTCCTCACTATTTAATTTGGCGCAAGGTATTTTCCCCTTCTTTTAGTTCAAGAGCGAGATATTGGCTGGAGAGAGCACAATAATCTGGCAACCAGGAAGTGCAAAGGCATGGCTTAAATAGGGTGTTCCTGGGAGGAGCAAAGGAATCAAGGTTTGTGAGAAGCAAGGTATAATAAGGCAAGATTAACCAAGGGATTGACCAAGGAGCTATCCGGCAAGCCATGTGGTTCAGCAAGAATAGACATCACCAGACACAGCAGAGGACGCAGGTTCAGACCCGGGTCCTGACAAGAGTAGTAAGGAACTCCTGCAATGGATACTTCAGTCTCTGAGATTCAAGATCAGCTGACTCTGTGGAACAAACAAGTTTTGCACATTATGGTGCCTGCAGATACATTGTCCAGTCGGTTTTTTTTTTTTTGAGAAAGAGACCTGCCAAAGCAAGGTCTACCCAGGTACTAGGTGGGGCTTCCTCAAAGGGAGACCTAATGGGAGGAGGAGAACCTGACTAAAAGGCCACATACCTCCCCTCCAGGACTTTCAGGGCAAGCCCGAGGACCCAACCAGTTGGGAGTGAGTAAAGTGTCACTGCAGGTTATACATGCAACAAGACAACAACAAAAAGGGAACGTGCTTCAGTGCCAGTCAGGGGTGTATTTAGGTTTTGTGCTGCCCTAGGCCTGACTAAACTCGTGCGCCTCCTAATTAAAATATGACCCACCCCTTTCTGTCAAGGTCACACCCCTTGCGGTTTAAGACCCACTCTGAAATTTTCAAGCAGGGACACTAGTTCTTATGGCCTGTGGGGGGGGGGGGGGCAATGGATTCCCTTAATTTGCACAGATTTTCTCTCACTTCCTGTTTGGCTATGAGATAGAAAGTGAAGGGAAATCTATGCAATGGGACAGGAATGGTAAAAAATTAGAAGCAATGCCCCGACCCCCCCCACACAGTTGCAGAATGCCAACCGCCCACATACTGGAAGCAGTGCGGCCTAATTTGCCTAACAGTGTAGTGCAAGCCAGCGGGGACACTGTCCGTGCTGCCCTAGGCCTGGGCCTTGTTGGCCTAGGCCAGAATACAGCATTGGTGCCAGTGTATAATACAATCCAGTCATTATGGGAATTGCTTAGGTCCTGACCAAAGGGCCCAGTCCAGGAAGCAGATGTGATTAAATAGCATACTAAAGTGCATGTGAACTTGGTGCCATAATAAACTCAGTGAGCTCCCATGTCATGAGAACTTCTTGCACATTTGGACTGCCTCTTCAGGGGCACTGCAGGCTTCTCTCTGCCATAAACGCTTTTTTGATCACCATCAGTGCAATGTGTGGACCCCTTCTGTGGAGTAGAACTTGGGATCCAACGTGCCATACTCATGATGATGAGAAGGGACTAAATGCCGGGTCCGCAAGCCGATGATGCCCGTGGATCATGGGCAGCTGACCGCTATCTAGGGAACACGACCCTGCATTACTGGTCAGCCTCTATCCCCCTTCTCACTGCAGAGTCGAGAGCAGGATAAATCACTGTATTGGATGGAGGGTGGGAGCTGCCGGAGTTGACTGATCACATTAACCAGCAGATGTTTTGTTGGTAGGAAGCTGGGTGGGCCCAACAACCAATCACCTGGAGGAGGGGGATGAAGGGGACAGATGGCACTGGTTTGGGGGGGGGGGCACAGGACACTACAGGGAGGGTGATGCGAAGGGGGACAGAGGGCATGTGACACTGCTATGGGGTGGGGCACAGGACACTACAGTTGAGGGGGCAGAGCGCACTACATAGGGGGGGTTGTAAAGGGGGCAGAGGACACTATTGGGGGGGTATGATGTGAAGTGGGGTACAGGACACTGTTATGGGATGGCCGAGGCCACCACAGTGGCGGTGATGTGATGGGGGACAGAGGGCACAGGGCACTGTTTATGGAGTGGCGCACAGGACAGTACAGTTGGGGGGGGGGGGTGATAAATAAATAACGGGGGATTGGGTACCTAAGGACCCTGGGACTATTAAACGGTGCAAATAAATTGTGAAAGACACAATAGTATAGAAAAGATTTTTAATACATTTTTTAAACAAAATAAGTAAATACAAGACCAGCTGAAGTAAATTACATGGAAACTTCAGTTCATTTTCAACAATTTGTTAGTTTTAGTTCGCTCGCTCAACATGTTTCGCTCGTTGGAGCTTCTTCAGGAGTAATTTGAACTAACTGCAATGGATCAAATAGAGAGAATCAATATAAAACAGATGGGCAATACAAAAGGATTAATAGAAATAATTATACAGATTGATATGTCTTAACATAAATTTGAAATTTATTAGTACCAAGATAAATCGATGGACAATCAATATTGTAAATATAACAATTCCGGATTTGGGGGGGGGGGTGATGTTAAGGGAACATAAGGGATAGGGACATGACAGTTGGGGGAGAGATGTGAGTGGGGAAGAAGGACACTGCTATAGAGGGGGGTAGCAGGCAGAGGACACTACGGGGGGGGGGGGGGCAGAGGACACTACATGGGGGCTGTAAAGGGGGGCAGAGAACACTAAGGGGGGTATGATGTGAAGTGGGGTACAGGGCACTGCTGGGGGGGGGGGGTATGTGAAGAGGGCAGGAGGAACTGCTATGAGGGGGGAGCAGAGGACTCTACTATGAGTGAGGGTCACATTACACTATGCTGTGTTACTATTGCGGGCTTAAAAAAAAAAAAATTAACAGCGTTCCACCTATTACCCGGTGATCTTTGATTTCCTCCATGTTGTCAAGGTAGATCTCAACCTTTGAAAGGTTACCTAACCCTGGACTAAAGCAACCAGTAAGCCCTCCAGCTGAACTTTCGGTAACCTGTATGGTTATGTTTCTTCTTTTCATGAATACTTCAGAGTTTATAAGCTTTCTTTCTTATCCATGATCTGCGCCATTATCCTATTCATTAATTAGCTTCCTATTTCTGTTTATACACTGTTCTACCTCCCCCAGGTTCACACAGACATGTGATTGTGTTGATGTTCTGTTGAGTCTCGGAACTGATGACAAGCTGACTTGAATGCAGGCATTGATGCCAAGTCTGTGTATAGGAGCAAGCCACGGTGGAACGATCGTGCCAGCAGAGACTCCCACTGCCAGCTCTTGTAGGAAGTGCTATGTACACACAGCCTATGTCTTTGGGCTATTTTGGTCAATGTTCTACCTTTAATCATGCTCTGGTCGTGTATCTTGATTTCCTCTTGTAGAGGTGACTGTTGGGTCACAGCATTGGGGCCGCTGGGAATGGTCGTCTTGCCATGTTCAGGCTCTCTTGTCTTGATATAAAAACACGATGGCACGCAAAGGGCAGACTGTCTTATTCCGCCCCCTAATTGCTCATGTCCAATATTACTCATTTGTTCCTGATATTCTGACTTGCTCCAAGGTTATTAATGTAAATCAATTTTCCTTAATTTAGCAAATTGCTTAACCGCTTGACGACCGTCCACTGCATATATACGCCGGCACTTTAACGATGGATATCTGCCGCCACAACCGAGGTATCCATCTTTTCAGCAGGCGGTCCTGTTTACGATAATGGTGGTCTCTGTGCTGCAAAATCACTGTTGGCAGCGGGAGAGGGGCACCTCCGCCGCTTACTGGAGCCGTCGGTAACGGCAGAGGCAGTCGGGTCCTCCTTCCTGCGTATGGATATGAGTGAGGGCAATATAGCCCCCACCCATCTCCATACCATAGCGGGGCAGAAGCCACTTCCGCCCATACCTCTTAAATGGCAATTTTTTTGCCATTCTCTCAAATCACCAAAGTTTTTTTTTTTTTTTTATTGCATTTAAGTCCAAATATGAGATCTGAGGACTTTTTGACCCCAGATCTCATATTTAACCCCTTCAATACAGGGCTTTTATACCCAGGGCTTTCATTAATTAAAAAATAACAAAACAGTAAAGTTAGCCCTTTTTTTTTTTTTTTAAATATATAAGATGATGTTACGCCAAATAGATACCCAACATGTCACGCTTTAAAATTGCGCACACTCATGGAATGGCGCCAAACTTTGTTACTTCAAAATCTCCATAGGCGAGGCTTTGAAATAATTTTCAGGTTACCAGTTTAGCGTTACAGAGGAGGTCTAGTGCTAGAATTGTTGCACATGCTCTAACGCACGCGGCGATACCTCACATATGTGGTTTGAACAGTGTTTACATACGTGGGCAGGACTTATGTTTTTTATATATATATTTTTTTTACACTTTATTCATTTTTTACACCAGTCATCTCTATGCTTCCTATCCGGTGCTGGGCAGTTCTTTCTCCGGGCCCCCAATGGCACGGGAGCGCCCGGAGAAACACCAGGTAGTGGGGGGGTGTCCCCTCCCGCTGCCTATAAGAACGATCAAGCGGCGCTATGATCGTTCTTATGGTGCGCAGGATCGCCGCTGGAACACAATGATATCTGAATAATGCCTCTAGCTGCAGGCATCATTCAGATATCACCGCACAAAGTACAGGACGTCATATGACGTCCACCCGGGATGGGAGATCCCCTTTGTGGACGTTGTATGTCTATGTGCGGTATTGAAGTGGTTAAAGGGGAGGTTCGCCTAAAAATAAATGTTTAACATTGCATTTATGACATTAAAAAAATAAAATAAAAAAAAGAATCGGCTGTTTTTAAAAAAAAATAGGTTCCATACATACTGTTTCCAAGGTGTATTCTCAACCGGCTTTCGGGTATGACGGTCGGGGATGGGCGTGCCTAATTGATGGACAGGCATCCATCCGACGCATACAGCGCGTGACGAGATGCCGAAAGAAACCGAACGTCGGTGCGGCTCTATATGGCGCCAGCGCACCGACGTTTGGCTTCTTTTGGAATCTTGTGACGCGCTGTATGCTTCGGACGGATGCCTGTCCATCAATTAGGCACGCCCATCCCCAACCGTCATACCCGGAAGCCGGGTTGAGAATACACCTTGGAAACAGTATGTACGGAACGTATTTAAAAAAAAAAACAGGCGATTCTAATCATCTTTAATGTCATAAATGCAATGTTAAAAATTTATTTTTAGGCAAACTTCCACTTTAAGAGGACCTGTAGTGCTTTTTTCTATTACAAGGGAGGTTTTGTAATAGGGATAAAAGTGACCCAATAAAATTTTTTTTTTTTTTTTTAAATAAATCGGGGGGAAAATTGTTTTAATATTTTTTAAAAAGCGCCCGTCCCAACGAGCTTACGCACAGAAGCGAACACATACGTGAGCAGCGTCCGCATATGAAAACGGTGTTCAAACCACACGTGAGGTATCGTCGCAATCATTAGAGCGAGAGCAATAATTCTAGTCCTAGACCGCCTCTGTAACTCGAAACATGCAACCTGTAGAATTTTTTAAATGTCATTTATGGAGATTTATAAGGGTAAAGGTTTGATGCCATTCCACGAGCGGACGCAATTTTGAAGCGTGACATGTTGGGTATCAATTTACTCGGCTTACCATTATCTTTCACGATATAAAATAATAAATTGGGCTAACTTTACTGTTGTCTTATTTATTTATTTTTATTCAAAAAAGTGTTTTTTTTCTCAAAAAAAGTGCACTTGTAAGAACTCTGCGCAAATACGGTGTGACAAAAAGTATTGCAATGACCACCATGTTATTCTCTAGAGTGTTAGAATTTTTTTTTTTTATAATGTTTGGGGGTTCTAAGTAATTTTCTAGCAAAAAAAAAAAAAGTTTTTAACTTGTAAACAGAGAGTTTGAAAAACAGGCTCGGTCCTTAAGTTAATATAGTAGGAGTTCAGCAATATATAAAAATTTTAAGGTAGTTCAAATGAAACTCCAGCAAACCTTTTCTTATTTAGATGGAAGGGGTAAAGCTGAGAACCTCTGACTTTTTTTTTTTGGCATTAGGGGTTATTTTTTTTAGGGGTGAGTGGTTAGGGCTAGAGGTGATGGGTTGGGGTTAGAGTTGGGGGCTAATTTTATTTGTATACTTGTTTTGTTTGGGGCGTTGGGGGTTGTTTTATTTTTATTTTATTTTTTCAATGGTTACTCATTTGGATTTAATTATTGCATTTGAGCAAATGCGCATGACAAAAGTGCAAAAAAAAAAAAGAAGATAAACAAAAAAATTGTGTTTTTTTTTTTTTTTGGTGCATTTCTGAGGGCAACGAAGACTTCATAAATGCACCAATCTGCCCAAATCAAGCTACGAAAGTATCTCCAAAACTTTCTTGAGCTTCTGACATTTGGCTTCAGGAGACTTGGAGTAGAAATGTGAACCAACTCCATAGAAGATAATGGAATGTTTTTCTCTGTTTTGGAGCTTCAAGCTATGAAACGCTCAGATGTGAATAGGACCTAACCCAGGGGTGCCCAACCTTTTGGAGAACGAGGGCCACTTAAGCGACTTGCTACAATGAGCAGGGCAGGCAGGTCCGCGTCCGCTCTGCATATGCAGAGCAGACATGGACACAGCCTACTAAACTCTTTCTTTAGAGGATCGGATTGGAGGTAGGACACAAATCGGTTTACCTCTGCCACTCAATTGGGTCAGACTGACCGTGTGAAAGCAGCCTAAGGCTGCTTTCACACTGTTGCACTGTGGTTTACCTGCACCGCGGGTGCGACGCAGTGTACATTTGGCTTTCCTGCACTTTACAATAGACGTCTATTATATTCTGCAGGTTTGGTGCATGTTCAGAAAGCTCACCAAACTTACAGGCGAGTGAGTGAAAAACTTAGAGCGCAACACTTGCGAACTGAATCGCCTCTGGGGGCTATTTCCATTCCTTGGATAAAGGAAGGCTCTGCCTTCAGAAGAGATGAGTTTTAATCATTCTCCTGAAGGCCAAGTGGTCGGACTCCAGTCGGATGGTGGTTGGTAGTGCATTCCACAGTCGCGGTCCTTGGACAGCAAATCTCCGATCTCCTTTGGATTTGTATCTTGCCTTTGGCATGTGCAGTAGGTTCTGATTTGTGGATCGCAGAATGCGATTTGAGTTGTGGGCTTTTATTTTTTCGCATAGATATTGGGGAGCGTTTCCTTGAATACACTTATGTGTAAGGCAGAGTGCCTTAAAAGTGATTCTGTCCTTTCACTGGTAGCCAGTGAAGAGATCTTAGCGAAAGGGAGATTGACTCCCAAGGTTTTTTCCCAGTCACTCATCGAGCAGCCGTATTTTGAACGACTAGATAGAGGGCATTTGCATAGTCGAGTCTGGAATTAATAATTGTTCCCACTACGACTGCAATGTGCTCTTTAGGAATAAAAGGGGTGAGTCGGCGTAACTGATGCAGCAGATGGTGGGATCCGCTGACTACCGCCCCTATTTGTGCATCCATTGTCATGTGGGAGTCAAAAATGACTCCTAGACTTTTGACTTTGGTGCTCGGGGCGATCATTCTTCCCAGGATGGGCGGTGGGGTCCAAGTTGAGGTGGAGAGACTTTTCCTGTTTGCGTGAAACAGGAGAAGCTCTGTTTTTGAAGCATTGAGTTTTAGATAACTGGATGTCATCCAGCTATCTATAAGAGTGAGGGATCTCTCTAATCCCAGCGAATGATCCTTTCCTTTGCTAACGCGGACATACAGTTGTGTGTCATCTGCGTAGGAATGGTAAAGAAGCTTCTGGTTGCTGATGATCTCAAAGAGGGGACGGAGATAAATATTGAACAGTACCGGCGACAAGGGAGATCCCTGAGGGACTCCGCATGGTACTGTACGCATTTCTGACGTGAAAGATCCCAATTTAACTGTTTGTGATCTGTTTTCGAAGAAGGAAGAGAACCAAGGTAGATCCGCTTCCGTGACTTTGGCCACTTCAGCTAGCCTAGCCAATAGTAGTCCATGGTCTACCGTATCAAAGGCCGCTGACAGGTAATAACAGAAGTCTATGGCTCAGTGCAGGTAACCCGCAGGTGCATTGCTCTCTGCATCTGCGGATCAGTTTGAAAGCATCCCAGTAACCACTGCAGAAGAGATATGCCCACATATACACTGTGATTTTTGTAATAAACTGACCTTTAATAACAGTATTCTATTCCATCCAAGAGCAGGAGGTCGCGGGCCACTGGTTGGGCACCCCTGGCCTAACTGCTCATGTATGAAATGCGGCAGTTGAAATCCCTACCAAGTGTCCTCCTTCAGCTGCAGTTTGAACCAAACCTAAGCATATGCTGGCTGCAGGTAGCCTCCAGACTGCCCACTTGGAAGCAAAGTATCAAGTGTGTGAAATTGAAAAAACTGTCCTAAATGATCTTAAATTTAGTAATGGGTAATTTAGTTTGGGTTTATGGTGCAATAGCCCCAAATTCCATAAGATGGTTGTTCTTAGAATGTTATGTTGCTTCATTTTTATCAGCATGGCCTAGTGAAATGCTCCTTCATGTCTGAACTACATGTACAAGCAAATTTCATGTTTGGAAGGATTCATACCAGGGTTGAGCTCTGACATTAGATGAGTTTGATTGGTGCACCGCATACTAGCTCATTATGAAATACTTACTTTAGAACAAGGCATCGGCAGGGGCGGACTGACAACTCATGGGGCCCGCGGGCAATAGAAGATTATGGGGCCCCCGGGCTTACAGATGGCCACCATGCCAGGAGGCAGTGCAGAGACGGGGCAGCTAAAATCTCTGGATTTTCACATAAAAAGCATGTCGGTTTCGGACATATCAGGGACAGATGTAAAAAAAACACAGATTTTTACATACTGTCCCTGGTTTTACTAAGCCTGGCAACCCTGATGGGGCACCCTAGTTGCATGGGGCCCTCGGGCAGTGCCCAAGTGCCTCAATGGTCAGTCCGCCCCTGGGCGTCTGTAACTTACCTGGTCTCCATGCTGAGGGAGATGACATGTTGCCTCAGCGTGTCTTCTGAGTATTGTGGCTCCAGCGTTGAGTGGCTGGAGTTGCGATGTCGTCACTCCCACACATTCGCACGCAGGAGACTTCTTTCCGGCAAGGTCCGGCGTCTGCCGGGCCTTCAGTCGAGAATCCCCTGTGCACATGCGCCACTGCAATCAGCGGCTTATTGCAAGGGGAATATTATAGGCTTACCTGTAGGTAAAAGTAAAAAAAAATCCCTATACAACCACTTTAAGGAACTAAAGTCACTATTTGAACATTAGCTCTCCCTGGACTTGGGGCTCATAAGAAGTCTTACAAGCTTTAGGACAGTGGAGTTGATTTAATAAAGGTAAATTGACTGTACACTTTGCAAGTGCAGTTGCGCAAATTTTCCCCAGTTCTTAGTGTGAATGTGCAATGTATGACACCAATGTAGCACCATCTTAAGTCGGCATGCAGATAGGCGACCCTAAAGGACAGGCTTACTGCAGTGAATGTAGGTGCGCTTATAAGCATATAACCTACCCTAATGCCTCGTTTCCACTAAGCGGATTGGTTCGGTACGGTTCGGTACGGTACGCTATTTTGGGTGTTTCCATTATGAAAGCTTACCGTAAAACCGAACCGTACCGCACCAGCAAGGGTCCTGCTTCAGATGAGGGACCAGAGAGAGTGGAACGGTTCGGTTAGGGCGGACCTACAAATGCATCTCACTGATTGGTGGATGCGCTAGGAATTTTTTCTAAACCCTGAATGGTCCCTCACGGTCAGATTTGCAGTGGAAACGCTCACGCGATTAGACCGGCCCCATCCGAACCGCTCCAAAATTACTGACCCGACCCGATCCGTGCAGTGGAAACGAGGCATAAATGTACCTGCACATTGTTTGAACACTTTACAGTTTATAACAGGCTTTTTCAACACAAAGGAGTCCTTGAAATAATATTCCGGTCTCGGGGGAACCCTTCTATAAATGATTAGATCTACAACTTGTGATACATTAGTGTGATGGTGAGTGGGAAGAAATGCTCCTTACATTTGTGGTCATTGGGAAGAATTCCCTCGTTACAGATAGCTAAAAAGATCAATGGTGTCAGTGGAAACTTATCTGAGAGGCAGAAATTGCTCATTTCCCCTCCTAGAAAAGGTACAATGGCAGCTTAAAGGGATTGTAACGGAATAAGCATCCTTTACCTGCAGACATTCCTCTTTTCACTTCCTCATTGTTCGTTTTTGCTCATAAGTTGCTCTATTTCTTCTCTGTTCTGCTCACTTCCTGCTTGTCTGATTGTTACTCACCACCGTGGTGGGAGACTTTACTGTGGTGGTCAGTGACGTGCTCGCCCCCTCCTGGGAACTACATCTGTGTGGCAGGACGCTCTCTACCTGTTAGAGAATTCAAGGAGGTGTAAATTACTGGGCGTGTCGCAATGCATACTGGGAAATGTAGTTCTTACATGAACGAGCGCCGCAAACCAGGAAGTTAATGAGAGAACAGAAACTAGAACGCCGGAGGTGATATAGATAAAGGAATTTAATAGGTATTTACTCTTTTTTTTAACAGAATCATTACACTTTTCTGTCTGTCTACCTTGCAGACATTAATTTTAGGCAAAACATTTTTTTCCTTTACAACTCCTTTAAGGTATCAATTGCATCCCTGCATCTGTTTACCAGTTAAAAATGCTTTTTTGTAAACCTGAAGGCTTCAGACTTACATTTTCAGTAAGCAGAAGATTTTTGTACTCACCATAAAATCCTTTACTCCTGTGTCCAAGGATTTTATGGTGAGTACAAAAATCCAATCTTCTGCTTGCTGAAAATGTACTGGGTCTGAAAAAAGATGAATACGACCACCACATCTGGTAATACATTTTTTTTTGTTCTTGAGTTTAGGTATGCTATAAAGCTATAAAAGAAAACTAAGCGCTCTCTAAAAAATAATAAATGTTGTTAAGATTTTTTCCTCATGCATAGAAAAATAGGCCATTCATTTAAAAATGTATCTAACAGTCGTATACTTTACACCCCATTCATTAGCGCCTTGTAATTAAACGCGCTCTCATCCTTAGGCTGCTTCTGACGCTTACTCCAGGATGCCGGTGAGTAGCAGAGTGCTGCTTGTGTTGTTTTTGGTACTAGCCAAGTCCGGCAGAGGTGTTATAACTGGAATCTTGCATGACATCACATTAACCGTGTGCTCCAGAGTCTGCATGGAGTGTGTCCTGTGTTTATTCTTCATTGGATGAGTCAATGGGACTCTCTTTGCGCTTGATAAGAGTGTGAATTAACGTAGTTGCACAGATTCTGAGGAGACGCATGTCATTAGGAATAAGGGTATGCACACCACTAGTGCCATTATAAGGCCATCCAGCGCTCCAAACTGTTCCCCCACCCCTAGTGTCTCTGCAATAAACTATTGCGCCCAGGGCAGCTGCCCACTCCTTGTCCTGGCTCTGCACACCACTATAATTTTGCAACCAAAAATAAAGTGCTTAAAGGGGTGTTCCAGCCAAAAGTTATGTTTATTAAAAGTCAGCAGCTACAAAAAGTGTAGCTGCTGGCTTTTAATAAACATTCACTTACCTGCTCCAGCGTTCCAGCGACGCGCCGACCGGGGCTCCGCTCCTCTCCCCCCCTCCCCGGCCGGCGTCTTCATTCTAACTGGGCACCCGGCTTCACGGCCGGGCACCCACTGCGCATGCGCGAGCGGCACTGCGCATGCGCGCGGCCCGCCGCTGATTGGACAGGCGATCGTCTAGGACCTGTCAGTGTCCTAGGCGATCGCCCAGGGGAGGGGCTGCAATAAGGCGATTAAGCTTAATCACCTTACCAGCCCCTCGGCAGAAGGAGCAAGTGGGACAGGAAGTCCCACTCCTCCTGAAGCCCCCACTCCCCCCCAAAAAAATTACATGCCAAATGTGGCATGTAAGGGGGTGAGGAGTGGATTAAGCGGAAGTTCCATTTTTGGGTGGAACTCCGCTTTAAACCCCTCCACGTTGTATCGACCTGCTAGTACAATCATTTTGAAGTGGTAGTAAACCACGGAAAAAAAGTTGGGCCCATGTAGGATGCCATCATAATGTGCTAGTATGCATCACACGCTAGCACATTACGACACTTACCTTAAGACGAAGCCCACCAGCGGTGCGCTGTCACTGCTGACAGGACTTCTGTCTTTTACCTGGTCTTCCAGGTTCAGAGACTCCAGCCGTTTGACACCATCCCTCCTGAGCATGTTTGCGAGAGTCATGGCTGCAGCACAGCTCTCGTAATGGATGGCATGCCGGTCCACGTTTAGGAGATATTTACAGTACTTACAGGTAAACCTTATTATAGTCTTACCTGTTGGTATAAAAAAAAAAAGCAGACTTTACTACCAATTTAAATACACACAGTAAGCACACCATATAACAAGAATGCTTTTGCAAAAGTTTATTCAGTATAAGAGCAACATTTTACAATCTGTATGAATATCAAGCATGTGTAATCGCATCAAGCATAATGCAGCAAAGGTATTTGCTACACACCAGTGTCTCCTGCTGCTGTGTCTGAGCCAGTAATAAGAGAGAGCCTCTTCTCCCGCACACACCGCAGGATCAAGATCAGGCTCAGTCATTTAAGGGACTGGGGAGCTGCTTGCACAAAGGTTTTTGCTTTACTGCAGAAAATGCATTAAAGCGGAGTTCCACCCTTAAAACCACTTTGTTTCATCCCATCCAGCATACTGGCGTCAGCGCCAGTATGCTGTTTTTTTTTTTTTTTTTTTAATCCATGTACTTACTGTATAATAGATCATTTAATTTCGGGCGCACCGCGGTATGTCGCCGCTATAAGGCGTCACGCCTTCCGGAAACAGCCGATTAGCGTTCGGCTCTTCTCGGCGCCTGCGCACAGACCCAGAAGCTGACTGCGCAGGCGCCGTATATAGCCGCGTCACGCCCCCTGAAAAAAGCCGAACTAGGACCGGCTATTTACGGCGCCTGCGCAGTCAGCTCCTGGGTCTGTGCGCAGGCGCCGAGAAGAGCCGAACTCTAATCGGCTGTTTCCGGAAGGCGTGACGCCTTATAGCGGCGACATACCGCGGTGCGCCCGAAATTAAATGATCTATTATACAGTAAGTACATGGATTAAAAAAAAAAAAAAAACAGCATACTGGCGCTGACGCCAGTATGCTGGATGGGATGAAACAAAGTGGTTTTAAGGGTGGAACTCCGCTTTAAGGTTAGATCTTCTGCCTTAACCACTTCAGCCCCGGACCATTTTGCTAGTCAATGACCGGGCCACTTTTTGCGATTCGGCACTGCGTCGCTTTAACTGACAATTGTGCGGTCGTGCGGCGTGGCTCCCAAACAAAACTGGCGTCCTTTTTTTCCCCACGAATAGAGCTTTCTTTTGGTGGTATTTGATCACCTCTGTGTTTTTCTTTATCGTACATCACGGGACACAGAGCGCATAGCCATTACACTTGGGTTATATGGGTACCTTCAGGTGTGGACACTGGTGTAATCAATTTCACAGGAAGTTTCCTCCCTATATAACCCCCTCCCACTGGGAGTACTTCAGTTTTTTCGCCAGTGTAGGTGTTGGTCACGTCTAGCTGTCCCTCGGAGGTCTCGGGACCCAGGATAGCTAGCCGGATCCGTCCGAAGTGCTTCAAAGCCAAGGTGTACGGTACCCGGGCCCTGCTGGAGTGGGGTTTTGCCTATAATGCCTCTCCTTGGAGGGCTGGATTCTGGGCTCCAGTGCCTTAGTCTCTTCCAAGAACTAAACGCCACTGATGCCAGGATGCTATATAGGTCCAGGGGTGTGGGTTCCTTAAACACAGGACCCCGGTCCCTGAAGGTCCAAGGCAATACCCACGGAGATGGGGGAAGGCTGGGCCTCTTGCAGTTTGCAATACCCTGCGGCGTGGAGCAGGTAAGAGGGAACCTGCGGGACTTGGTTCGACAGTAGGTATCCCCCTGGGGGTTCTGGGTTGGCTAATGGTATGCTTGTGCATCAGCCACTATCTCCACTATGTCTTTTGAGGCAGGATGGGATGTACTAATGTTTACCCAGATAACATGTAGATATATGTATGCTTGTTTAAGATATATATTTGCTACTCCCCCCAGATTTGCCTGTTAGCATGGATACTGCAGCCCCCACGTACTATAAAGAGGGAATGCTGGTGGTGAAACTCCTGTTTCTTAGGAAGCCTATGGGGACAGCTTCCTCTATGTGTGCACTACATTGAGAATTAGTGCTTACCTGGTGTCAGTTTGGGCTGCTGGCGTTGGTCCATGCTTCTCCTCTGCTCCCTGCTTCCTCCATGTTGATTTCAGCGTGGGGAGGGTGCGCGCGCGCTTGCGCGCGCGTGCACGCCGTCTTTTATGGCGTCCTCGTGCATAGGGGGGGCGGGCCGGCTGGTCTTTCCCTTCTGAGAGCGGTGGAGAAAGGACACAGAGCGCGCAGCTGAGCCATTTTTTTGGCATGCAGTGACACCTAGTGGCGGTTGGTGGATCTTCAGGTCTGGACTTAAAGTCCACTTTGACCAAGAAAAAAAAAAAAGGGGGGTTTTTTCTTAAAGGGACTCAGCCTTAGATCCGGCAGCATCCGAGTCTACCTTGGGCTCCAGCTAACGGGCATTGGTGTTGCAATACTCACAGGTTTTCCTCGGTATTGCCACATTCTAGAGCGTGGAAAAAAATAAAAAAAATAAAAAAATAAAAATGTTTTCCATAGCCTGTTCTTATTTGTTCACTCCTAGCTACAACAGTCGGGTGTTGGCTACAGGAGTGTCTCAAGGTTGTGCAATGGCTCCCAAGGGATCAGGACCAGCTAAGGCTGCAAAGGGTGCCAAAGAACAAGTCTCCATCAGGGTCAGAGGATTTGGGTCAGGATGGTCCCACCCTCGCTAGATAGGCCACCGAGTAGCATCTTACAGGAGCCATTGAGGGTGCTGGGGGCAGAGGCGGCCCCCAATCCACCTATTCCCGTTTACGTAACGGAAGAAATGCTAGCGACCACCCTGGGTGGGCTAGAGGAAAGGTTAACGGCTTTGATTGCCCGCTCTTTGCCAGGTGGCAAACGGGCTAGATCCCTGTCACCTAGATTGGTGTTTTCAGATGCGGGGTCTCCTCGCCGGAGGAACAGGACCCACAAGGGGATCAAGCGGACCAGAGTCCCGACGGGTCAGACATGGAGGGTCCACTCTAGATAAATTTTTTCGGCTTCTCAAGCGGAGAGCCTGTGGATCCAGTCTCTGACAGATATTGTTCGCACTGCTTTTAAAAACTTCCAGTGTCAGAACTATTAGCCCTGCAGTATCCTCATTAGGTTCTTTAAAGGCACCATTAACTTGGTGTCTTTTCCAATTCACCCCTCTCCCATCCGGAGATCGTGTTTTTTTCAGGATTGGGCTCGACCTGATAGGATTTTTTTCCCTCCTAAAAGGTTCACTATTTTCTATCCTATGGAAGAAGAAGAATTTGCAAAGAAATGGGCACTCCCTACTGCGGACGCGGCCATTTCCTGCGTGAATAAATCCCTGACCTGTCCGGTTGGAAATGTCCAGATGTTCAAAGATCCGGCCGACAAAAAATTGGAGACCCTACTGAAGGCTTCGTTTACCACAGTAGGTGCCGTGGTTCAAGCAGCGCAGCAGTGGCAGTCATTGGCGTTTGTCAGGCTTTAAAGAAACAGATTTTAAAAGGACATGCCGGCTCAGCAAACTCGTGAATTAGCAGACCTCCCAAGGGCTCTCTGCTTTGCAGTAGATGCTATTAAGGACTCCGTTCAACGGGCGTCCGTCTAGCTCTGCTGTTGGTTCATATGCGTCGTCTTTTGTGGCTAAAGAACTGATCAGCAGAGGCCACCCTGCAAAAAACTTTTAGCAGGATTTCCCTTTCAGGGTGGAAGACTATTCGGTGAAGACCTAGATAAATATATCCAAAACCATATCAGTGGTAAAAGTTTTCCTTACCGGGTCAAGATAAGACCGCGCGGGCCCGCGTTTTAGTGACGGGCCTTTACTGGCTCGGCCCCTTCAGCTTCCCGTCAGTATCGACGGCCTCCCGGGCGTTCAACATTTAATAGCCGCCCACAGGGACAAGCCGCGGCAAACAAGAGGCCATGGTCTCGCAAGCCGCTAAACCTGTCATCAAGTCAGATTCATGAAGGGGCGCCCCCACTCTCTTGGTGGGGCGGAAGACTTTGGTTTTTCTCCGAAGTGTGGAAAGCCAGAAATTCCCGACTCTTGGGTTCGGTTCGTGGTAGCCACGGGCTACAAACTAGAGTTTCGAGAAGTCCCCCCGCCTCATTTTCGGGGGTCAAAGTCTTCCAAGCGGCCCATTTAAGAGAGGGCCTCTCTCGTAAAGGCATTGAATCGCCTCTGGCTCCAAGGAGTAATTGTAGAAGTACCAACCCAGGAATGGGGTCTGGGATTCTATTCCAACCTTTTTCATAAATACCCAATGGT
This sequence comes from Rana kukunoris, assembly GCA_029574335.1. Lineage (NCBI taxonomy): Eukaryota > Metazoa > Chordata > Amphibia > Anura > Ranidae > Rana > Rana kukunoris. Next base: position 190,569,419 of record CM056049.1, read on the forward strand.
GACGTCAGGCCTATCTTAGACCTACAAACGCCTAAATCGCTTTCTAAATTTTAGACCTTTCGTATGGAATCCATACGTTCGGTGGCAGCCAGCCTACATCATGACGACTTTCTAGCATCTATAGACATAAAGGATGCTTATCTGCACATGCCAATCTACCCGGCCACATCACAAGTTAATTCATTTTATGATAGATCAACGTCATTTCCAGTTCGTAGCCCTCCCTTTCGGGTTGGCAACAGCTCCGCGGGTATCCACAAAGGTGTTAGCCCCGGTGCTAGCCGTCCTAAGGACAGAAGGCATTTTGGTCCTGGTATACCTGGACGATCTCCTGCTTATCGACAGATCAGCTTCCAACCTCAATCATGCAGTAGTCCGCACAGTTCGGCATCTAGAGGAGTTTGGTGTGATTTTGAACCAAGAAAAATCGAGGTTGCAACCCACAAAACAGTTAGAATTTCTAGGCCTGCTCGGCTAGATACAGTCGGCCAGAGGATATTTTTTTTCCTCAAGCAAAGTCAGGTCATTGACTCAAACAGTTCAAATAGTCTTGGGCAAGAAGAGGCCGACTATTCGCCTAGGCATACGACTGCTGGGGAAGAGGGTGGCCGCCTTCGAAGCAGTGCCCTATGCCCAGATCCATACCAGAGTTCTCCAGGCAGCCATTCTCTCTGCTTGAAACAAGTCCATGCAGGCACTAGACCGTCCGTTAGTTCTCTCAGGGGTCCGGCGCAGCCTGTTCTGGTGGCTGGTCCCTCAACATTTGTCAAAGGGGAAATCCTTTTGCCCCATCACATGACATTTTTTAGGAAGACTGACCCAGCAGGGACAGTGATAGGAGGCAGAAAGACTGCATCCCATTAATATCCTACAGATCAGAGCTGCTCGGTTGGCCCTGGTCGTCTGGACTCGCCCCCTTCAGGGTCTGCCAGTAAGGGTACAGTCCGACAATGCCACGGCGGTGGCATACATAAACCACCAGGGGGGCACGAGGAGCCTAGTGGCTCAAAGAGAAGTAAACCTGATTTTCTCATGGACCGAAGCCCATGTACCCTGCATCTCGGCAGTGTTCATCCCAGGGATAGACAATTCTCAAGCAGATTTTTGAATCTTCAACAGTTGCTCCCGGGGGATTGGTCTCTTCACCCCCAGGTATTCCAAGACATTTGCCAAGGATTCGGAGTTCCCGATGTAGACATCATGGCAACGAGAGTCAACAAGGAATTGGACAAATTCATTATCCTGAGCCCAGGGATCCCTCGGCCTACGGGACCAATGCGTTGGTTTGCCCCTGGCACCAGTTTTTTCTCCTGTATGCGTTCCCTCCACTGCAGATGATTCCCCGCCTTCCACGAAGGATCAGGGTGGAGCGCAGGCCTGTGATCCTGGTGGCCCCAGGAGGGCTTGGTACGCACTCATCGTGAGGATGTCAGTAAGGGCACCGGGGCCACTCCCCCTGCGCCCAGACCTGTTATATCAGGGCACGATATGCCACCCTGCTTCACAGCAGCTAGTTTCGATGGCTTGGCGGCTGAATCCCTAATTCTTAAGGGCAGAGGCCTCTCAGCCCAGATCATATCTACGTTGATTCAGGCTAGGAAACCAGTCTCTAGAAATATCTATTACAGAGTCTGGAGGACCTATGTGGAGTGATGCGAGTCTCTAAGAGGGCATCCTCGTAAGTTTTATCGACAGGATCTTGCGATTCCTCCAGGTTGGCGTTGATAAGGGATTAGCTCTTAGTACTCTATAAAGGGCAGGTGTCTGCCTTATCGATATGGTTTCAAAGGCCTTTGGCCGCGCGGCATTCGCTTGTGAAAAACCTTCTTGCAGGGGGTCTTGCATGTAAATCCCCCTATTAGAGCTCCCCCTCTGCCCCTGGAATTTAAAACTCGTCTTGTCCGCTTTACAAAGACAACCGTTTGAAACCTCTGACAGAAATCCCTCTTGTGCTGCTAAACCGAAAGTCGGTTTTCTTGGTGGCTATGGCTTCGGCCAGAAGGGTCTCCGAGCTGGCAGCCTTGTCTTGCAGGGAACCGTACCTGATTCGGCATAAGGTCAGAGTGGTTCTGCGGCCTCAACCTTCTTTCCTTCCTAAGGTTCATATCCAGTTTTTCACTTGAATCAGGACCTAGTCCTACCATCCGTCTTTCCTACTCCCCAGTCCAGAGAGGAAAGACTGCTTCATACTTTGGACGTGGTCCGAGCCATGAGGGTTTATCTCAGGGCTACAGAGAAGATTCGGAAAACTGATGTGCTTTTTGTTCTCCGGATGGCCCCAAAAAGGGTCAGCCGGCTGCCAAGTCTTCCTTGGCTAGGTGGATTAAGCAGCTGATTTTTCAGGCCTATGGTCTGGAAGCGCGTTCCACCTTCCTTATCAGTTTAAAGCCCATTCTACGAGGGCCATGAGTGCCTCTTGGGCGGCACACCATCAGATCTCTATGGCACAGGTTTACAAAGCGGCAACCTGGTCTTCCGTAACGTTTATTAAATTGTATAAGTTGGACGTCGCAAAAGCTACGGACGAAGCAGCATTGGGCAGGCGGTCCTACGGGCAGCAGTATAGAATCCTCTGCCCGGTTCACGCCCCCTTGTTTTTTCTGTTGGTGGAGCTATTTTTTCTCCTCATAATGTTTTTATTTGGCTATTCTTGGCCTTACGGTCTCCCTCCCTTCATAGAGCATTGCTTTAGGGACATCCCAAGTGTAATGGCTATGCGCTCTGTGTCCCGTGATGTACGATAAAGAAAAAGGGATTTTTAATAAACAGCTTACCTGTAAAATCCTTTTCTTGAAGTACATCACGGTACACAGAGCTCCCACCCGTCTTTTGGGGAACATTGTGTAACCTCGGAGGAATTGCTTTGCTACAAAACTGAAGTACTCCCAGTGGGAGGGGTTATATAGGGAGGAAACTTCCTGTGAAATTGATTACACCAGTGTCCACACCTGAAGGTACCCATATAAACCCATATGTAATGGCTATGCGCTCTGTGTCCCGTGATGTACTTCAAGAAAAGGATTTTACAGGTAAGCTGTTATTAAAAATCCCTTTTTTTTTTTTTGTGTACCTTGCCTTTATTCCCTAAAGGGTTGTCAGGCGAGTGTGGGTGTCAGAAACTGGCGCTTCTTCCCCAGACTTCCTATGGACGTCTTGGCGGTTCTGGAGTCCTTTGTTGCCAGGATAGAAGCGGTGTGCGGACGCAAGGGGGTAAACGCCCCCTCCCCCCCCCCCCCCCCCCCCCCTCCCAATCTTCTGGGGAAAGCTCAGATTAAGACTCGGGCCTTGCTGTGGCACACAAACCCTGTTCTGACGTGTCAGAGGATGCGGACCAGAACCATTTGGACAGTGAGGATGACTGTGTCCGCATCAGCGCGGGACAGGGCACTTATCACTGCAGTGCAGGAGACCCTAAAATTGGAGGATACGGCGGGGTGTCGCTCCCTTTTGGGTTCCACAAGCCAGCCTGGACTGCTATGGTGTTTCCCTACCTAACTTATTTTGATACGTTTTTATATACAAGGAATGGGAATGACCGCAGCGGGCCTTTTCCCAAAACGCATGGTGGTCCGTTACCCCTTTGAGGAGAGTTTCCTGAAAAAATGGACATCTTTCCGGACTGTGGACCCCCCAGTCTCAAGGTTAAAGTAACCAGGATTCCAGTAGATGGGACCCCTGCTTTTAAGGACCTTGCAGACAGGAGGGCCAAGGCGGTGGCCCGGTCCATGCTCACGGTAGTGGGGTCAGCATTCTGGCCAGTGTTGGCCATGGCCCTGGTGTTAGACACTTACTGAATGGGCAAAAATGTTGCACCACGAGTTGGTAGCGCAACAGGCTTCCAGGTCTGCGTGGAACTGCCGACCAGTTGGTGCATGGCCTTAAATATGTCTGCGATGCGGCCTTAGATACAGCTCCCTTGCTTTCCAGCCCCTCGGTATCGGCTGTGGTGCTATGGCACCTGATTTGGCTTAAATGCTAGTCCGCAGACCAGACGTTCAAGAAGGCTCCAGGGAGAGAGGCTGTTTGGAGCCTTGCTGGATGACATTATTAAAAATGTCAAATGAGCACGCTGCTTCCACAATGCAGAAAAGGTAAGGAGCCACGCCATAGGCCAGGGCCCTCCTTTTCTGCTCAAAATCGTTTTTTTCTTCCACCCAGACACACGGGTAAGGGTTCCCAGGCCGACAGGGTGCCAGCTGAGGGACAAAAGCGTCCCTGGGTTCGCAAGCCAAAAAAGCCTGCGAACAAATCTGCGACGGCATGAAGGTTTTCCCCTGCCTAACTCTTGGGTGGGGGGTCGCCTTTGAGAGTTTGCAGCTTGGTGGGTCTGTGAAGTGGTTTCATCAAGATAGTTTTTCTTGCCCACCAAACACATTCTTCCGGCCCGTCGAACGCCCTGTTTAGGGCAGTGCAGGACCTGCTGATGCGTGGGGTGATGGTCCCTGTTCCACCGTCAGAAAGGTTTCGGGGATTCTACTCAAATCTGTTTGTAGTCAAAGGACGGGGTACGTCCAATCCTGGATCTTAAGGCTCTCAACACTTTTGTAAAAATACAAAGGTTCAGGATGGAATCACTTCGCTCTGTGGTCGCTGCACTCCATCCGGGGGATATACTGGCATCCTTGGACATCAAGGACATACTTGCATGTACCCATATGCGTCAGGCATCAGATTTCTGTGGTTTGCAGTCGGTGACGATCACTACCATCTTGTAGCTCTCCCTTTTTGGCCTGACATCGGTGCCAAAGCTTTTGCATGCGAGTCCTGAGTCTCATGGTGGCCTCCTTCGAGGCGGTACCGTATGCTCAATTCCACACCCGAGTCTTTCAAAAGGAGATCCTGTCAAAATGGGACAAATGTCTGGTCTCTGGATTGTAAAATTCGGGTGAGCAGCCTAGTCTGGGAGTTCCTGATCTGGTGGCGGAGGTCTCCGACCCATTCAGGCCGGAAGTCGTTCCTTTCTTCACTGGACAGTGATCACGACAAATGCCAGCCTGACCAGTTGGGGGGGGGTGGTTTGGGGCGTACAGTCGACACTGGGTCGCTGGACGCAGGAAAAATCGAACCTGCCGATCCGTGTGCTGGAGCTTCGAGCGATCAGGCAGCGCCTCTCCACATGGTCAGAGGCTGCAGGGATGCCCAGTCAGGATCCAGTCGGACAACGCCACGGCGGTGGCGTATGTCAACCATCAAGAAGGAACTGCCAAGCGTGCTAAGTCATCAGATGCTGGACCAAGGAGAATGGTCGCTGCACCCGGATGTGTTTGGACTCCTCTGCCAAAGATGGGGCACACCAGATGTGGATCTCCTGGCTTCTTGACTTAATCGGAAGGTATTGAGGTTTGTGGCCAAGTTCAAAAAACCCTGGGCGGGCGCGACAGGCGCGTTGGTGGCTCCATGGGGACGTATTGGCTCATTTTATACCTGCCCCCCCCCCCCCCCACAAAAACTTCTCCCTCGTCAGAGTGGAGACAGAAGGGATTCCGATGATTCTAATTGCCCCAGGTTGGCCTCGGTGTCCCTGGTACACCGACTTGGTACGGCTGGTGGTGGATGTCTAGCTGGGTAGCCAGCTGCCGATGCGGGAGAACCTTCTCTCGCAAGGTCCTATACTTCATCCTGCTTTACAGTCGCTGGCTATAACGGCATGGCTGTTGAGAGCCAGGTGCTAAAGGACAGGGGGTTGTCGGACTCTGTTATCTCTACTATGCTGAGGGCGTGAAAGTCATCTTATCGGAAGATTTATCTTCGTACATAGAAGGCCTACATCTCTGTGAGGAGATGTGTTGGCATCCACAAGCATATTCGGTTTCCAGGATCCTGCTGTTTTTACAGCGTGGAGTGGATCAAAAATGTGCCTTAAGCGCCATTAAGGGACTGATATCGGCCTTATTGTTTTTCTTTCAATGACCCTTGGCAGGTCCATCTCTGAGTACTTTTGTACAGGGTGTTCGACATGTGGCCCCTTCGATCCGTCCACCGCTGCCTCCGTGGCATTTGAATCTGGTGCTATCGGTACTTCAGAAACCACCGTTTGAAAACACTAGGGAGATTCCCCTGTTGATACTCTCTCTCAGAAAGCGGCTTTTCTGGTAAATATTAGCTTTGCCAGGAGGGTTTCTGATTTGGAGGCCTTGTCTTGCAAGAGAAAAAGATGAGAATGGTGCGCTTATTCAGTAATGTGCCATTAAGTAGTATGTGTATACTCCAAGACAAAATATGCTGAGTATCCAAACATACAAATACATAAATAAATGTCAATAAAGTCCAACTAAAGCCCAATGGTAGGAGTTGGTTCATATAAAGGCAAAAATCTCATAGAGATAACTTGATAGAGAAAACATCTATTTAAGCATCGACTGTTAAATTTATGAATTGGCCGCTCACCTACAACAATGATCCAAGGGTCAAACAAGGCTTATCAGATAGTCAGAATCCTGCTGATGGATCTGTAAAGGCATCCAGGTTCCAGGCGAAGACTATGTCCAAAACTTGGCATCAAAACATCTTGGGTAATTCCACATATAGAGGAAACTGCTCGCTCCAAGGAATGGCACTTCTTGTATAAATGGCGCTCAAAGGAAACAAAGAAAAGCCATTTTGCAATATTGCCAAATGAAGAGTAAATGTATTTTGTAAAAAAACTGCTTGCATCAAGTAAAGATGAAAAACCACAGTAAAAAGCAATGGGAGTAGCGACACACAGGCCTCACCTCCTCCTTGGCCGCAAGGTTTTGCAGGCAGCTGTTTAAGGTTGCATCTCTTCCTGTTGAGGAGCTCTGGTTGTTTTGGGTGGAGGTTGTTTGCTTGCTGTTCCCACCCCTTTTTTAAACCTGCTTGGGGATGTCCCTAAGGTCAAGAATAAGGAGCGGTGTCCGTCAATGATTGGAAAAAAAAAAATGGGATTTTTGTACTCCGCCGTAAAATCCTTTTTTTTTTTCTGAAGTTCATTGACGGACACGAGACCCCCCCCCCCCCCCCTCCTATTTATACTGCTTTTTGACGAACTGAGCTGCTGGATGCAGTCTGAGGTTATAACCAGTGGTACTGTTCAGCTTTGCTGTTTTTTCATGTGTTGCATGATTCTGTGTAGTCCTCTCCTGATAGGAAGGTATACAACTCTAAGGTCAAGAATAAAGAGCTGTGTCTGAATGAACTTCAGAGAAAAGGGTTTTATGGAGAGTACAAAAATCCTATTTCTCTTATGTCAATGGACGGACACAGCTTCCTTTATACTCTTGACTGTAGGGTTATGTTCCGTCTATTAGGAGAGGACTGGGCAGACATGTTAATTGTTAAAACATGTAAACTTTAGCAAAGCTGAAACGGCCCCACCCTGGGGGTGGTCCCTCTGGTCATAACCCCTCACACTGACTGAGCAGATCAGTTTTTTTTTTTTTTTTTCTTCTGCCTAGTAGAAGGCCTACATCTCTGTGTGAAGAGATGGGTGTGAAGATGGGGTGGCATCCACGTACATATTCTGTTTCTAGGATCCTGCTGTTTTTACAGCAGTGTGAAGATCACACTTGCCTTAGGCACCATTAAGGCTGCATTCACACCTAAGCGCAGGCGATTTGCGTGGTTTTTCCGTTTTGTCGCGCGTATTCACGAGTTTGCATACAGCATCTTTGGACATTTTTGAACTTTGACGTTTTTTTATTTTAGCCAATAGGAAAAATTATCTTTTCATCACTTGTTGCTATGTTGGTAGATTTTTTTTTTATCTTCTGCCTGGGTGAAAAGTTCTAATGATTAAAGTGGTTGTAAACCCAAAAAAAATTGTTTTTTGTTTTAATGTCACAATGTAGAGTATAAGATTTCCTATCATCTGTGCCCAGTCTTGCCACACAGTTGATCCAGCGCTGAGTAATCCTCTTTTAAAGTCCAGTGCAAATTAACCGGACTTCAGATAAAAACCTGCCAAATTAGATTAAGTCCGTTTCTCTGTTTTTGCTTTCAGTAACAGGTTATTTACAAATATAGCGTGGACATGTTTATCATAAGGGTCCTTTCACACGGAGCGGACCGTTTTTCGGTCCGCTCCGTGTGCCCGTCAGCTCAGCGGGGGGGTCTCCGCACAGCTGTCGGCGGACGGGGCGGTCCCCGCACACTGTGCAGGGACCGCCCCGTCTCTCCTCCGCTCTCCCCTATGGGGAGTCGGATGGAGACGGACCGTCTGTCCTTTTGCATCCGATCCGTTTGGCTGGACGGAAGAAAAATAGGACATTCTTCCGTCCGCAAAAACTGATGCAGATCTAGCGGACGTTAGCGGATGCATCATCCGCTAACGGATCCGCTCCCATAGGGGTTCATTACAAGTCCGTTAACGGACTTGTAATGAACGGACAGACGGAGCGGACGTGAGAAAGGGCCCTAACAAGAGGTGATCCAAAGTTCATTGTATATTACTAGGATGTGTTATGATGTTATATCACCTCATGTTATTGTAAACAAAACATAACATATGATAAACATGTCCTAGCTATATTTGTAAATAACCTCTCACTCAAAGCAAGAAGAGAAAAAACTGACTTTTGATTTAGGCAGGAGGTTTTTATCTGGAAGGCTGTTCACTGAACATAAGAGGATTTCTCAGATCTGGATTAACTCTGTGTGGCAAGACTGGGCACAGATGATAGGAAATCGTATACTCTACATTGTGGGTTTACATCCACTTTAAAGCGACGAAACGCCCGTAGCAAACGCTCGTTGTCGCGCTAGTCCCTTGAATCGAGCGTTTCAATTACTTTCTATGGGAAATGGAAACGCTTGAATATGCCCAAACCGACTGATACGCGTGACAAAAAAGGGTCCGAAACTTGTTTGAGCTTCAGGCGTTCGGCGTCACGTGCTTGGTCGTGGAGATGTGAACCATCTCCATAGAGCATGTATTTTTTCCCCTCTAGCGTATTCTAGCGTTGCGCTTCAGGCGACAAAACGCTCAGGTGTGAATGCAGCCTTAGGGGGCAGATTTCAGCTTTAGCTGTTTTCTTTCAACGACCCTTGGCGTCCCACTCACCAGTGAGTATGTTTGTTCAAGGGGTTTGGTTGTTGCACGGGAGCATGCCTGCCATGTAAGAGGAGAGAGCTTTCCAGAGGGCGTTGGCTATTGCAGGGAGGAGCAGAGAGCCTCTGTGGGACCCCAGGACAGGAGGAAAAAAAAATTGGCCTATACAGCCACTTTTGAAGTAGTTCTTTGCAATAAGGTAGACAATTCTTTACTCGCCTTCTTTACCGAGCCCTCATTCGATCTAGCACTGCATGTCTGCAGCTCTTCTTTCCCCTCACTTCCAGGTCTCACTGGCTTTGCCGGGGCACCGTAAACCATTGGCTCCCAGTGCTGTCAAAGCCAGTGATGAGGGGGCGGAGCTGAGTTACGCTGTTTGTGTCCATGGATGCAGCAGCCAGGTTTGGGAGTGAGCATGCACAAGTGCCCCCCATGGGAAGTGGTCTTCCTGTGGGGGCACTGGCCAGAGGGGAGGGGCCAGAAGCACCAGCGGGGACCTGAAGAGGTTTGTGGCTGCTCTACAATTCCAGTATAGACAATGTTTTTTGTTTTAAAAAAGAAAAAAAATATTTAAATTTGATTTTGGGAGGGGACACCAACATTCCGTTAGATACGGTAATGTACAAATCAGACCCTATCAAGACTATTCTTAGACGACCACCAACTGGGAGCAGCAAGGTTGCACACCTATTCCACTTCTATGATCTGATTGATTCCTGCCGGGAGAGTAACCCCACGGCCAGGGACTACACGCATTTTTCGCAGGTACATCACACCTATTCTAGGGTTGATCATCTTTTAGTACGTACCCCTTTACTCCCGTATATAACGTTGGTAAAAATACTGTCCACTCCCTGGTGCTGACCTACTGCTGACTGTCATCGCCAATCGCTTCCCTTCCCAATTTATATGCAATCTTACAACTAGGGTTGTCCTGATACCAGTATCTGTATCGGGACCGATTCCGAGTATTTGCGGGAGTACTTGTACTCCCGCAAATACCCCGATACCCAAATAGAATACTTCGGCTGCAGTATGTGGGGGGGGGGCATCATGGCTGCAGTATGTGGGGGGGGGGCATCATGGCTGCAGTATGTGGGGGGGGGGACATCATGGCTGCAGTATGTGGGGGGGGGGACATCATGGCTGCAGTATGTGGGGGGGGGGACATCATGGCTGCAGTATGTGGGGGGGGGGGGGGGACATCATGGCTGCAGTATGTGGGCGGGGGGGACATCATGGCTGCAGTATGTGGGGGGGGGGGGGGACATCATGGCTGCAGTATGTGGGGGGGGGGGGGGACATCATGGCTGCAGTATGTGGGGGGGGGACATCATGGCTGCAGTATGGGGGGGGGGGACATCATGGCTGCAGTATGGGGGGGGGGACATCATGGCTGCAGTATGGGGGGGGGGGGGACATCATGGCTGCTGCTGTATGTGGGGGGGGGGACATCATGGCTGCTGCTGTATGTGGGGGGGGGGGGGGGGGGGGGGGTGGGGTGGGGGAGGGGGGGGGGGGGGGGGGGGGGGGGGGGGGGGGGGGGGGGGGGGGGGGGTGGGGGGGCGGGGGGGTGGAGGTGGGGGGGGGGGGGGGATCTGTGCTGTATGGGGGGGGGGGGGGTGGGGGGGGGGGGGGGGGGGGGGACATCATGGCTGCTGTATGGGGGGGGGGGGGACATCATCTGCTGTGCATGTATGTGGGGGGGGGGGGGGACATCATGGCTGCTGTATGTGGGGGGGGGGGGGACATCATGGCTGCTGCTGTATGTGGGGGGGGGGGGGGGATCATGGCTGCTGATATGTGGGGGGGGGGGGACATTGGCTGCAATATATGTGGGGGGGGGGACATCATGGCTGCCTTTGGGGACACATTTAAAAAAGTATCGGTATTCGGTATCGGCGACTACTTGAAAAAAAGTATCGATACTTGTACTCGGTCCTAAAAAAAGTGGTATCGGGACAACCCTACTTACAACCATTCTCAGATATCTCCGGGCTACACATTAACCATAGCAAATCTAGGGCATTTAACCTCTCGTTGCAGAGCGCTATCCAGAAAACGCTAGAACAGTTTTACCAATTTCAATGAGAACCAGAGGCCCATCCATTCCTTGAGATACATTTAACCACCTCAATTCAAACGCTATATAAAAATTACCCTGCCCGGTTCAAGCGGTTGACTGACTGATCTAGCTAAATGGCAGATCCACCCCCCCATCATGGTTCAGCAGACTACACTCGAGAAAAATGAACGTGTTACAGATGATAGTATATTTCGTACTATACCTGTAACATTGGCTCGAAATGACCTCTAAACATTCTAAAATAAAATCCTTCAGTTTATCTGGGACCATACAAAGGTACAATGTACACTTCAAAGCAGAAAGGAGGACTTGGCTTGCCTAATTTACAGAAATATTTCTATGCGGCCCAGTTGGCACAACTCTCTAGGTTTCACTCCAAACTACCCCAAGCTATATGGATGAATATGGAATCCTATTCCTGTCGTCCTGACCCATTTTTGCACATTATGTGGCTCCCAATGAAAGATTTATATTGTGTCCTACTTTTTCTTTTTTGCTAGACATCTGGGACAGACTCAAGGACTCAAAAATTCAAGTCACCTCATAAAACACTAGCACTGCTATTGAAAAATAGAGAGTTCACCCCTGGCCTCACTCCCCTCACATTTGAATGATGAACTAATAAGGGCCTATTACGAATAACAGATCTTTGCGACCACAGAGGTATGCTATCTGAACGATCGCTAATAAACTATAAAATGCCACCCACAGAACGTTATAGATATACTCGGATACATCCTTATGTACAAACTGTAGCTCGTAAGGGTGCTTTACTGATATTGACGCCCATAGAACATTTATGTAGTTAATATGACAAAATCAGAGGTCACATATCTGAGATATAAATATACTATTTTGATGCATGTCTCAACGAAACTGACTTGCATGATCCAATGGGAATGAGATTTACAGCAAACCATTGATCTTGTTGAGATGGTATATGGTGCCGGTCAGACTGGCCACCTTTGTACCTAGAGCCACCTCTAGTTGCTTCAGAGGATGTGTCCAGGTTGGTTCCACCTACCACATATGGTGGACGTGTTCCCCAAGGTCAGTAGATTGTGGATCAGGGTCTCATGGGGAGCTGGTTCTTCCCAGCGGGTGGAAAAAACGCAGGGACCAGGGTTTGAGAACCTGCCTCAGGTTATATACGCAGTGGTACAGTGTCCAGTTTAAGATTCTTGGTTGAGACAGGTACATATACCATACTTAATTGAGCAGATGTGTTACAGCCCACATTAGGATGGGATAATGGTTTATGTATGTTATACGAGGTGGATTCCTCAAATCTTTTAGAATATTCCATGTATGACTCTCCAAATGTGTTGTATACCACGCAATGAAAAGATGAGATCTTTGTACCTTTTTGTTTTGAAAAACTTTAATACAAATGATTGAAACCTAAAATTCTTTACATTTACAATTCCTTTTAATGGTAAACTGCCCTAGCCTGGGCTAAAAAATTCAGTGTTAGTCCTTGTATTTTTATTATTTTTTCCAGGGTAGACGTTGTGTCTACTCTGAAAATTGTTCAGATTGTGTAGCTGGCCTTGATACCCAGGACCAATGAACCTTTTCATGAAATAACATACTGTACTGCAAATCTATTTAGTCTTTATCTTTACAGCCTTCCCATCAGAGAATGAATTGTGGCTGGTGTTGTACATAATCACTCTGGTTTTATGCCAAGGATATTTCAGGCCAAGGGAAATGGGCAGCAATCTGTTATGACAAGGGATAACACCTGTGACCTTTTTTTTTTTTTCAGTTACAGAAGCACCGAGATGAAGATCTCTCAAGCTTGGTCAAAGTGAGTAAAAGCTCTGTTATGCTCCTTGTGAACAAACTGGTTGGGCCAGAATGTGAGACGGATGTACTGATATTTGCTGGTGCTGCGCCAGGAATGTATTTCAACATTACCTGCACAACAGTTCTCTTGTTCAAGATTCGCACCACGCCGTCTGTGCATTCTTGCTAAATAACTACCCATGATGTGTTTTAGTGTGTCTTTAACAAATGTATTTGCACTTTGTACAGTACCCCCATGTACTTTATACATACCATAACAATTACTGCAAACCATAGGATTGGGGCAATTGATCCGATTTGGTTATTGATTGTAGACAACATGTACTTTATACATACCATAACAATTACTGCAAACCATAGGATTGGGGCAATTGATCCGATTTGGTTATTGATTGTAGACAACATGTACTTTATACATACCATAACAATTACTGCAAACCATAGGATTGGGGCAATTGATCCGATCTGGTTATTGATTGTAGACAATCACTGAGATGGACAAGAGTTTCTGTTGAAATCCTGAACATGTGATGTCCTTTATAATGGCATTTATTATAACTGACAACATCGGCAGATGTAAAATTACAGTAATGCATATTGTGGGGAGGTCTAATATGAATAGTTTTATTCTTCAGCACAGTCTTGGGTAAATGGCCTTCCCAGGGGAAGAGAAACAAAAAATTATCAAAGCCATACAAAGACAAAAAAGGATATTTCTCTTATCGTCCATGGACAGACACGGCTCCTTAAATCTGAAAAGTGGGTTATGTTCCTGTTCATAGGAGGTTACTAGGCAGAACATGTTGGTTATCCTAAAACATGTAACTTTAACAGAGTTGAACAGCCCCACCCCGGGGGCTGTCCCTCCGGTTATAACCCCTCACCCATCAGCCTGTTTTTTTTTTTTTTCTGCCTAGCAGAGAAGCATGTGGCTCCCGTTTGGGCCCAGAGTCCAGAAGAATTTTTTTTATATTTATTTTTGTGATTCTTCTATCAACTGCCGGCTGGGTGACTGGCTCGATAATATAGATCCTTGTAGTCTCCCCAGTCCGGCCTTCGAACGTGAACAGACCTTAACTACACGCTGGGTCGGCCACGGCATACCAGTGGGATTTTTCCTTCTAAGGTTCACGTATGACTGGGCTGCTTGCTGTCTCACTCTGTGGACCGGGCCGACAGCTACTCCATACTACTCGGTTGTAGGTCTGTCCGTGATGCACCAGCGGGTTCTTGCATGGATGGGTAGGTACGGTTCCTTCTGCCTCGGTGGGATGGAACCGCTGGGCATTCCTGGGATTAGGGGGTTCTCCTATCCTCCCTTTCCCTGCTCTGCCACATTTCCCCTTCTGCTCTAGCGGGCTCCCTGCGAGACCTGTGGAGGGACTCCGGGTCCCAGTGGGGTGCCGTGGCCCATTTTTCTGTGGGTGGTGCTCTGCCTCGGGAGTCCCTGCCTCGGCCTTCTCATGCGCCAATTTGGTGGCGCCGATGCCATTGTTGGTATGCCTGCTGCTTTCTATGGTATTTTCCCATTGATGTCCATTTTGTCGTGGCCGCGCTATGGCGCAGGTCGATATTGCGGGCATTTTCTTGTGGTCGCGGCCATTTTGGTGTGTTTTTGGCCTCTAGTGCTGGCTTCCTGAATGGCACGTAGCAACATTCTCCTCAGTTTTTTCTTCACACTTGCTGTATACGTTGAGTGCAGCAAAGAGGGTGGACTTTTCGGGTGTTTGTTTGAATTGGTCCCTGAGCTGTCAGTGGTGTACATGGAGTCAGTATTGGTCTTTCCTCCCCAAGCATGCCTGAGGCGGCAGCCAGGTTCCCATGGACACTTTGTTGGCTGTCCTGGAAACATCTGTTGCCAGGGTAGAAGCAGCCTTACCTCGTCCGGGTCGGTGCAGGACTGTGCTCTTGTCAGTGCACTTATCACTGCTTTAAGTGACTCTCGTTGGGAGGTGCAGCTGAGGCGTCCGCAGAGGGGTCAGTCTCTTTGGGTCGCACAAATCCGACCGCTCTGTTAAAGTTTTCCCCTATACCTTCTTTGAGGTCATAGATGAGGAATGGGAATTGTATCTTCGGGGTACAAGATCACGTTTCTTTCTTGTCCACCAAACAGATTTTTTCCCTCAAATCTTCCCCTCCTTCCGGCTCGTCGGACTGCTTTAATGGGAGCAGTACAAGACTTGCTCAGGTGCGGGGTAATTTTAACTGTGCCACTGAAGGAAAGGTTTCAGGGATTCTATTCAAATCTGTTTGTGGTCCCAAGGAAGGACGGTGTATGTCCGATCTTGGACCTTAAGGCCCTTTAACGCTTTTGTGAGGGTGTGAAATTTCAGGATGGAATCCATTCGGTGGTTGCTGCGCTCCATCCGGGGGACTTTCTGCCGTCACCTGGACATCAAGGACGCATACTTGCATGTCCCCATCTGCACAGGGCATCAGATTTCTGTGCTTTGCGATCGGCGATGACCACTATCAATTTGTGGCTCTTCCCTTTGGCCTAGCGTCGGCACCAAGAGTTTTCACAAAGGTGCTTGCCCCGATTTCTGGCTTTGCTGAGACAGCGAGGCATTGCTGTCATGGGTTACTTAGACGATCTTCTGAGAGCTGCTTCTGGCTCAGAATTAGAGGGGGACGTGTCTATATCCAGTTAGATCATCTGGAATTTGATTGGGTCCTGAACATTTAGTGGTACATTGTGTTGGCTGTTTTTTTCTATTGAAATTTTGTTTGCTTATGCTTAAATAAAGACATTGTTTTCTGAGGAGTGCGGCGGTCCAGGATTTTTTCCTTCATCCCATGCTAATTGTGCACAGCCAGCACCCTCTTGGTTTGATTGGGATGGAAGCAACAGGGATCATTTGTTTTATGGAGCGGTACACTTCTCTTTACTACAGTTACATTGGTGAACATGGCACGTAGTTTAGATTGCCCATACTGTCCTTATTTGGTGTTCCGAGATTTCAAATAGGACTTGTTACTATACTTCGGGTTTATGTGCTTTAGTCAACCTGCCACTAAGGCCCCCATTACTACCCTCTGGAATATGTTAATTTCTATCTCTACCTCTGGACCTCCCGGCCATCTTCACTCCCAGCAGATCTGCACCCTCCTCATTTAGGCCCATTGTATTGTGACAGTGAGGCACTCTCAGCTGTCAGAATACACTGATCAACTGCTGCAGCCTTTGATCAAGACATTTTTCCACAAACCATGCAACAAAAGGATGATCGTTAGATCGGCTTCCGTCAAGCTGGAGGGGCCTGACTTGGAGTCAGTCCCTGCTGAACCAGATTAATTTTGATCCATCTGTCCATACCTCCCAACCCTCGAACATGGCTACAGTTCCGCGATTACCGTGATTCGAAGTAAATACTGCGGTCCCGCAATTTGCGGTAAATACCGTGGTCCCGCGATTCGCCGCAACCCCCCCCCCCCCCCCAACAACTCTGATCCACGGCCCCCCCGCTCAACAACTTTGATCTGCGGAACCCCCCCGCTCAACAACTTTGATCTGCGGAACCCCCCCTCCCCCGCTCAACAACTCTGATCCACGGACCCTCCCCCCGCTCAACAACTCTGATCCACGGACCCTCCCCCCGCTCAACAACTCTGATCCACGGACCCTCCCCCCCGCTCAACAATTGTCCCTCATTCTGAAGTTGAAAAGTTGGGAGGTATGATCTGTCTAGCAAAAGAAGCTTGCTCAATGTACACTACAGCTCGAATCTTGGTGTAATGTGCAAAATATTTTCTAGGTGGGGGATTGCTGGTGTCGTGGCTCCCAAAACAATATTGACATCCATCTTCTTTTTCTTTTTTTTTCCCCAAATACCTTTCCTTTGGTGCCATTTGATAACCACCTGCGGATTTGTTTTTTTTTTGCGATATGAACAAAAATAGAGCAGTATTAACTATATATATATATATATATATATATATATATATATATATATATATATATATATATATATATATATATATATATATAATATAAAAAAAATATATATTATTATTGTAACTGCGACGTTATGGAGGACATGTTTGACACCATTTTTTGGACCTTTGTCATTTTTACAGCGATCAGTGCTATGAAAATGCCTTTTTACTGTAAAAATGACACTGGCAGTGAAGGGGTTAACCTGTACGGGGGCACTAAAGAGGTTAAGTGTGTCCTAGGGAGTGCTTCCAACTGTTAAGGGGCGTGGCTACGAGTGACACATCACTGATCGCTGCTCTTGAAGGGGGAGCATTTGATCAGTGACATGTCACTAGGAAGAACGGGGAGATGTTGTGTTTACACTCATCTCTCCCTGTTCAGCTCCGTGACACAATCGCAGGACACAGCGGACATAGTCCACGGATCCCGATGCCACGGTCACTGAGCTTTTGACAGCAGCACGCACGACCACATGGCGCAAATTAAAGGGGACATTCCTGTACGTCCATTTGCCTGTTTGTACCAATATGTCGATGTAAATCTGCATGCGGCGGTGCTTAAACAGTTTTTTTTTTTTGACAACCTTTGCACAACATTAAGTGATATTAATTTATTATTCAGTATAAATGCATGTTTAATTATATTTTATAGCAGATAATTTCATTATAACACGCTTCTAAATGTTTGCAGGATGATGATCTTGATGCTGCGGTGCCAATGGAAGAGGAGCCTCTCCTGGACATGGAGATGCTTATGGCGGAGTTCAGTGACACTTTATTTTCTACAATTTATTCACATCAGCACAACCCAAAAGAGATTGGTAAGTACTATCCATAGGTTTTATGGAACATTAATTCTTGAAGACACACGCAGGTATTCTGCAAAGTCTCAAACACTTTTTTGGTTAGTTAATATTTTGCAAGATGAACAATGTCTGATGCTATATATACTTATAGTTACCATGACGACATTGCATGGGTTTTAAGCAGGCCCGGGCATTTTAAAATGGGAAGCTCTGTCCCTGGGGGAGTAGGTCGGAGATGGGGGGGCAGGCGTTTGCGGGGGTGGTTGGTGACCAGATCTTCATCCCCCAAAGAGACATCCCCCCCCCCCAGGACCAGCAAAGAGACGCCCCCCCCCCCCCCCTCAATCCACTTCCTTTCCCTGCCACTACAAAGCGGGACTTTGAATCATGTAACACACTGAAACACATTTTGTTTTGTTTTTTTCCACTGCACTCACCCTCCTCCCTGTGCAGCCATCACAGTGTCCCGGCCGGTGTTAGGAGAGAGGCTGCTTACCTGTCTCCTTCAGTGTAGCTATAACTCCAGCGCAGCTGGCCCGCGCGGTGTCTGTCCCCTGCATGCACTTCCTGTCACAGGACAGGAGCCTTCTCTTCCGCCTTTAGGCTTGCCCGTATAGCAGGAGGTGAGTGGCGGCCGCGCTCTGTGTTAACCCTGTCCTGACCGGTCCCCGCTTACCTCACGCTGTGCGGCCGTCATCAAGAGGCCGCTCTTCCTACAATATGCAAACGCCCGGTGTGCCCTAAGGCCAGTCCGGGCCTGGTTCTAAGTGATACTAATGTCTTTAACAAAGAAAAAAAAATGTTTACCTGCTTTGTGCAGTGGTTTTGCATAGAGAAGCCCAGACCCTCCGCCTCAGGTCCCCTGCTGCTCTTGGCCTCTCCCTCCTGTCGAGTGCCCCCACAGCAATCGGCTTGCTATGGGGGCACCCATTCAGACACGGAGCCGCGGTTCCAT
Organism: Rana kukunoris; assembly: GCA_029574335.1. NCBI lineage: Eukaryota > Metazoa > Chordata > Amphibia > Anura > Ranidae > Rana > Rana kukunoris. The sequence continues at coordinate 190,588,018 of CM056049.1, forward strand.
CCCACGCCCTTTCTCCTGATTGGCTTCCGCGACATCATGTTAAAGTCAGTTGGCCAATGTCGCTGCTGCTGTGTCTCAGCCAATCAGGAGGGAGAGTCCCGGAGATGGCCGAGGCAGTCGTGCACATCGCTGGATCGAGATGGGTCTCAGGTAAGTATTAAGGGGGCTGAGGGGGGTCTGCTACACACTGAAGGGGTGTGTGTGTTTTTTTTTATTTTTATGCATTAAGATAAACTTTCTGCCTCTTTACCATCACTTTAAAGTGTTCGCTGGGCTGTAGTGTAGCTGCCTAGTGTCTTATCTGTTATAAAGCCATAGCATTGCATATCTAGTGCTACTGAATAAAACCCAACTGATCTGTTTGGCCTTGTGCACACTAAATGTTTTTACAGCTGCTCTTGAGGGGGGTTTTGTGTGTGTGTGTGTGTGTGTATGTGTGTGTGTTTATTTATTTTTACCACTTCACATCACAAACACAAGACTTGCGTTTCTAGTGTGGTTCCATTGAATTCCATTACCCACAAATTGCAGGAAAAAAGTCCTCGACCCTTTTTAAAAAACGTCCTGCCCGCAAAACATAGATGTGAACTTGTACCATAGGAAGCCATGTTAAATAGACTGTGTAGTGTTTCTGAAAACTGCAAAACACACTCAACGTATAAATGTGAACCTAGGGTAAAAGTGTGTAAATGGCTTCTGCAGTTCTTCTGATGGGAAATTTCCTGGCAGTCATATAATAATTGGTGTCCAAACACTACAACCCAGAGGCATGTTAGCTTGTTTATAACGCAAGTAAGGGTGTTGTGGTTGGTTGTGTGATTTTTGAAGAGCACGGTCTGTCATTGCTGACTTATTTCTGACAATAGGCTGGCTCTCCTGATCCAGTTTTAATACTTTTGGCTTCACAACAGTGAGTCAAGTATGCAGGTCAGGAGATCTTCTTTTTTTTTTTTTTTTAAACACCCCCCCCCCCCCCAAGACATTGACTCCAAAGTATTGAACCACAGCAGTCAACATAACTAAATAAAATGAAGCTTTTGCGTTGACTAGAACCCAAGCATTTTTAGTCGAGGTTCACACCGACAGCGGGATTGAATTCAGCAGAACTTGCAGGCTTTCTTACTCGTATGTCAGGCCGACTTTGGGGCGATTTCAGAGACATTTCTGCAGGTTCAATGGGAATCAATGCGGCACCGCAAAGACTGTCGCACCAATTCGTACTGTGCCATTGCTGGCAAGAGCCGCCAATTTGACATGTCAAATCGCATAAATGTGAACCTTGGCTTAATGGGGTTGCATACCCAGTGAGGGGATTATCTTCAGGTAAAACAGATTAAACCAATCCTCCTACATAATTTGTACCGGTCTATATGCAGTCTTCTCTTCTCTAAATCCATTTAACGTCCAGAATTTTTATAAAAATTGTCTGGTCATTCAGAAAAAGCGGAGAACTGAAGTTGCAATTCTGTAGAGCTCAGTGAGGGGAGCTCTAAGAGCTGATTAGATTGAAGAGACACGCCCCCTTCACACGGGAACAGAGCTGAGGCTGTCGGTGAGCTGGAGATCCCTCCCATGTCACCTTTTTGTCTTCTTGGTGTCAGGAAAACTTGTCGGCATTCATGCTGATGGCAGAGGAACAGGGCAGCATACGGAAATTACACTTGGTGCTCCTAATTGAGACAATTACACACTACAAAATCATTTTCATAGTTGATGTCTAAGATTTTCAACCACTTTAACAGGGCACATAAGAGGACCAGGAGAAAGGTAAGGAACACAGGTGATGTGGATGCAGCACCTTTCAGATTAGATCTAGAGATCGTAATGCACATATATAAAACAAACACAAGAGGGCGCCTCAATATAGGTGTAGCGTTTTTTATTACAAAGAATAAAAGGCAATAAAATGCACACACTCGAAAGTTAATCAAAGCTTGTCATAAACCCATAGAGACCTCCATAGAATCACCTTGAGGCTGCAGAGCTCTGCAAGCAAGTGGCTGGCTGGGGCATAGGCAACAGCGGCTTTCAGGAGTAGCAAGATGGCTGCGGTTCCAAACCGCACCTCTCTCAGCTGGGTGATGAGTGGAAGGGGTGTGGGTACATGTTTCAGGGCAAGCAGGACCGCCCCTTTATCAACTCATAGGAAAGCATAACCAGCCTACTAACCTTTGCAGAAGAAAGTAGGAATGTCAGTTTCTACCAGAATGAGTAGTGGATGTTTTCCAGAATGAGTAGTGGATGTTTTCAAGGATCAATCTGTAATAAATATACATAAGACGCTTTTGTCCTAATGAAAAGTTAAACTGCTTGTCCACTTCAAAAGTGAATAAATGTGGGGTCTGTAACCTTATTTCTGAAATTATTTTCATAATTGGATCTGACTGTTTGCAATAGACAGATTTATTTGCCGCCTCCTAGCATGGCAGATGAGCTATATAAGAACAAAAACAAATTGAATTGGTGTGTTCTTTCTTTAACCACAGAACATTCGGGGAATGCAGATATGATTCAACCTGAGCTTTTTCCCCTTCAACCCAACTTGGATTTGATGGACACTTTTGAATCTTTCCAAGGTAAGTAAATCTGTGGATTATGATTGATATTTATCTGTGGGGGAGTCGGAGCACTTGGTTTCGCCGTTAAGGTACCTTGTGCATTAAGGTGAAAAAAACACCTTGATGTGCCTGGCCCCCTCCCCTTTTATTTACCTGAGCCCCGAATTTCTGTGGGCATGATCCGAGTCATACTCTTGGCAGCTATGGGTGCCGAGTGTCCCCGCAAGCTAACCCCCCTCGGAAAAAAGGTACCAAATGGGATCTAATGTTTTGCCCAGATGGTAAGACAAGGTGAGAATAACCAGCATGCTTTACTGCATATACAGACTGATTCTACTGTTGTGTGTTTAGAAACACTTACCTCCAGTAAAGGGTTATCCTTTAGAACTATGTACCTAAACTTTTAAAGATTTGCCTTTTTTTCTATTTTTTTGTAGATGCGTACTTCCCTGTGTACCTGGCTCAAGCATTGCAAATATAGACACTTTTATAGTGATTTTTTTTTTTTAGCTAGGGTATACATACCCTTGGCATTATGGGAACCAAATGATAAGGGGTGTGGTACTAATTTGTTAAAAGGCCCACTCGCACAAACCATCATCTGCTGAATCTTCAATTAAATGGGGTGTACAGCAAACTAAAAACAAATTATGCATGCAGAATTTTTTGGCATTGCAAAGCACGTTGGATTCAGTTTAGAGTGCATGGCTCATCACACCAACATTCGACCAGGGCAATAGGCGCCTCCTGGGCCTTTCCGACATCAAGCATCTGTCTCACAGGTGTGTAAGGCGGCGACCTGGACGTCCGTTCACACTTTCACTAAATTTTACAAGGTTGATGTGCATGCGTCTGCTTGCTTCGGCCGCAGTTTTGCAGGCGGCCATTTAAGGTTCTCTGTTTTTGGGGGAAGTTGGTTTGCTTGCTTTACCCACCCCTCATTTTTTTTTTTACACTGCTTGGGGACATCCCTACTGTCAAGAATAAAGGAGCTCTGTCTGTCCATGAACGAAAGAGAAAATAGGATTTTTGTACTCGCCGTAAAATCCTTTACTCTGAAGTTCAAGTTCAGGAGGTCGCGGGCAACTAGCATTTCTGGCTCTGGCCATCTTGAGAGTAAGGGCAACTGATTCATGTAGCATTTACTTCCTGGACGCCATTTGCCCATGGCTCAAGCATGCATGAGTGTGCTTAGCTGAGAACTCCTCTCCTCCTGAAGACCTTTTTAATACATTTACACATTTCTGCAGTCTGGCTTAACATCAGTCTAGTATATGGTGAACTGAGCAGAGTCTAGTAATGCCCCTAGACAGCATAAATCAGTGTGTATTCTGTCACAATAGTGGGAAAACCTCAGTGTTTCTCCCCTGAAGGAATTAACCATGTTTATTGAGCTTGACAGTTAACCAGGGGCTGCACATAAGTGATCAGGTAGGTTTTTATGCAAAACAAACTTCTGGATATTTTCTCATGTTTCTACATGCAACATATAGCAGAGCTAAAATATTAGAATGCCATACTTCAAAGATATAGTTGTGCTGCTAGTTTGTATCTTGGAAGCATGTAACCTGCTTTCTGTTTTGAGACGCTACTAAATAAAAGCTCAATACATTTAATATTTAAAAATGTACAACTAAAAGTGGCTGTTTAACAGTCTAAACAAATTCTAAATCCGGTTTCTATTTGACGCACTGGCCTCTTAAAATAAAAACTTTTTTTTTTTACTTTCATGGCTCAATTGTCCTATTTGTCCCTCACCTACTCCCGTTCACCCCCCTCACACTGCAGTTCCCACACCTAGCTGTGGCCAGGTGTGGATTAACAAGCTATAGGCCTAAAAATTGACTGACTATGCTGATGTCCACATCCTTCTTCATTTTTCTTTTCACCCCACTATAGTACAAGCGGGTACACAGCTCTAAATTTAGGAGTAGTGCAGCATAGTTGCTGCCACAGCATCAAAGGGAGCTGTCTTAGGTGGACTTCACTTGCAGGATCAACAGGTATTTGTGGGACTTTGCAGAGGGATGGAGAGAAAACTAAGTGCAGATAAACTTCTAATCGTTTTACTTTAACCACATGGTGACCAGCCGCAATCCTCTGTGGATAAGTGTAGACAAAGCAACCTACTGGTACGTAGCTGTCTACTTCCAGGTTTAGGATGCACCCCTACCCAGCTCCCGCTATAATTGTACAAAGTGGGAGCCTGTCGGCAAGTCCTGGCCAACGATTCACGGCTGGGACATGCTGATCACAGCCCAGAGCTTTGTGTTGATATTCAACACTGAGCTCGGTACAGAGAACCATCTTGATCGCCCATGTTAACCCCTACCCAGCCAGTGTCATTAGTACAGTGACTGTGTATATTATCGCTGTAGTCATGTCACTGGTGATTTCCGTGGCAGTTGGTTCACCCCAGTGTCAGATTTTCCGCCGCACTCCAATTATAAACCATTGCCCCCCGCCTTTTTAGTAGTATTAAAAATAAATAAATGAATCCATTATATAGCATTAATTTTGTAGATGCAATAACTTTTTTATATATATATATAATATATTCAAAGACCTGTAGTAGAATACATTTCGGGCAAACGTTTTTTCTTATTTGGATAGGTTTTATAGCCGAAAGTAAAAAAAACAATTTCTTTTCTTTATAAAATTTCAGTCCTTTTCTTGGTTTTTATATTGCAAAAAAGGCAAACAAATGCCACCAAAGGAAAGCTCTATTTGTGTGAAAAAGTATATAAATTTTGTTTGGGTACAGCGCTGCATGACCGCACAATCGCCCGTTAAAATAGCGCAGTGCTCAATGGCAAAAAATGGCCTGGTAATGAAGTGGGTAAAATCTTCAGGAGCTGAAGTGGTTACATTGCTTTTGCATTAGAACTGAATGTATTAAAGTTACCATATATAATTTTTTTTTTTTTTTTTTCCTTTTAGATCTTTTCTCTGGTAACCGTCTGCCATCTTCTTTGTTTACTTCTGCCTCTTCTGTAACTGCCGTCCCACTGCCTGACCCCGCTTTGCATTCCTGTAACCAGACAATGGCGGTAAGGATAAGCAAGCTAAAAGAATTAAGAACTTCAGTTGTGGGGTGTTATTTTTTTTTTTTTATTTGACTCGGCAGCTACAAATACTATAGCTGCTGATTTTAAAAACATTTAAAATATATCAGGAACCTACCAGTGCATGGAGTCCAGCACGGTCCTTCCGCAGCCAGCTCCTCTCACTGCTGTGGGTTTCCATCACTGCCATCTTAGGATTACGGGAGTTGGCTTTGACTTCCTGATGAACAGCCGGTTCCCCGCTGAACTCTGCCACTCTCTGAATAGTCCTACAACCACCCGGGACATGTCATATGTCATGGGAAGGGGTAGGGCAAGGGTGTCATCCTTGCCTAGGCAATAATTGTAGTAGGCACCAATAAAATCTGTTCTCTGAGGGTCTATGGTGGGCTCACAAGAAACTAATTTAGAAAAAAAAAATCTCCTAGACTGCAAGGTGACCTTATTTTTGCTGTTTTCCAGCCTCCTGGCTCGCCATCATCTAGCAACCTTGCACCTGTGAATCTTGATGAGGAGTTGATCCCATCCCCAGGTCCTCCTTCCATGCTTCCGCGAGTCCCTGAAGTGAGGAGGGAACGGGCATCCAGTCTGGGCAATATTTCTACTGTTCATGGACCAGTCAAGTTTAACTCAGACACTTCTATAAACAACAACCAGCAGAGTTTTGTCCCAGTGTGCCCCCCTCCAGTTACGATTTTTCAGACGCCGCCTGGTCAACAAACGTCTCGAAATCCTCGCCTGGCACCCCAGCCCTCTTTTGTTAGCCGGGACGCTGATAAGTTTCACATGTGTAATGCCTCAGTTATTACGCACACGGCCTCTGCCACCCTTACCCATAATCCTTCTGCAACTACCTTCAGTCAGAACCAGAACCTTATTCTCACAACGCAGCAACACGTGCCTTGCAACATTTCAGTGCAAACTGCTGGGGTAATGCAACAGACTGCCCCCCAAACCCATGGGTACTTTACCATTTCAAGCTCGGGGGCTAAGCAGAAAAAGCAGCCTCCAAAAATTGTGCCTGCTCCTCAGCAAGAGACTGTATCTTTGCTTTTTACTCCTGGTAAGTGTTGGGTTTCTGAGATTGCAGCCCTCAAGGGATTCCTGTCAATCTGTTAAAAAAAAAAGTTTATGATTTTAAATGAAATGTAAAAAATGTATGTTTGAAAGCTAAAATGAATGTTATGCTACATGAAAATCCAGGCTGAGAGAATGCTGCCAACTAATCTGCCTTCTTACAGGATATGCACTACCATTTTTTTTCTTTGGAGCAGCAAAGAAGTTTCCATGTGTCTCTTTTGGATTCTAAGGGGCCCCTTTAATAGGAGCAGTATGAGCAAAACCTGGTTAAAACACCATGCATTATTAATTCATTGCAGTGTTTTTAGAATTGTGGCCTGTGCTTCCCTGGCTTGTGGCGTTCATTAAAACTTTGAGAGAAAAAAAAGCAGGAAAGAGTTTTTGGTTGCGACTTTTGTCACACGGCTGGTATTGAGCCTTTATGAGTTCCTCCATAGCACACTTGGAATAGAGCAGGAGCCAGGAGTTCCAGTATAATTCCATTGTACAGAAAAGGCAACTATAACATGTTTACTTTCTGGCCTTTCTCTCCTACGTGTAAAAATCTTCATTTTTTTTTTTGCTAGAAAATTACAGCCCTCAAACATTATATATCATTTTTTTTTTTTTTAGCAAAGACCCTAGAAAATAAAATGACGATTGTTGCAATTTAGGTCGCACAGTATTTTTGCAGCAGTTTTTCAAACACAATTTGTAAATAATGCTTTAATTCGAATGCATAAAAGCACACAATTGGGTACAAATATCAGATTGTACGCCAAGTAAATGGATACCTAACATGTCACACTTTAAAATTGCATACACTTGTGGAATGGCAAACTATCATACTTAAAGATCTCCATAGGTGATGGTTTAAATATTTTACAAGTTACCAGTTTTGAGTTAGAGGTCTGGTGCTAGAATTATTGCTCTCGCTATAACCTTTTCGACGATACCTGATGTGTGGTACAAACGCCGTTTTACATATGCATTAATTTCTGCGTGCGAACACAAGAGGACAGGGGCACTTAAAGACTCGATTTAAAGGGACAGTATAATTTTTTATATTTTTTTTATAATTTTTTATTCCTATTACACGAAATGTATGGTAAACCCTCCTTGTAATGAGAATGGGGCATGACGGGTCCTCTTTATGGAGACAACTGAAGTTAATATGGAAAGCATGAGATTACATTTTTTTTTTTTTTTTTTTTAATAAATATGATCTCCGCTTTCTAGGGGGAAAAAGGCAGTGTTTACATCTGCCATGGTGTCACTTCCAGCCTCCCAGGATCATAGAGATGGTGCCTGTAAAAGCAATCAAGCCACTAGGCTGGCTTTTACACGAGAGGAAATTCCTGTCTCAAGAGAGATTCCTGGGAAGATGCCTGTAGCTGTAGTGGTTAACTGTTTATTTTAAAAAATTTTGAGTGTTCATTCAATTTAATAATCGGTCGTGGGGTCAAATCGACATTCGCTACCAAAATGAAAAAATTTAAAGGAGCAGCATTTTTGTTTTCTTTGAACACAATGTTAACAGTGAATGTGTGTTTTGTTTGGGGGGCGGGGGGTCTTCAGTACTGAGAATTTTCATATAAATGTATGCCTATCCATTAGTGTGCAGCCAGCTTAAAGGGGTTGTAAAGGTAAAAAAAAATTTTTCCTAAATAGCTTCCTTTACCTTAGTGCAGTCCTCCTTCACTTACCACATCCTTTGATTTTGCTTTTAAATGTCCTTATTTCTTCTGAGAAATCCTCACTTCCTGTTCTTCTGTCTGTAACTCACCACCGTAATGTGCGGTTTTCTCCCTGGTGTGGTGTGTCGTGTCGTGCTCGCCCCCTCCCTTGGACTATAGGAGAGTCAGGATGCCCACTAACAGAGAGCTCCTTTCTCGATCTGCAACAGAGAGCGTCCTGACTCTCCTGTATTCCAGGGGAGGGGGCGAGCACGACACTCCACACCAGGGAGAAAGCCTTGCATTACTGTGTGGAGTTAGACAAAACAGGAAGTGTGTATTTCTCAGAAGAAATAAGGACATTTAAAAGCAAAAATCGAAAGATGAGGTAAGTGAAGGAGGACTGCACTAAGGTAAAGGAAGCTATTTAGGAAAAAAATTGTACCTTTTACAACTCCTTTAAAGCGGAGGTTCACCCTAAATATAATATCTCCCATGCGATCCAGCATACTGGCGTCAGCGCCAGTATGCTGGGTTTTTTTTTTTTTAATAGCACACTTACTGTATTATTGTAGAATTCCTTTTCTGTCCCCCGCGGTGGACGGCTGTAGTATAGCGCGTCACATCTTCCTAAAATACCCGATATGGACTCGGGTAATCTCGGCGAAAATGCGGCGCCTGCGCACAGACCTAGGAGCTGACTGCGCAGGCGCCGTATTTCTCCGAGTCCTATTTCGGAGGGCGTGACGCGCCATAGCCGTAGGACTCGGAGAAATACGGCGCCTGCGCAGTCAGCTCCTAGGTCTGTGCGCAGGCGCCGCATTTTCGCCGAGATTACCCGAGTCCATATCGGGTATTTTAGGAAGATGTGACGCGCTATACTGGCGCCGTCCACCACGGGGGACAGAAAAGGAATTCTACAATAATACAGTAAGTGTGCTATTAAAAAAAAAAAAAAACCAGCATACTGGCGCTGACGCCAGTATGCTGGATCGCATGGGAGATCTTATGTTTAGGGTGAAATACCGCTTTAAGGCTCGTTCACACTAGAATGCAGTGTGGGAGAGGCCGCTTTCCCATACGCTTCCCGCACAGTATTCCAATCTTGCTGCCCTTTGCGATCTGCTGCAGGGGTCAGTTCAAAGTTAACTACACCCCAAACGCAGTGCATTTGCCCACACCTGCTCAGAAGGTACAAAAGCGATGCGCCTTTTAAAAAATCCTGCCTGCACTTTGGTGAGGAGCGATTTCCGCCCATTCAAAATGACGAATCGTGCAAATCGTGAAGCATGATTCAAATGCAGTTAGTGTGAATGGGCCCTTAAACTTGAGTGTTAGACTTGGTTATTTTCCACCTGTAGTGTAGTTTGTATACACATGTGGTGAATGGTATTGGCTGTTCTGCTTGAACAGCGTATGCTTGGACGTTAAATTCCTATTGTGGGACTAAAATGCACATATACAGGTTTTTCCATTGTCCCTTACACACTGTAGAAGTTTGGCTGAGGCCCTGGTGGCTGGAGCTTGACCTGGAAGTACATTTATGTATGGGTCAGTCTCTTCATGTTTAGTTGGCCTTGGTGATATTTTGCAGTAACAATGAGGTGCTTATGTGACAGGTGTGCTGCAACAAAGCTGTTGCCCATGGCAAATGCTTAAGGCCCCTTTCACACGGGCGGCTGTTCTGCCGCAGTTAAAAGCATGTTTGTTTCTTTTGAAATTCAAGACTCCAGGCACAGTGATCGGCTGCATTTGTACACTGCGATTATCTGCATTTAGCTGCGGTTGGCCATTGTCATACCCATAGCAATCGTTATTTTGATGTGCTTCCTGTTTATTTCCTTTTGTTCGCGCTGCTATCCGCAGCTGACATTACCTGCAGATAGCTGTGCAAAATCGGTCCTGGACACAGTCAATTACATTTTTTCTATCTGCACCGAACCGCATGTAATGAAACTGAAGCTAAACACAGTGTGTGAATGGGGCCATAGAAAAACATTCTGTGCGTTTTTAACTGCAGTAAATAACTTGAGAATCCGCAGCTAAAAGCAAAATTCTATCCTTCCGTGTGAAAGGGTCCTTGCATAGCCCTGCAGTCCACTTATTCTGATTTACACGTGGCAACAATGTTTTCATCTTGGCACACTTTCACACACAAGACCCATAATCCTACGTTGTTTGTGTGTAGTGACACCTAGTGGTAGTTTATGTTCATGAATTTGTGTAACGGAGTTAAAGGGGTTGTAAAAAGTGTTTTTTGTTGGTTCACTTACCTTTTCCGTCAATTTCGCTTCTAAATGTTTTTTTCTTTGTTTTCTTTGTCTGAATTTCTCACTTCCTGTTCCTCCTCAGTAAGGTGTTCAGTAAGCTGTTCTAAATGACTTTCCACTGCTCGGATGATGGTGGAAAGCTTACTGGGGAGAAACAGGAAGTGAGAAATTCAAAGGCAAAAACATTTAGAAGGGAAATCGGAGGAAAAACTAAGTGAACCAACAATGCACTAGCTTAAAGGAACCTATTTAGAAAATAAGACAAACCTTTACAACCCCTTTAAAGGGGTTGTTGTAAAGGAATTTTTTTTTTTTTCATAATAACCTTTTCCCTACAGATATTCCTCTTTTCACTTCCTCATCGTTCGTTTTTGCTCAGAAGTTGCTCTATTTCTTCTCTGTTCTGTTCACTTCCTGCTTGTCTGTTACTCACCACCGTGAAGGGAGACTTTACTGCGGTGGTCAGTAACGTGCTCGCCTCCTCCTGGGAACTACATCTGTGCGGCAGGACGCTCTGTTTAAGAGACTTCAAGGAGGTGTAAATTAATGTGCGTGCCGCAATGCATACTGGGAAATGTAGTTCTTACATGAACAAGTGATGCAAACCAGGAAGTGAATGAGAGAACAGAAGCTAGAACGCTGGAGGTGATATAGATGAAGGAATTTAATTGGTATTTACTCTTTTTCTAACCGATTCATTACACTATTCTGTCTGTCTACCTTGCAGACATTAAGGCAATATTTTTTTTTCCTTTACAACTCCTTTAAAGCTCAACTCTACTCAAGTAGCTAATTGCATGGATACAGTTTAACCTGCCAAAGGATTTGTAATTCAGCCAGTTTTGTGATCCAGCGACGCTTGCCAGGCAGCACAGCCATGTCCTTGACCTTTGCTTCAGCCGTAGCTCCATTTAGTCAAGAACAGGCTTCATACTGGAGACTTGAGGTCATCCCTTTGTTTACACTGTGATCCAGGGCACTTGTGCGGGCTCACTCCCGAGCTGCTCTGTCTGCCTCTATTGACACTTGGCCACACCCCGCGCTTCCTCATCTCAAAATTTGATTGACAGTATAAGGAGCCAATGGTTGTAAAGACTAAATCGTTTTTTACCTTCATGCATTTTCTGCATTAATGTAAAATGCACCCTCGGGAATGCACATGCAAGGGTGCCCCTTAGCTGCCTTGCTGAGGAGGCACTTGGAAGAAGCAGACAGAGGATTGCAAAATAGGTGGTATATGACCACCAGTGCAATATTGGGGCACAGAGTAGGTATGTACAACATAACTTTTTACTATTGCATCAACTTGGACTGTTGGATACTAGCTAAAAATATCAGTTTGTAGACATTGTATAACTTTTGCGTAAACCAATCACTATACGCTTACTGGGATTTTGGCATAAACTGATGAAGAAATTTTAGATTTTATTTTTTTATATTGGGTATGTTTTTATAGCAGAATGTAAAAAAAAGTCTCATCGGCCTTTTAGTGCAAATAACCTGCCGAGGTGATCAAACGCCACCAAAATAAAGTTCCATTTGTAGGGGAAAAAATGCATACATTTTATTTGGGTACATCGTTGCACAACTGCTCAATTGTCAGTTAAAGTAACGCAGTGCCGTATCTCAAAGACCTGGTTGTGAAAGGAGGGGGGGTAAACCTTCCGGAGCTGAAGTGGTTAATGAGCCCTTTGTAGAGTAGTGTATTATCCCAACCTTTCTATAGAGAACTGTTCTTGTTCAGCAATCTGACACTTAATTTGTAAAGGCTTGTGGAAGAATTCAGACAGTGACCGAGGGAACAGTCATGTTTGTACTTATGTAACCTAAAGCTACATATTTTATGTAGTATAAAGGCCAGCGGTCACTGAGGGAAGAGGCTTTCTATGTACTCCTGTGATAGATGTACTTGGAAGTAAAGATGCTGAAACTAGTGCTGGTGCTGATTACAATAAAGAAGGGTGCGCCAACAATGGATGTATCTGATCCTTCCTAGTCTTCACCAGAACATTTAAAATCAACTTTTTAGGTACAAATTCTGCTTTTAGTAGCTGGTTTTATCAATACTTATTTAAATGCTAACAATGACAGGTGATGTAGGAACTAGGGGCGCACTGAATGTAAATTTTAGTACTGAAAATGGATACACTAGGCCGAAAATGACAGCTTTTAAATGATACATTTTATATGTATTCAACTTTTTAATTAATATCAATTTTAAATTCCTATGAATTTTTTGGCCATTATTGGCACCTTTTTTTTTAGTGCAAGAAAAGTCAAGAAAAATGCAGTCTCTAACCATCTCTTGTATCGTGTCTGCAGTCTCTAACCATCTCTTGTATCGTGTCTGCAGTCTCTAACCGTCTCTCTTGTATCGTCTCTAACCGTCTCTCTTGTATCGTCTCTAACCGTCTCTCTTGTATCGTCTCTAACCGTCTCTCTTGTATCGTCTCGAACCGTCTCTCTTGTATCGTCTCGAACCGTCTCTCTTGTATCGTCTCGAACCGTCTCTCTTGTATCGTCTCGAACCGTCTCTCTTGTATCGTCTCTAACCGTCTCTCTTGTATCGTCTCTAACCGTCTCTCTTGTATCGTCTCTAACCGTCTCTCTTGTATCGTCTCTAACCGTCTCTCTTGTATCGTCTCTAACCGTCTCTCTTGTATCGTCTCTAACCGTCTCTCTTGTATCGTCTCTAACCGTCTCTCTTGTATCGTCTCTAACCGTCTCTCTTGTATCGTCTCTAACCGTCTCTCTTGTATCGTCTCTAACCGTCTCTCTTGTATCGTCTCGAACCGTCTCTCTTGTATCGTCTCGAACCGTCTCTCTTGTATCGTCTCGAACCGTCTCTCTTGTATCGTCTCGAACCGTCTCTCTTGTATCGTCTCGAACCGTCTCTCTTGTATCGTCTCGAACCGTCTCTCTTGTATCGTCTCGAACCGTCTCTCTTGTATCGTCTCGAACCGTCTCTCTTGTATCGTCTCGAACCGTCTCTCTTGTATCGTCTCGAACCGTCTCTCTTGTATCGTCTCGAACCGTCTCTCTTGTATCGTCTCGAACCGTCTCTCTTGTATCGTCTCGAACCGTCTCTCTTGTATCGTCTCGAACCGTCTCTCTTGTATCGTCTCGAACCGTCTCTCTTGTATCGTCTCGAACCGTCTCTCTTGTATCGTCTCGAACCGTCTCTCTTGTATCGTCTCGAACCGTCTCTCTTGTATCGTCTCGAACCGTCTCTCTTGTATCGTCTCGAACCGTCTCTCTTGTATCGTCTCGAACCGTCTCTCTTGTATCGTCTCGAACCGTCTCTCTTGTATCGTCTCGAACCGTCTCTCTTGTATCGTCTCGAACCGTCTCTCTTGTATCGTCTCGAACCGTCTCTCTTGTATCGTCTCGAACCGTCTCTCTTGTATCGTCTCGAACCGTCTCTCTTGTATCGTCTCGAACCGTCTCTCTTGTATCGTCTCGAACCGTCTCTCTTGTATCGTCTCGAACCGTCTCTCTTGTATCGTCTCTAACCGTCTCTCTTGTATCGTCTCTAACCGTCTCTCTTGTATCGTCTCTAACCGTCTCTCTTGTATCGTCTCTAACCGTCTCTCTTGTATCGTCTCTAACCGTCTCTCTTGTATCGTCTCTAACCGTCTCTCTTGTATCGTCTCTAACCGTCTCTCTTGTATCGTCTCTAACCGTCTCTCTTGTATCGTCTCTAACCGTCTCTCTTGTATCGTCTCTAACCGTCTCTCTTGTATCGTCTCTAACCGTCTCTCTTGTATCGTCTCTAACCGTCTCTCTTGTATCGTCTCTAACCGTCTCTCTTGTATCGTCTCTAACCGTCTCTCTTGTATCGTCTCTAACCGTCTCTCTTGTATCGTCTCTAACCGTCTCTCTTGTATCGTCTCTAACCGTCTCTCTTGTATCGTCTCTAACCGTCTCTCTTGTATCGTCTCTAACCGTCTCTCTTGTATCGTCTCTAACCGTCTCTCTTGTATCGTCTCTAACCGTCTCTCTTGTATCGTCTCTAACCGTCTCTCTTGTATCGTCTCTAACCGTCTCTCTTGTATCGTCTCTAACCGTCTCTCTTGTATCGTCTCTAACCGTCTCTCTTGTATCGTCTCTAACCGTCTCTCTTGTATCGTCTCTAACCGTCTCTCTTGTATCGTCTCTAACCGTCTCTCTTGTATCGTCTCTAACCGTCTCTCTTGTATCGTCTCTAACCGTCTCTCTTGTATCGTCTCTAACCGTCTCTCTTGTATCGTCTCTAACCGTCTCTTACACTGCTAATAGTATTAGCAAATTTCTCATTTAGTGCACCTCTAGCAGCCTCGCCAGTGCCTATAATATGCAGCCTACCTGTGCCCAGCAGCCTCACCAGTGCCTGTCATGTTCGGCCTGTCTGTGGCCAGAGCGGCGATCTGTGTGTGTCTTGGAGATGATTTGAATTGCCCGGGCCCAATAACAATGTCCTACTTCCTATCGTCATGTTGCACTGATTCAATGTCCTCCCACAGGATCAGTGTGCTGTCAATCACAGGTGACGGGACATTGTTACTGCGGTCCATGCAATTAACCTCCTTGACACGCAGAGATCATGGCGAGGAGGGGTGGAGGACTGGGCGTGCCAGGATGACACTCCCACAATGGGTGGCACTCAGGGTGGACCCTGCACCTTTTTGGCTTTGGCACTTTTTTCTCGGTGCACCTCTAGTAGGAACATTTTAGGATCATCTTGTATCCTTTTAGAGCCATGTAGAGTTTAAGGGCTCATGCACAGAATGTTTTTACAGCTCCTATTAGGGGCGTCTGACTTTTTTTTGTAACTGCCTCTGAACGCCCCTCCGTCTTGGCCTATGTGTCCATGCACACACAAACTTTCCGAGGCATAAGCGTTTAGGGGCAGTAGAAAAAAGACAGTCTGTCCAGGATCAGAGGCTGTTGAACATGTAGAAAAATGTAACATACATTTTGGGTGCCAAAAATATGAATGCAATCTATACAATAGGGGGTGAAACCTCTGGGGGAATCTAGGATGGAACAGGACCTGGGGGGTCCTAGTAGATACTCGGCAATGCCAAGATGCTGATAACAAAGCAAACAGAATATTGGCATGCATTAAAAAGGGGATTAACTCCAGAGCTAAAACAACAATTCTCCCACTGTACAAGACTCTGGTCCGGCCGCACCTGGAGTATGCTATCCAGTACTGGAAATGGAGCAAGTACAAGGAGGGCAACAAAGCTAATAAAGGGTCTGGAGGATATTAGTTATAAGAAAAGGTTGCGAACACTGAACTTGTTCTCTCTATAATAGACGCTTGAGAGGAGCTATGGTTTAAATTTACAAATACCGTACTGGTGACCACACAATAGGGATACTACTTTTTTGTGGAAGGACGTTTAATAAGACACATGGCCACTCATTGAAATTGGAAGAAAAAAGGCTTAACCTTAAACTATGTAGGCATAGAGGGTTCTTTACTGTAAGAGCGGGAAGGATGTGGCATTCCCTTCCACAGGCGGTGGTCTCAGCGGGGAGCTTTGATGGTCTCAAAAAGCTATTGGATAAGCACCGGAACGACCACAACATACAGGGATATACCATGTAATACTGACATATAATCACACACGTAGGTTGGACTTGTGTCTTTTTTTTTCCAACCTTGCCTACTATGTAACTGTAAAAACTAAATGCTGCTAAACACTTAGCTATTTGCCTTCTATGCCGGCGCCGACATAATCGGCGCATGTGCACTGAAGAAAGTTCTGTGCAAGATCCGTGCAGTTTCTATAGTGCTTGTGCCATGATCGTCGGCTCCCACACGCATGAACCCTTCAGGTGTCGGTTCGGAGTGCTGGACACAGGTTTTAATGGGAGTACAGATAAAAGTTTACAAGTAAACGGTGTCCATTTACACTCACAAGCCACTTTATACAGTACATCTTGCTAGTATCGGGTTGGACACCCTTTTGCCCTCAGAACTGCCTTAATTCTTTGTGACATAGATTCAACAAGGTGTTTGGAAACATTCCTCAGAGATTTTGGTCCATATTGACATGATGGCATCACGCAGTTGCTGCAGATTTGTCAGCTGCACATTCATAATGCGAATTGCCCGTTCCACCACATCCCAAAGGTGCTCTATGGCAGTGTTTTTAAACTTCAGTCCTCAAGGCACCGGCACGAACAGTGAGTCCGACTTCCGGAACGGAGCCGTAGCAGACAAGTACACCCGTAGGGCTCGGGCCACGTCCAAGGAATGCAAAGTGGCCGACTTCGGGTTTTTTGGCCAAAGACATAAGGATGGCAACACAATGTCCTCATTAATGTGAAAAGCCGAAACAACCTTTGGGAGAAATGACGGCTGCGGCCGCACCACCACCTTATCCTTGTGGATGACCAAGTAGGGAGCCTTGCAGGACACCGTCTGACCGAGGTAATTGCTAGGAATTGTGCCCCATCATTGGGCCTCATTCTTATGAGTGGACGGTGCTGTGCCCCTACGTGTCACTGGGCCCCATTGGTGGGAATTGTGCCCCATTTTTGGTGTCATTGGGATGGAATATACCCCATCCTAGGTGTTTTTGGGCCCCATTGTAGCCCTTCATTGGTGTCTGTGAATGTAATAGTTTGGAGACCACTGCTGTCAGATGTAGACATGGATAAGCGCTAGCTATGCTCCGGATTCCTTCTTTGTAGCGCTTGGAGTAATCAGTCACTAAACTTATCAGTGTAGCCTGCAGATTGTGTGTAATTTGTTTTTATTCGCTACTGTGCTAAAGGCCTGTGACTATAATCCGTTAGAGGAGAACTGACATTTTAATAGATTATAAACTTTATTTTATATCAGAAGCTAGACTAGATTTTACAGTTTTGATGGAAATGGTGTTCAGTGATTTATTTTTTATTTTTTCCTTTTAAAATCTACAGCTGTAGCTTATTAAAGAGGACCTATAGTAAAATCGCCTTCATCTTTATAGCCCCTTTACCTCCCTAAATTCATATCGATCTCTCTAATAAAAAATTTGATTGGCCAGGAACTGTAACACATTCTGCACCACAGTCCTGGGCCTCTAGTCAGTGGCTAGATGCACACTGGACGATAAAATGTTATGAAAACGGCAGTAGCTTTGCAGAGAGTCTTTCAACGTTTTTGCAGTAGCGTTTTTTTCCTGCGTTTGCGTTTTTTTTTTTTTTTTTAGCCCTTTTTTTTTTTTTTTTAGCTCATTTTATTTTCTCTTACGTTAATGGACGGACACGGCAGCAATCTTGACAGTAGGGTATAAGCCTTCTGTTAGGCGGGGACTAGGCAGAAAAAGATGTTAACGTGTGAAACGCATCAAAACTGTACAGTACCGCCCAGGGGGCCATCCCTCCAGCCTGCGCCTGCTATGGCAGGATGAAATGGCTGGGCATTCCCGGGGAGGTTTCCACCCTTCCTTTCTTTTCTCCCTCCTCCCTATGCTCCGGGAGCTAGGCTGCCTGTGCTGCTGGGGGTCCTCTTGGGGGAGGGGGGCTCCTCCACTAGCGGGGAGCTGCATTGCGGGGTCCACTCGCCTTGGGGGTGCTGTCCGGCTGCCATGTGTGGGCGGGGGCCCCGGATGTTGTGTGCTTGTGTGTTTGTTTTTTTTTTTTTTTCATGCGGGCGGTAGCCATTTTAGTGTCACCCGGCGCTGTTTTGATTGGTTTTGCTCGGCGGCTATTTTCTTGAAGCTGCGTAAACAGCTTGGACAGAGTGACACCGGCTACTGTAGTTTTCGGGTGGTGAATCCTCTGAGGGGTTGCCCTTGTCTCTGTGGCGTCTAGGAGGGTCGGCTGTGCACCTTGTCGCACGTCCCTGGGGGTGTCAGACACGTGGGTCAGCATGGCGTCTGAAGCGAAAGCCTCTCCCCAAGTCTTACCTGAGTTGGCAACTGGTGCACCAGCTGGTTCTGTGGATGTTATGTAGACGATCCTGGAGGCCTTTGTTGCCAGGGTAGAAGCGGCGCGTGGGCGACTGGGGTAAACGCCATCTTCCGGGGACAACTCTGACACTGAATCGAGCCCAGCTGCGGCTCCAGGTTCTGATGTTTCAGAGGATGTGGACCTGCTGAAGGACAAAAGCGTCCCTGGTTTTGAAAGCCCAACAAGCCTTCGGACAAATCTGCGTCTGCATGAAGGTCCCCCCCGTCCCCGTCCCCCAAACTTTTGTTGGTGTCTTTGAATTTGTGGCTTGGTGGATTTCCCTACTTTCCAACCGGTGAGTTTGCGAGGTTGTTTCCTCAGGGTACAAGATAGCCAGTGGTCGGTGTCGGTCTTGGGGCTCTGGATCGTGTCGGTATGGGGAACGTTTGTGGTGTCAGTCGTGTGTGTTTGTTTTTTTTTGTTTTTGTTTTTTTTTTCCTTACAATTTTATTTTGGATATATATATTTTTTTTCAATCGGCCCTGTTTGGGGCTTTGGTGACATGTCAGGGGTCTAAACAGAGACCCCTGACATCTCCCCTTTGTGACAGAGAAAGGGACAGAGGACAGATTCCCCAGTCCTTTTCTCTGCACAGAAGATGAATGGACAGGAGACGGAGGTTCCTCTCCATTCCTGAAGTGGAGTAACACACAGAGCGATTGGTAACGAATGCTCTGTGTCCTGTTCAGAAAACAGGGGCTGGTAATTGCCATACTAGCTCCTTTCTCCGCTCTCCATCATGACCGATTTCCCACACCCCCGCTGCGGTGGACGAGGTGGGTGGAGGGGGAAGACACAGCGGGATGTGGACACACGCAGGGTGCCAGAAAAGAAGGTTGGTGGTGGAGGAGGAAGACACACACTCGGGATGATTGGTGCAGCAGAGACAGCTGTGAACACCATCCCCCATGCATGGCTTTTCAGGTGAAAGCCATGAAAGGGAGAGAAGTGGCTGATGAAAAGCCATGCAGGGGCATGGTGTTTACAGCTGCACCGCTCACCCCTGAGTGTCACTGGACATTCACATGTGGGTAGCATTGACAGGGGCCGTGAGCGCGCTCTGCCCCTCCTGCACGCTCTGGCCAAGGGGAGTGTAGAGGTGGGCGGGAAGTCTGCTGGCATCACAACTCCGCCCACCGAGTGCCAAAAAACAGACCTGCCCACTGAATCAGCAGTTTTGGGGGGCTTTAAACTGCTAAACTGGAGATATTTGACAGGTAAGGATACATGCAGGAGACATGTATATCCTTACAGATCAGCACTATGGCAGTAGTTTAGAAAGTATGAGAGTGGGTTTACGTCCGCTTTAACTCTACCCTGTAAATTAGCCTTTTTTTATTTTTCAGTTTTATATCTCCTTTTTTTTTTTTTCATTTAAAGGATCAGTAAAGAAAAACATTTTTTAATGCTAAATAGCTTGCTTTACCTTATAGCAGTCCTGCTTTCATGTCCTCCATGTCCATTTTTGCTTAGAAGTTGCTGTAATCCCTTGCTGAACTCCACACTTCCTGCTTGTCTGGCTCCTTATGAAAAAACTCATGGTAGCTTTTCATTGTGGTCCATGATCAAGAAGATGTGATTACTATGTGTCTAAAACTCCTCAGAACCAATCAGATTCATTTTAAAAACAAACGCTGCCCTGTGTTTGTTTTTGTTCTGTGTGTCTCTGTACACACAACAAACTGAAACTAGTCTAAAAACAAAACTAAACTGCCGGCACATTATATGATTGATTTTTATCATTTTTTTTATCATTTTTAAAAGGAATCCGTTAACTATTATGTCTCTATACCCTGTAAACAGTCATTTCGGCAAAACAATTATTTCCTTTACTACTCTACTTTAATTTCACATAGAAAACTATTGCATTAATGTTGCTTTCGTTGTGAACATGTTTGTATATTTTGCTGCACCTTGTGTTTAACCTGCAGTCATGTCTTTCAGCATCCTTTTCAGGTCAGACCCAAGCTGTGATAGTATCTCCAGCCTCCCTTAAGTCAGACACCATGCTGGCACCAAGAATTACTCAGTCCAGTGTTGTGATTGCACCAGCAGGCCTTGCAAGGGTAAGTAACTGATTTTAGTATTGAAACAGATTAATGTAAAACTCTTCCTTGCGGGAAAAACGTTTGTCAGTAATGGTTTTCAAGAAATGTAATTGGTATGAAAAAAACACAATTCGAAAAAGTAAAATTTCATTTGAACGGTTTGCCGATTTTCAGATCGTTGGTACGGTGCTTCCGACAGCCGATTCCAATTTTTTTTTTTTTTCGTCCGACAAAAGCTGGCTGTGCAGACTATAAAATTGTATATAAAATTGTTGTCGTATGTGAACTCAATGTCCGATTTTTCGTTTTTAATTAGTAAGGTTTTCGTCCAAATTAAAACTTAAGTGCAAGACTATGCATGCTCGAATGAAAGAAAACATACAAAACACTTCAACACGTTACGTCCCTTCTGAAGTTGTATTCTGTCATACAAGGAATTTCCTATGGCGAGTAACCTCTTCACTTTCGACATGAGACTAGCATGCCACAAAAAATGGACGAACGGTCGTCCAAAAATCTGATCGTGTGTACGAGGCTTTGGGGCCCATTCACACCAACAGGCAAGCGTTCTGTTCTTTATAACACACCCGGTATGCCTTGTGTTGGACATGCTTCCTCAGCTAGGTCTCCAAAAATAGACAGGAATAGTAATCATATACGTTTGTTCTACCACTTGTCCACCCAGGGACATCATATGACCTCCTGGGGTTTAAGTGGTGATACAGTATCAACATTTTCAGACAGCGATGCTTTTCATGTAGAAGTGATTTGACTGGTTATCGTATATACTCGAGTATGATCGGCGTTTTTCAGCCTTTTTTTTCTAGGGCTGAAAATACCCCCCTCGGCTTATACTCAAGTCAGTGTACCTGAAGGGCTGCGGGCATCCATTGTTTAAAATTTGCGGCTTCCCCCTGGTCCTGTCCCGTCTTGTGATAAGTGTTTGAAACTGTGTTCAGTGTTCTGCTTATTACGGTTGTCATTTTGTCCGAGGGTGAAAGAACATCGATGATTGGCCAAACACGGTGTCTGCTGGAAAACTGAGGCTGAGAAGGCGGAACACTTACCATGGTGTCGAATGCCTATCACAGAACGGGACCAGGGGAAGGCCACACATTTTAAACGATGCACGCCCGCAGCCTGTCAGGAATTTCAAGTACGCTGCAAATGGGCGCAGTGAAGATTGCAAATGGGCATTGTTGACCCTCTTTTCCACAGTAGCTGCTGCATTCTCACCCTAGGCTTATACTTGAGTCAATAATTTTTCCCAGTTTTTTTGTGGTAAAATTGGGTGCCTTGGCTTATACTTAAGTATATGAGGTATATAGCCAGTCAACCGTTTCAGATGGCAAAAGGGGGTATTGCAAAATTCTACAACAAACTGCAATGACTACCAGTGGGAGCACTTTCCCACTAACCTCCTAATGTTTGTGGTCACTTCTGCATTCACCTCCAGTGAAAAGGGCTTTTCTCGGGTATGTTCAATGTGAAGTGGCATTAATCTGCTGACCACTATTGTACCACTTCTACATTCACAGGAGGAAATAGACTTTTTTCAGTTTCAGCCATCACATTATTATTCATTCATAGAGCAAGGATGCATTGTACAATTTGTATGCTAAGTTTTCTATGTATGCTTACATTCCTTGTCTGATTTAAAATATTCAACTGCTTACTGTTCATGCTTTAACTATATGAAATATAGGTTGAATAGTTTTACCAGGTGTTCTGAGACCTTAAAATTATTTCAAGTGTTCTTTTAGGGTAAAAGGTTGAGAGGCGCTGGTATAGGGGCGTTGCAATGCATTCTTGCAACATGTTGCACTATTTTATTTTTACAGAAATTCATTTAATGTAACTACGCTCTGCAGTTTGCACTGCACACTGCAGCTGCACAACACACTTCTACTTTAGTGCATAAAAAATGCAGCGTGTTGGTCTGAACTGAAGCAATAGGACATAAGGCTAATTACCTTATGTAAAGGGACCTTGAAAAAGATTTGTACCCACTGGAGAGACTTCAGTCACTTCCTTACAGGAAATGGAACAAAATTCCTCTATTTTCTTGACATGTCCCTTGTTCACAGCACAGTACTGCATTGAGATTGGTTTTGGTGCATTACGTGAAAATGCATGCTGCATAGACTTGAACGAAGTGTTGGTCTTTATGATTTCTTAACCACTACCCAGGCCAGTTCTGACATTTCTCCTACATGTAAAAATCACATTTTATTTTTTCTTTGCTAGAAAATTACAAAGAACCCCAAAACATGTTATATATATATATATATATATATATATATATATATATATATTTAGCAGAGACCTTAGAGAATAAAATGGTAGTTGTTGCAACTTTTCATCTCGCATTGTATTTGTGCAGCAATTTTCAAACACTTTTTTTGGGGAGAAAAAAACACGTTTGTGGCAATTAAACACCATTTTCATATGGGGGTCCTCGACTTGCAAAAGCATTCATTTCTGCAAGCTGGCACAGGGGCACTTTAAATTTTTATTTTATTTCAATTACAAGAAATGTAAACATCCTTTGTAATATGAATTTGTCATGACAGGTCCTCTTTAGGTCCCTTTCAGGCGTGCGGATCGTATGTCCGCCTTTTTTATCCATCCGTTTGCGGATGAAAAAGGGACATACATTGGTCCCTATGTGATTGCGGGTGTCAGCGGTTGAACATCTAACACCCGTAATCACCCGCCCCCGCAAAGATCCGATTTTGCAGACTGAAGAATGTCCTATCTTTTTCTTCCGTCATCGGATCGGATGAACAGACACGGTCCATGTTCACCCGATCCCCCCCCCCCCCCCCCATAGGGGAGAGCAGAGAAAAAACAGGGCGGTACCTGCACAGTGTGCGGAGACCGCCCTGTCATCCGATTGCTTAGCTGGGATCTACAGAGTAATCCCCGCTGAGCTTACGGACACACGGAGGAGGATCATTACTGATCCACCCCATGTGAAAAGGGCCCTTACAGTGAGATATGGGGTCAATAATTCCCCAGATCTCACCTCTAGGCTGGGAAGCCTGAAATTCCCAGCCGAGGCAGTGTCTTTTTTTTATTTTTTCAAATGCAGAGGCCTGGTTTGACTTCATAACGTCACGCCTGGCCTCTGAATGACCATAGACTCTGGGGACCATCTGGCCTGCTGGAAATCTATATAGTCGTCGTCGTCCAGTGCCAGCAGATTCCTTCTCTGCCTCACAGATCGCACGGTATGTGTCGCCTCACCCTCTCGCCACCTGTAAATGACCAAGCTGCTATGACCATACTTATGGTGCAGGGAATCGCCGGCTCTAAAAAGATATCCGAATGTTGCCTGTAGCTCCAGGCATCTTTGATATCACCGCTCAAACCCGATGATGTCGTATGACGTTGGGCAGGCAGCAAGAGGTTAATAAAGTTGAAAAAATTAAAGTATGATGTGTTAGAAGTGCACACAAAGTTTTTAGTATGTGAGCGACCCTAAAGCTATTGCAAAATATCTTCTGTCTGCATTCAGTGATGATCCTGTAAAAAAAAAGGTTTGAGTAGGCCGTTTACTCTACATTTTATTGATAAACGGTAGTAGTGAATAAGTTTAATTTTGGTTGGTTATGTGCATGCATTTAGCTGGGCATAAACCTCGCTCTGGTGGGGCAAAAAGCCATGATTTGGTGTATGATTAACATGAATAACTATAAATATATTTATAAGTCACCAGAGCATGTTCTTTGTGTCTCTTGTAGTCTTCTGGAGTACCAGAGTTCCACGGCAGTATTCTTGTTGGACCAGCTCAGCGATCTCAGGGCACCCAGAAGTCTCAGTCTGCTGTGTCTCGACTCTTTTCCAGTCCAACTCAAGACATGCTGGTGAAGAGAGAGATGTCCTCCTCCCAGAACTGTAGCACTGCACCTTCTCCCTCATCCTGTGAGCTCAGAAGGAGAATTCACCATGCCATAATGTATTTAATTGCAGAATTGTCTATCCCTGTGTATATGGTTTGTGCCGTTATAGCTGTAGCTATATTTTGCAAGGAAATAACCCTTTTTTACGATTGGTTAACTCCACTTTTGATAAACCTTTTATCTTCCATCCAATTGCTTGATGAGCCATTTTACAGTTCATTTGGCCGAATACACACTGGGCGTTTAGCCAAGGTGCATGAGTGTCTGTAATTTAGGTGTGGGTGGAAGGCACAGGTGCACCATCCAGCCCTGCTGCTGGCAGCTTATAAAACACTACAAGAAGCTGACAGCCTAGACCTTGCCATAACGGCAGTCCTTGCATTTAGAGCAGTATGCTCCCAGGGACAAATGCCCAGAATGCAGGCTGAAAAAGAGGGAGAGGAGGACCTGAGGAACAGGATCCACCCAAAAAAAAGGAACTACTGAGAACTGTAGACTTTAATAGGTGAGCCGCAATAAATTACTGGTACAAAAACATTAATGGAAAAACCACACCTTCCTTCACCTACAATATTAAAATAAAGTAGTCTAAACTATGAACATGGGTGGGCACCCGATCGGTCATACACGCCACAACCATACTACTGACATGTCCATCCAATATCGATTCAATAGGCAATATAAGCTAGAGTCCCTATTCACACTGAGGTGAGTGAGGCAAAGTGAAGCTGGGGTTGTTAGTTGCACGCTCAGTCACTGTAAGTACGTCTCTTGTACAAGCAGGGGCATAGAATGCTGTTCATGCATAAATGGCCATTTCACACATGCTAGCTATAATCATATGCTAGAGTGGTCAGTCAGTGGAGAAGACCGGCAAACAGTACATAAATACCGCTATGACAACATGGAAATTATGATAGATTGAGTGGTTGTAGCTCACACGCCAGACGTTTTCAAAAGCCGGTCAATCCTTCACTGTTGTATCAACAAACACTATGGCAGTTCCGTCATACGGGAAGTGCTTCCATGTCCCGAGACTGGTGTGGTCAAATCCAGCATGAGCAGTTGGCATGCTCCGATGAAGCGTGTTACAAGCGAAACATGTAAGCAATTTGCCACTACACTTGCTGTAGTCTGAACATGGGCTTCCCACCCACACGGCCCAGCACCTGACCTTTGCTAAATATGACCTAAAACTCCATCCTTGGGTAGTGCCTTATGGATACGGCACCTATGCCGCTCTATGCTTCAAGCAGATCTGTCATTGGCTTGCTACGCAGACTTCCTGCAAATCAGCTGTTTTGAACAGATCATGGCCAACGCACGCTGACTTACAATATTAAAATAACTAGTCTAAACTATGAACATGGGTGACCGCCCGATCGGTCATACGCACCACAACCATACTGCTGACATGTCGATCTCGATTCAATAGGAAATATAAGCTATAGAGTCCCTATTCACACTGAGGTGAGTGAGGCAAAGTGAAGCTGGCCATATGCTTGTTTAATTCAGAGGAACTGTTAATGAAATCATTCTGATACTACAGAGAACTTCCATTATTTGCTGAGAACGTTGCATAGATGGGGGGGTTAATATGCATGGTATATGTGCATCCCTACATTGTAATTGTTGTGGATGAGCTGATTATATACCTGCCTTTTTTTGTTTTTGTATGCCCAGAATGCAGACTGCCTGCATTTTGGGCATTTATCCCATGGCACATACTGCCCTAAATGTTGGTGCAGTGCCCTGCTGCAGCAGCTGGCAATCCAAACAGCCTGTGCCTCCTGCCCGCACCTAAACACTGATCTAGTGATTATTATGGGGTAAATCCATCTACTTAGCTTGAGGATGTTGATGGGATGCTCCTCTTCGGTGTCTAGAGCAGGGGTAGGCAACCTCGCCCCTCCAGCTGTTTTGAAACTACAAGTTCCATGAGACATTGCAAGACCCTGACAATCACAGGCATAATGGAATTTGTAGTTTCACCACAGCTGGAGTGCCGAGGTTGCCTAGCCCTGGTCTAGAGAATAGGAGCCAGATCCAGTTGCACAATATTTGCAGAAGTTCCTCACAATAGCATGTGGAGAATTGTGTATGTTTTAAAGAAAGCGGGTCAGACACACCAGGTGCCTACATGTCTTTTCCACTTTCAATAAGATGCTGTAGAACTCCCCAGGTTTCAGGGCTCCTATTATGTGTCACTAGTAACATCATATAGTAAACTGACGTTCGACCCTTCTTTCTACTCATTCCTATTGGTCAAACAATGTAATGGGCGGCCTCAAAGACCAGTAAGGAGGCAGCAGGGAAGAAGTTTTCTATACTATACAAGGCATAATGGAAGGCCTCAGCTTTAAGGGTTTTGTTGCACTTTATTCTAAAGTAAAATGGATAGGAGAAAAAAACTTTTTCAAAGAAAATAACATTTCTTAAGAAAACACTGCGCAGAACAAAATTGTAAATGCTGCCAGTACCAAAAATTGTAGATACAAATTTGTAAGAAAGTTTAAAAAGAGAGGTACGGCGCAAAAATCTATATGAAAAAAAGGTGAAACCCTGATGTTTGAGCACAGAGTATAAATAAATAAGTGAATACACAAAAAAAATTTAATGGCCTGAAAAATCAAGCAACAACAATCGTAATAGACTGTGAATAGATCTAAGATAAATAATTGATAATCCCAAAGTCCAAACAAACTAAGTATAAAAGTGAAAGTCCAAGGGAAATTTCTCCAATGAAAAATATGACCACAACAGCAGTCAATGTGGACACAGGGTAAGTTTATAGTCTCCCAGCAAGACTTAGGTTGATCCGGTTTCTGAGTACTGGATAAGGCTTTCATATGTATCTCAGAAGGGAAAGAAAATACGATTCCCATAGTGCAGATTGCTAAAGATAGGGTATTTATTAAAAGTAGTGCACTTACAGAAATGACGGCTGCCAATCCCCGGCGACGTCATCTTGTGACGAAACGCGTAGGTGTGGCTTGTGTCCCGACGCCATCACGTCACCTATACGGTAAGCAGAGACAGCGGGAGGACACGAGAAGACGCAGAGATTACGCGCACATACAGGTGGATGATTGTATCAACGCACACAATGCCGTCATTTCTGTAAGTGCACTACTTTTAATAAATACCCTATTTTTAGCAATCTGCACTATGGGAATCTTTTATTTTCTTTCCCTTCTCAAATACATATGAAAGCCTTATCCAGTACTCGAACCGGATCAACCCAAGTCTTGCTGGGAGACTATAAACATACCCTGTGTCCACATTGACTGCTGTTGTGGTCATATTTTTCCGGTAAGAAGACTACAACACTGTCACTCGGGTGTGCCATCTGGTGGACAGATCACATGGATTTTCTTTGATGTCACAATATTTAGAGCTTAACCATTAGTGATTCACCGATCCACATTGGAGAAATTTCCCTTGGACTTTCACTTTTATACTTAGTTTGTTTGGACTTTAACTAGATCTAAGAAAAATAATTGATAATCGCAGTCTATTACGATTGTTGTTGCTTGATTTTTCAGGCCATTACATTTATTTTGTGTATTCACTTTATTTATACTCTGTGCTCAAACATCAGGCTTTCACCTTTTTTTCATATAGGTTTTTGCGCCATACCTCTCTTTTTAAACTTAAAATGGAGAAGATCTGTTGGGTTCCGGACTTTATGAAATGTAATCAATGATTTTGTAAGCTAAGAATGGTCACATGTATAGCATGAATTTTGTAGTTTCGCTCCTTTAGACATTGAAAACAAGGAACATTTTGTGGTACTTTTTTTATAGAAGACCATTTATTTTTATGCCACCTAGTCCATTATTCAGAGGCATATTGTAAGACTTTTTTTTTTTATTCATTGATGGCCTATAAAGTAGCTGTTTGGTTAAGTTGATATGCTTCAAAAAAGCCAAAAACTGGACCCCTCACAGATCCCAAAATCACCAGACGGAGGGAGAGCTGGTGTTCCAGCAGTTACCACTCTGTTCTTGTATAATAAAACATGAACACTAATGTGCACAAACCATTACTTGTGTTGGAAGGCATCACTGGAAAACCTAATCAGATCTGCTTTTTTAGAGCAATTTTTTCAGGAAATCTAAGTATTGTGTACATTTTGCCTTTCAAGATCGGGATTGTCACCGTTCAAGACGAGGGTCGCCATGTGCATCTGAACACAGCCTCAGCCCTCCGCAAAGCTCAGGAAAAACCTCATCTGACTCTCACTGCTCTACATCTAAGGTAGGGTCTCAAGGTCTGCTTGATGGCTCTCAATACTCACTGTGGGCCTTTTTTATTAAATAAATATACCGGTATTTTTCATAATCTGTACCTCCTTGGACATGTGTTTCTTTTTTTTTTTTTTCTTTCTTTTTTTTAAACTCCATTGAACTTAAATCGTTTATTCTGCTGTGGTTTTCTTCCGTGTGTGTGGTTGTCATCAAGTAGAATTTATTAACCACTTAACCCCCGGACCATATTGCTGCCCAATGACCAGAGCACTTTTTGTGATTCGGCACTGCGTTGCTTTAACTGACAATTGCGCGGTCGTGCGATGTGGCTCCCAATCAAAATTGGCGTCCTTTTTTTCCCACAAATAGGGCTTTCTTTTGGTGGTATTTGATCATTTCTGCGGTTTTTATTTTTTGCGCTATAAACCAAAATGGAGCAACAATTTTGAAAAAAAATACAATATTTTTTACATTTTGCTATAATAAATATCCCCAAAAAATATATAAACTTTTTTTTCCCTCAGTTTAGGCCGATACGTATTCTTCTACCTATTTTTCGTAAAAAAAAACGCAATTAGCGTTTATTGATTAGTTTGCGCAAAAGTTATAGCGTTTACAAAATAGGGGATAGTTTTATGGCATTTTTATTAAAAACATTTTTTTTTTAATAGTAATGGTGGCGATCAGTGTTTTTTTTTTCAGTACTGCGACATTATGGCAGACACTTCGGACACTTTTGACACATTTTTGGGACCATTGGCATTTTTATAGCGATCAGTGCTATAAAAATGCATTGGATTACTATAAAAATGCCATTGGCAGTGAAGGGATTAACACTAGGGGGCGGGGAAGGGGTTAAGTATGTTCCTGGGTGTGTTCTAACTGTATGGGGGGGTGGACTCACTAGGGGAAATCACTGATCTTCTGTTCATACATTGTATGAACAGAAGATCAGAGTTTCCCCTGCTGACAGGACCGGGCGCTTTGTGTTTACACACATAGCTCCCGGTCCTCGCTCTGTATCGAGCAATCGTGTGTGCCCGGCGGCGCACGTGCCTGCCAGGCACGTGCACGGGACTCTGGGACGAGCGGGGGCGCGTGCCCCCTAGTGGCCTTTAAAGAGCCGACGTAGAGCTACGGGCTCTCGCCCAGGAGAGCCGACCTGCCACAGTAAAATGTCGGCAAGCAGTTAAGGTGGTTGCAACCCCACTTGGTAATTCTCAGGCAATCTCCTGTGTCTGATAATGCTGTGTTCTGTGTGTGTCCTTTATTAAAACAAATGCCACTATATACCCTATTCCAGATCGGCGCTCACGTGACCTATCTTGGTACCATAAGCTGGCGGATGCATTGAACCAGATTGCTTCTACAGCAAAAAGTTATTCTAAAGCCTCGTACACGCGATCAGATTTTCCGACAACAAATGTGTAATGGTAGGGTTTTTGTCGGAAAATCCGACCGTTTGTATGCTCCATCGAACAATTGGATTTTCCAACAAATGTTTCATAGCATGCTTTGTGTACACAAGTCTGTCGGAAAAAAAATCCAAAGTACAAACACGCATGATCTGAACCAATGCTAACCATAGCACAACATTAGCAGAAGTTGCCCAAAGGTTCTGCCGTCTGTATGCAGAACAAGTTCAGTCACCGCCCTTTGGACAAAATTCCACGGATTTGTCCGATGGAAATCCGATCGTGTGTACGAGGCTAAATAGTCCAGAAAATTCAAAGTCACATCCAATATTTGCTATGCAAGAAGAATACTACTATGATGTGCTTTAAGAATTACATTTTCTGCTTCAGGACCTTGGATATTTGCAAAGGACAATTGTAGGGGAAGTACCGGTAATAAACTCCTGGGTTTTAAGAAATGGAAAGTAAGACTTTGGATCCTGGCCTACCTGTTGTGTTTTCACAATGGATAACGTGGTAGTTGCAACAATGGGCCTCAGTCTTTACAGATGCAGGACACAAATTTGAATACTAATCAGATTGCTACTGTCATCTGCTAGCGCAGTTCAGAAAATAAAGGATACCATTGGTTGCTGTGAGTAACACACTTGAATTTCCTCCCAGTTTTCTAATTTGCTGGATTCCGAATCCATTTGCATACATTTTCTACTAACAGACAACATGCAGGTAAAATCAGACGATATGAAATGCAGATAATCTTGTACAAGAAGTCCTATTTTTATTTATTTTTGACAAATTTTTTTTTTTTTTTATCTTGTAGAATGAAAGATTGAAGCATATTTCTGCAGAACAGAAGAGGAGATTTAATATAAAGATTGCCTTCAACACACTGCACAGTTTTGTTTCCTCAAGCTCCAAACCGGTACTTGATCGGCCACTTTGAAAAGTATTGCGTCTTGTTGCAGGATATTTTCTGTACTATTGATTAGTGAGAGTAGTGCTATGGTTCTTTATGGGTATTATTGTCACCGTTGTGTGCTCTGCCAGTACATACAAGGTGGTCCCCCTTAGATCAGCCCAGGACCTCCTCTTCTCAGGTCCCTCTTCTGTGATCTTGGCCCCTCACTCCTGTGCAGTGCCACTAGCTCGCTATGGGGGATCTGAACAGAGCCGCAGCTCTGTGTCTATTCGGCTACAAAGCCCTAACCTGGCCACGCCTCCTCTCTCCCCTGATTGGCTAACTCAGCGATCATCAACCCTATCCTCAGGTTTGTAAGATAACTGAAATGCACCACAGGTGATGTTTGCTGCTCAGTGATTGCAGTATTCTAGTCTGCATCTCCCCAAGGTAATGCATAAAACCTGGCCTGTGGGCCCTGAGGACAGGGTTGATGACCACTGGGCTAGCTGACTTTGACAGCAGAGGCAGCCAATTGCGCAGCTACTGTGTCTCAGCCAATTTAGGAGGGAGAATCTCTGATGGTAAGACACTGATGGACAGAGGCAAGTGTTGGGGGGCCTGCTGCACACAGAAGGCTTTTTATCTTAATGCATAGAGTGTATTAAAAAAAAAAAAACTGTCTCTTTACAACGCCTATAACCACTTTACTACTGCCAGCCTTCAATTGACAGCGGGTCGATAATGCTCTAGTTCTGGAAAGGACGTCCTTGCCGCGCCACTAGGGGGCGTGCGCACTCCCACCGCTCCCACCACTCCCACCGCGTTACTGGGAACCCAATGCGCATGCCCAGCGGCCGCGATGTCCGGACACCCGCGATTGCCCAGTAACTGCGCAGGACCCAGTAACTTGTATCTTAATTTAGTCATATGGAAACCTTTTTATTGCTTTTGAGATGTCTGGATTAGCACAATTGCATTGCACAACCCAATTATTGGCTGTTTGCCTCCTCTGCATAGATAGAATACTACTTGCAGTGTTAATGGATTCCAGTACGTGATGCAGTGGGCCCGATTTTCAAAAGGTGTAGAAAAGGGTTGCCATGTGGACCATTTCAGTTTTGCTCTGACAAATGATCAGTATGGGTGCTCTGGGTAATTCTGCTACTGCTCTTTTATTTCCTGCCGTGTGCAGGAGCTTCCTAATGATGAAATTATGTTGTCGCCTAACCCAGATCAGCCATGCGATCACACTACAGAAGACTGTGGAGTACATTGCCAAACTGCAGCAGGAGAGGTTCAATGTGTTGGAAGAGACAAGACGACTCAGGGAAGAAGTAGAAGAGTTGAACATTGCCATCAAGTATGGCTTACCTTTTTTGTCCCAAACGCTTTATTGTGAACTCATAGATTTTACTTTGCCCAGTACATTTATAAATGAGAAAAAAAATCTTTTTCAGTTCCTGTCAGCAGCAACTTCCAGCCACTGGTGTACCCATAACTCCACAAAGAACAAACCATATGAGGGATCTGTATGACAAGTACGTGCAGAGGAGAACCATTCAAAATTGGAAGTTCTGGATTGTATCCCTTTTGTTATACTGTGCGCAAATCATTTATAGCCTGTGGATTTATGCCAGTCAGTCTCCTTTTCTAATGTTTCTCTGTAACAGAGTTGTATGAAGCCATACAGAAGGGGAACTTCACTTCCAGTTGTGTAGTTATTTGAATATTGGGGGTTTTTAAGCCACCCATGTAAATATATGAAAAAAGCCCAGAGTGCAGCCTGCCATCTCACTATACATAATGTAATATTTCATATTTTTTGCTTTCCTAAAAACCTTTCTATTGTAGTTTGTCTTCAACACTGGACTGCAGTGGTCAGATGTGTGCAGGCAAAGTCTTTTGTAGCCACCTGGCGTAGCCATTATGAAGGTCTCTCACCGCCATTACTAGTATTTAAAATGATTCCATAACTCATAGATACAGCTTTCATGTAAACCAATCGGTATACGCTTATTTTTTTATTTTTTTACCACAAATATAGCAGAATACTTATTGGCCCAAATTTAGGCGTTTTTTTTTTTGTACTGTTTTTATAGCAGAAAGCAAACATGTTTTTTGGGGTTTATTTTTTAAAATTGTTGGTCTTTTTGTGGGAAGAAAGGACATAAATTTTATTTGTGTACAGTGTTGCACGGCAGCGCAAATGTCATCCGTTAACACAGTGGCGTATCGCAATAAAAAATGGCCTGGTCATGAAGGTTGGGGGGGTTAATCTTCCAAATGGCAAGTGGTTAATATGACTCTAGTGTCTGATACCATCTACGCCAGCCTTTCTCAACCTTTTTAACACAGAGGAACCCTTGTTAGTTCTCTGGTCTCGGGGGAACCCCTGCTAAAAATTTGAAATCTACAACTCATGATACATTGGTGTGATGGTCAGTAAGAAGGATGGTCCTTAGACGTGTGGTCATTGGGAAGAATTACAGATAGCTAAAAAGATCAATAGTGTCAGTGGGAACTTATCTGAGAGGCAGAAATTGCCCAATGCTGAAGGAACCCCTAGCAACCTCTCGAGGAACCCTAGTTGAGAATCACTGATCCACGCTGTGGTACCTCCCACCAACCCCTACATTACTACAGTGTTTTGTAGTGATGTAAATGCCATGCAAGGAGCAGCCTCCAGCAGGGAACATACTTTTCCAAACACTTGCCATGATCCAGTAGTCTGCCAGGTAAGTATATCATTTTGTTTTTATAAGGGGCAGCTGCTGGAGACTTTGTTCACTAGGGAGAGGGTTGCCTTTAAATATATTTGACAACCATTATTGTCCAATTTGTCATCTTCATTGTGGTATATTGCAAAAATTCTTCCTGGTATTTGTTAATATAAGCACTACAGCCCCAATACAGTGAACAGTTGCTGGTTGTGCTGGTGGATATTTAGATCTATCCTTTTCCTTAACTTGGTGTATTCAGTTCAGCATCATTCTAAAGCCCTTGTTTGATTCATTCAATGACATAGTATCTACAGCTAGCATAGAAGAATTATACAGTACTACTGTAGAATGGCTGGAACATCATTGCTCCCTCCCTGCATTGAGGCCGAGTAAGTACATTCTTCCTCCTCTTCCTCCATCAGTTGCTCAATTAACCGTGCATCCAAAAGCTTCACTTTTCTCTTATCGTCCATGGACAGACACAGCTCCTTAAATCTTGACAAGTAGGTTATGTTCCTGTTCACAGGAGAGGACTAGGCTCCCTTTGGGCCCAGCGCCCTGACAATATTTTTCTTTTATTAGGAATCTTCTATCAACGGACATAATCCTCCTCCTGCAGCATGCATCTTCTAGCGCCCTGACAACCTTTTTCTTCTTTTATTAGGAATCTTCTATCAACTGTCGGCTGAGAGACAGGCTAGATATATAGATCCTTGTAGTCTCCTCAGTCCGGCCAGCGATCATGAGCACACCATTGCTAAGGGCTGGGTCTGCCACAACATACCCCATGACTCCTGGGGTGGCCAGTGAGCTTTTGCTCCGGGGTCCACACATGACTGGGCTGTGGTGGTGTTGTCTCACTCACAGTGGACTGGGCCGACAGCTGCTCAAACGCGCTTGTATGCCTGTCAGGAATGCATCAGCAAATCCTTGCATGGACTGGCAAGTACAGTCCTTCCCGCCTCGGCGGGTCGGTATGGGTGGGCATTCCTGGGGTGAGGGGGTCCTCCTATTTTCGTTTCCCTCTGTTGCTCTGCTGTCGGGTTGACCTGTGGGGGGACTCCTTTTCCCACCAGGGGACTGTAGGGTGTCTGGGCATGTATTTCTGTGGGGGTGTGTTTTCACTCAGAAAGGCCTCATTAGCCCTTCTCATCCACATTGCAACGTTTTGCCAGCACCAGCGCCATTTTTTTGTGGTCTGCTGTTATCATTGTGAAATCCCATTGGCGGCCATTTTGTTGTGGTCGCACTATGGCGCAGCTTACTATTGCGGTCGGCCATTATACTGTGGCCGTGCCCTGCTCTATCTGAGGCATCCGGTGGTCATTTTGGAGGTTGTTTTGGCCTCTAGCGCTGGCTTCTACAGCTCGCAGCACAGCTCTCCTTATGATTTTACCTCGCAGGCTTTTTTCCCTCGCACACACACTGTGTTCTGAGGGCTGGCAGCAGCGCTGAACAGTCTCCTCCTGTGGTTGGCGAGTCCCCGGGGTAACCCCCGGGCAGCGCAGCAAGGAGGGTGGGCTTTATTCAGGTCTTGAATAGGGTCCCTGAGAGCTGTCTGGTTATGGAGTCAGTGTCTGGTTCTTCTTCCCCAAACATGCCAGAGGTGGCAGCTGGTGCTCGTGCGCGGTCTCGTCAGCCACCATTTCTTGGTAGATCAGGCAGACCGTCATTCAGGCCCATGCTCTTAGGGGGCGAGCACCCTCTTTCCGGTCAGGGCACATTCGACCAGGGTAATTGGTGCTTCCTGGATTTTCCGACATCGAGCATCTGTCTCACAGGTGCGCAAGGTGGCGACTTGGTCATCCGTTCACTTTTTCCAAAATTTTACAAGGTTGATGTATCTTCTGATGCTTCCTTCGGCCGCAAGGTTTTGCAGGCGGCTGTTTAAAGTTGCAACTCCTCTGTTGAGGAGCTCTGCTTGTTTTGGGGTGAAGTTAAATTGTTTTTACTGATACTGTTCCCACCCTTTTTTTTTTTTACACTGCTTTGGGGCGTCCCACTTGTCCATGGACGATAAGAGAAAATAGGATTTTTTTTTTTGTACTCACGTAAAATCCCTTTCTCTGTCATCCATGGATGGACACAGCACCCACCCCTCCTTTTTAGGTTTGTACTGCTTGTTGAGAACTGAGGCTGCAGGGAGGAGGGTTATGTCCGGAGGGACCGCCCCCTGGGCGGGGCTGTTCAACTCTGTTAGATAATTAGATACATGTTACTTTAACATGTTTCTGCCTAGTCCTTCCCTGTGAACAGGAACATAACCCACTTGTCAAGATTGAAGGGGCTGTGTCCATGGACGACAGAAAAGATTTTACTGTGAGTAGAAAAAATCCTATTTTTCCACATTTTTGTTGTTACAGCCTTATTTCAAAATAGATTAAATTCATTATTTTCATCAAACAATATCATATCCCATAACAGGAAAGAAGTTTGTTTTTATTAAAAGTAAAAAAACGGAAAAAAAATCACATGTACATAAACATTCTCAGCCTTTGCCATGACACTAAAAAAAATTAAGCTCAGATGCATTCTGTTTGCACTGATCACCCTTGATGTTTATACAACTTGATTGGAGGCTACCTGTGGTAAATTCAGTTGATTGGACATGCTTTGGAAAGGCACATGCCTGTCTATATAAGGTCCCACAGTTAACAGTGCATGTCAGAGCACAAACCAAGCCATGAAGTCCAAGAAAGTGTCTGTAGACCTTGGAGAAAGGATTGTATCGAGGCACAGATCTGGGGAAGGGTACAGAAACATTTCTGTAGCATTGAAGGTCTCGATGAGCAAAGTGGCCTCCATCTGTAAATTCCAGAAGTTTGTAACTACACAGACTCTTTCTAGAACTGGCCAAACTGATCGATTGGGGGAGAAGGCCCTTAGGGGAGTGACAAAGAACCCGATGGTCACTCTGAAAAAGCTCCACCGTTTCTCTGTGGAGAGAGAACCATCTCTGCAGCACTCCACCATTCAGGCTCGTATGGTAGAGTGGTCAGACAGAAGCCACTTCTCAGTAAAAGGCACATAACGGCCCACCTGAAGTTTGCCAAAAGGCACCTAAAGGACTCTCAGATCATGAGAAACAATTGTCTGGTCTGATGAAACAAAGATGGAACTCTTTTTTGCCTGAATGGCACGCGTCATGTCTGGAGGAAACCAGGCACCGCTCATCACCTGGCTAATACCATCCCTACAGGAAAGCATGGTGGTGGAAGCATCATGCTGTGGATGTTTTTCAGGAACTGGGAGACTAGTCAGGATCGAGGGAAAGATGAATGTGGCAATGTACAGACATCCTAGATCAGTGATGGCGAACCTCCACACTCCAGATGTTTTGGAACTACATTTCCCATGATGCTCATGCACTCTGCAGTGTAGTTGAGCATCATGGGAAATGTAGTTCCAAAACATCTAGGGTGCCAAGGTTCACCATCACTGTCCTAGATGAAAACCTGTTCCAGAGCATTCTGGACCTCAGACTAGGGGGAAGGTTCATCCTACAACAGGACAATGACCCTAACCGCACAGCCAAGTTCACAAAGGAGTGGCTGCGAAACAATTCTGGATGCCTTTTTTGAACATCTCTGAAGATATCTAAAAAATGGCTGTGCACTGACGCTCCCCATCCAACCTGATGGAGCTTGGAGAGGTCCTGCAAAGAAGAATGGGAGGAACTTCCCAAAAATAGGTGTGCCCGGCTTGTAGCATCATAATCCAAAAAGACTTGAGGTTGTAATTTGTGCAAAAGGTGCTTCAACAAAGTATTGAGCAAAGGATGTAAATACTTATGTACATGGGATTTTTGTTTTGTTTATAAATTTGAAAAGATTTCAAATAACTTCTTTCACGCTGTCATTATGGGGTATTGCTTGTAGTATTTTGAGGAAAATAATGAATTTATTCCATCTTGGAATAAGGCTGCAACATAACAAAATTTGGAAAAAGTGAAGTGATATGAATACTTTCCGGATGCACTGGAAGTTAAATTTATTGACTTGAAAATGTTTTTCTTTTTTTTTTTTCTTTCTTCTTTAGTGGTGCTAAGTACACTGCGTCATCTGAGCACAACGACCGCCATCTTGACTGACCCATCAAGCCTGCCTGAGCAAGCCAAGCAGGCTGTTAGTAAGAACAGTAATGGTGCTGGTGGTACATAATGTATACACTCTTAAATAGAGAGAAGAGCTTGTGCTGTTACCTTTCAGTGCTCTGTGAGCTGCATTTCAACACTCCACCGGTGCATCTATGCTGCTGCAATTGGTAACTGGCCATTCAATGCATCCTTGACTTTCAGGGACAACCCCTATCTCAGCGGATCTGCAAGGTGTCACTTCTATATAGGGCAGGAATGGCTAAAGTATTCCTGTTCTTGGAGCATCAACAAGAACCTTTAAAATGATTCAGTGAGGGGAAAAATCATTAAAGGGAATACAGTTCTGTGGTGTCATCTTTTGATTATTATTTTTTCAATGAATCTCTGCAGCCTTCGTTTTATGTTTTTTTTTTTTAAACCTTTTAATTTAGGACCTCACAATTGCCTTCTAACAGTTATTAAAGGCATTTTATGTTTATCAAAAAGCTGATATTTGGTCAGTAGAATAACCGAGCCATGCCCTCAATTATTTAACCTTTACATTATTGGACTCGGGTTTCTGCTCTTTTTATGTTCCAAAGGCAATTCTGGTGACAGTACTGCATTGAGATCTCATACCAGAAATTGCATACAATATCTATTATAAGTCAGCATTATAAGCTCTCAGTTGTAACTGAGCATGTGCAGAATTCTCGTATTCTACCTTTGCTTTTTTTGACACCAGTCTCTAAGCAATGTAAACCTATTTTTTTTGTATTTCTCTGAATAAAATGCCACAGCTCTCTGTGCAAAAATATGTTAAGCAAGCTAATTGGCAATTTTGAAATTAGTACGGCTTTATTTATTTGGAAAAAGTTAAAGTGGATGTAAACCCTCCATACACCCAGTGAAGTGAACAGCCTCATGTGATACATAGGGATGAACCAAATCTCCCTACAATGGTTTTACCATTATATCTGCTGTCTTCACATTTATATACTGTTTAAAAGTTCAGATCCTGTTAGATTTTCTCTTCCTGTTTAACACAGAGTGTGATGTCTGGGCATACAGCTAATTGGAGGAAAGGCACACACCCTCTCATCATAGAATCTCAGAGGTGCTTTGTAACAGGGCCATCTCCCTGCTAATCTATTTTAGCAACCTCCCCTGACAGAAATTTCAGGCTGCTTTTATCTGATGTGTCTGAGAACTTGTTGGGAGTTACCAGGCTGATAACCGGAACTGGTCAGGAGAGCTACAGGACTTGGCTCTTTGAAGACAGATGACAAAATACTTCATATATGTGTGCCCTGCTCAAATTTCATAAATCGGGTTTACATCCACTTTAAGAAAAACATTTAGAGAATAAAACTGGGTATAGCACATGTCACATTGACGGATGCCCACGATGAATTCCTTTTACATTTTTAATGTGTCTTGCTGGGGATTTCAATGGAGAAGGCTTATTCTCGGTGGATATAGTAAAACTACCTCCTGTGCTGGGCTTTAAAGTGTTTTATGGTGTTTAAGTTACAATTCTAGTAACTGATAGAAAATAATTCTATATTTTTAGAGTGGTAGAGTACTGGCAAATGCGACAAAAGTTGAATAATTCCATCCAAAAATGTTCGTGTTGGATTCAA
The DNA here is from genome assembly GCA_029574335.1 of Rana kukunoris. Lineage (NCBI taxonomy): Eukaryota > Metazoa > Chordata > Amphibia > Anura > Ranidae > Rana > Rana kukunoris. Next base: position 190,627,535 of record CM056049.1, read on the forward strand.
TCTCTAATGTAGCGTGCTCTACTTTTCCGACTTTGTTGGCTCCTGCAGAGAGATTTGATGCCACTTAGCCTGGAATAGGTTGGAGAAAAAGTCACACCCAATCCACAATTACCATTGGCGTAAATATAGAAATGGGGGGGGGGGGTCTCCTATGTGTCCAGAATGGTGGAGGCATCAAACCGCTCTGGTTGTGTTCCAGAAGCTGCAAAGAACAGCTGAAGTGTTGCATGTGATTTTATGCATCATATCCCAAGTAGGTTTGCCGTGTCCTGGGAAGTATTTTTTAAAAGTAGGCATTTTTGCAGCGGGTCTTAATGCCGATTTTATAAAATCTTATCTGTTTCAGTTCCTACCAAGGTTTTGCAAGTCTTGCATCCTGGTGCATAATGTTTCATATACATTTTGTGTTCCCTGTAAACTGTACTATATTTTCAGTGAGCATGATGATTACTATCAGATGGAAAATTAAAATGCTCATCTGTAATAAAGGTCATTTATGTCCCCAGCACTCAGACCTGTTGTTTTATCTATCCCTTATTTGAGCTTTGCATGATTTATACGCGGGGATAAAATGATCATAAGATTATATAATGGTCTGGCAGTATTTGCTTTTGTTTACTCTGTGCAGTATTTGTGGCCAGCATAATTAAAGTATATCTAAACCCAAGAATAAAAATGTAGTAATATTTGTTAGATGTAGTAAATGCACGAGTTTTGATTTTTAAGGACATTCTTTTTTTTTGCAAGCACAGAACATTCATGAAGCTACTAGAAATCTTGTGTCCTTGTAGCTTAAGAGAAGTATGGCCAAAGTTTTTTTTTTTCCTCTCCTTCACAGGACTACACTTGCCTTTGCTCTCCTGTTACCCAGAATCCGCTGAAGCCCGCTGTTGGCTGATGTCGCATGTGGCTCCAGGCTCTGGAAGGATCCTGACAATTTCAGAATCCACCAGATGCTTTATCAGCAGCTTGCTTAGCCCCTCAGTGTACCACTGAGAGCCTGAGCCAGTAAGTCAATCCAGCACTTCAGTGAGCGCTGGAGGGGCAGAGTAGGGGGATCCCATCTGAATGCTAGAGTAAACCAGGAACTGTGCGATCAGCAGTCATGTCATTGCTCAGTTCTAAGGGTTAGAGCTAGTGGGGGGGGGGGGGGGGGTGCAGCAGGAAGGCAAGTATGTATGATTGTTTTGTTTTTAATTTATTTTTTATGTATTCCGATACTTATTTCACGTTTGTTTACAAGGTGATAACATTATCACCTTTCTGTGAACTACACAACCCAACTTCCCTATGTATTGTATGTAGAACACATTAGGAGAGCAGTCTAGGATGATCAAGCTGCTCTGCCATACACGGTGCAGTCTGAGCATTGTCCTCCTAGGACAGGAAGTGTTTTGCTGGCAGAAACACAATGTTAAATTGCACTTAAAATTATGTGGGGGGGGGGGGGGGGGTTGTGGTGTGCCTAAATAAGGAAAACAAATGCAGCAACCACACCTAAGGACTAGTAGGCTGCAATATATTATTTTTGTTGTTGTTGGGTTTCATTAAGCTTCAAGTTACCTAAAGAATTATTTCATGTTTTAGCATCACAAGAAATCTTTTTATATTACACAGTATGAAGAGCCTACCATCCTAGATGCTGTTGGCTTAATGTGTTTTTCCCCCCATTTAAGCACAATAAGCAAAGTCAATGTTTAGGAAAATGTGATATTTGATATATATATGTGTGTGTGTGTGTGTGTGTGTGTGTGTGTGTGTGTGTGTGTGTGTGTGTGTCTGTGTATGCGCACACACACGTTTTGTATGTTTTTCAATGTAAAAATCGCATACCTGGTCGAATGAAGACAGCCTCCGATGAATGCAACTATTTCTAAGATGCCCTTTTTTCCTTTGTAATTTGTTTTTAATGGTGGTCTTTATCGTCACCTGTTTTTATTATGCCCCCTCCTCCAAGAACTGCAAAAAAAAACTATCTGCCTATACCATATATATTAAAAAAAAGTACTTGTTGATCCATGCATGGGTTCAATGTTTTCCAGCAGCACAATAAAGCAATAAACATTTGACCTCAATTGAGTTGGTGTTTTTTTTTTTTTTAAATGAGTTCCATGTATGTGGTCTGCATTGTTTTAAAAGGTAACACATTGCTCTTCAGTTGAACAAAACAGTAAGATATGCTGTTTAACCACTTCCTGACAGCTGTACGACTTTGTACGGCCGCAGTGTGGATCTAAATCTCTGGGAGGCCGTCTATATACGGCCTCCAGCCACTGGGGGGGGTGGTGCGCTAGTGCCCGCTGCATCACTGAGATGCCGATGTGCGTGCCTGGCGGCCGCGATGTCCGGGCACCCACAATCTGCGGTTACAGAGACGTGGATCTGTGTGTGTAAACACAGAGCTCCACGTCCTGTCAGGGAGAGAGGAGACCAATCTGTGTCGCTTGTACATAGGGACACAGATCGGTCACCTCCCCAGTCGGTTCCCTTCCCCCACAGTTAGAACACTATGCATGGTACACATTTAACCCCTTCCTCACCCCTAGTGTTAACCCCTTCAATGCCAGTCACATTTATACAGTAATTAGTGCATATTTATAGCACTGATCACAGTATAAATGTGAATGGACCAAAAATGTGTCGCGTGTCCGATGTGTCCGCCATAATGTCGCAGTCCCAATAAAAAAAATAAAAGATCGCCGCCATTACTAGTAAAAAAAATCTAGACTGAGATTTTTTTTTTTTAATTGGGCTATTTATTATAGCAACAAGTAAATATTTTTTTTTTTCAAAATTGTCGCACTTTTTTGTTTATAGCGCAAAAAATAAACCGCAGAGGTGATCAAATACCACCAAAAGAAAGCTCTACTTGTGGGGCAAAAAGGACGTCAATTTTGTTTGGGAGCCACGTCGCACGACCGCGCAATTGTCAGTTAAAGTGACGCAGTGCCAGAAGCTGAAATTTCACCTGGGCAGGATGGGGGGGGGTATATGTGCCCAGTATGCAAGTGGTTAAAAACTGAAAAGTAAAAGTTCCAACGCCATGGAATTATGGAAGACATGCATAGAAAATTGTCATAGGTCAATGCTGTATACGCGCTATTTTGGACCCCTTTCACACTGGAGCGTATTGCAGGCGCGCTATAGCATTAAAAATAGCGCCTGCAATACGCTCTGAAAAATCTGTCCCCATTCAAAGGGGCTTTCACACTTGAGCGGTGCACTAGCAGGGCGGTAAAAAAAGTGGCCGCTAGTGGAGGGTACGTGCACCCCGCTAGCGGCCGAAATGTGCCGCAAATCTGCCCATAGCGTCAGCGGTAAAAATAGTAATTGTTTTTTTCATAAATTGATCAGTACCCACCCCCCTCTCCACAGCATTTCTGTGTGAATTAGCGGAGTCCCCATTATTTCCTATGGGGACACTCGCTTTGGTATATGAGTGCTTTGGATTACAAGCATTCTTCTGGAACGAATGATGCTCGTCAAACAAGGTATTACTGTATTTCTTTTAAAAAGTAAGAGGTCAACATAAGACTAGTGCGATATTTTGACACGGTTATGGATCCAACTAAGGCATCAATATCTGATTCAATGGCTATGGTAGCAATTCTGAAGGTGCTCATCGGCTATTTAGGTTATAATTTTGTGTTTTGTGGAGTGGGATATTTTTCTTTGGGAAGATAAAAAGTCCAATAAATCTTCTGTCACACGTGTCAAGTGTAAACACATTTCTACCCCCCCCCCCCCCAATAAATTTTTTTTTTTTAAATAGGTTTACAATTTTGTGTTGGGCCGCATTCAAAGCAGTCTTGAACACCCCTGCTGTAAAAGCTTTCAAAGTGGCACCTATGAAGTTTTCTAGTACTGTAGTTTGTTGCCATTCCACAGGCGTATGCAATTCTAAAGCGGGATATGTTGGGTAGCATCTTTTAAAGTTTAAAGCGGAGTTTCCGTTAAATTTTTTATTAACACTGTAGCTGCTGACTTTTAATGAGGACATTAACCTGTCCTAGGTGCCAGCGATGTCGGCCCGCGCCGAGGCCGATCCTCGATCCTGGCAGCTCCAGGCGCCGCCATCCACAGTAAGGGAAATGGGCAGTGAAGCCGTGCGGCTTCGCTGCCCGTTTCCTACTGTGCAAGTGGCGCGGCGCTTTGTAAATGGGCAATTTCAGAAAATAGGAAGAAGGATGGACTGCCGCACGCCAGGAAAACTTCCAAAAAAGTTGTCCTTTATTGATAAACGATGGACATACAAAAATCAACACAGCCACAGAAAAGGACAGCTGACACGTTTCACACTATGTTGGTGCTTAGTCATGGCATTTGTGAATGGGCAGGCTACTTTCTGGAACACACACAGTTCCCAGAATGCAGAGCGCCCCATTCACAACACTACACTGAGTAGGAGGAGGAAGAGAATCCACCGCGGAGGATGTGAAGAGGCAGATTCACCACTTCCGCATAGCAACAGCTATTTCGGGTGAGTAAAACATTTTTTTTAATTTTATTTATTTTTTATTTATTTAGATTTTTGGTGCAAATTTTTTTTTTTCAGGGTGGAACTCCACTCTAACAAACAATTGGGTATTGTGGTTTTGTGCATTAAGATTCATTGGTGTATTACCCCCCCCCCCCCCCCCCCCAAAAAAAAAATGCATGCGCAAATGCTGCTGTGACATTGCAACACCATTTTATTCCCTTGGGCCTCTGCTTAACTTACCGTACTTCTGGACCACAGGTCGGCTACTTACGGAAAACAAGGGGGAAGCTACTTGCAAAAACATTCAAGCTGAGGAATACCTTAATCTAGGCTTACCTGTAGGATAAAGTGGTTGTAAAGGATTTAAGGCTGGTGCATACTGGCAGAATATCAGCCAGTTCAACAGAAACTGCCATTTGGCCAGTGTGTACAGCAGCCTGTCTGTCTTCAGTCTAACTGGCATGCTGGAAAACCAGCATCAGATCAGTGCTGACTGTTGTGTTGTAGTGGGGGGGGGGGGGGGCTTCCTTCTGTCAGAACACAATAGCTCAGCTGGGGGGTGGAGTCCAGACCGGCGACCCTGCACAGGGAGAGAGAGCAGCAGTGACCAGTCAGGCAACAGCCCCAGAAGTAACGTTTCACAATAGATTGCTGCACAGATCTGGAAGAAATAAACAAAGCACACCAATATTCAAGTAAGGATACACATGGCATATGTATTTAGACGTTAGTGTAGTGGGGTAACACTACACTTTTTTTATTTTTTATTATGTGATATAAAAGACTACCATTTTTGATCGTGAAGGATCTCGCCTCCCTCTTGTGGCCGAGATGGGTTAGAGCCACCTATTGTTTACACTTTGTTCTGGTACCGCAGAGAATGTTGGGGAATTGAGTTCAGGAGTAGGGATGAGCCAAACACCCCACCGTTCGCTTCGCACCAGAACCTTCGAACAGACAGAATGTTTGCGCAAACTTTTAGAACCCCATTGACATCTCTGGGACTCAAACGTTCGAATTCAAAAGTGCTCATTTGAAAGCCTAATATGCAAGTTATTGTTGTAAAACGTCTTTGAGAACCCGGGTCTTGCCCCAGGGAACATGTATCAATGTAAAAAAGTTTAAAAAACTTTTTTTTCTTTCTCGTACATCACGGGACACAGAGCGGCATGATTCATTACTATATGGGTTATCTGGCAAGACCTTCGGGTGGACACTGGCAATCTCAAACAAACAGGAAGTTTTTATAGGCAAAATCCTCTAGAGGGAGTCCCTCAGTTTTTTCGCCAGTGTCTTAGGTGTTGGTCACGGAATAGCTTTGCTCCACATCCTTGGGATTAAGGGCGGGCTAACCGGATCTGTCCAAGGAGCCTCAGTGCCAAAGTGGACAGTACCCGGGCCCCAAACCGTGGCGGTTTTGCCTATAATGCTCCTCTTTGGAGGGCTGGACCCTGGGCCCAGGACTTGGGAGTTTGTAAAGACCATAAGTTCCTGTTTGCCAGGGTGCTATATAGGTCCAGGACAGTGGGTACCTTCATAGGACCCCAGGGCCTGAAGGTCTACTACGCTACCCACGGAGATGGGAGAAGATTGGACCATTTTGCAAAACGTCCTGCGGCATTCACTGGAGCAGGTAAGGGGGAGCCGCAGGCATTGGTTCGATCACAGGCTTATCCAGGGGAGATCTTAAGGGGGGTAGCCTGAATGTATGCTCTGCATTGGCACCATGGTCACTATGTCTGATAGACAGGATGCCCTGAAATGTTTCCCCCCATAACGTGATCCCCCTACCTATCTATGTATGTTTGCTAGCTACCTGCTGCTCGCTGGTTGAAGATCTTTCACAGTAAAAAAAAAAAAAAAAGATCTGTCTCTAGGCTAAAGGGACTCCTTAGGGGCCTGTGTTAGCCTTACCTTGCCGGGATTCAAATCTGCCGCCTGATGCGTCCTCCAACCTGCATTCCTGGGCTCCAGAGTGCGTCAAAATCCTCCTGGGCTCTCCTCCCCCGACAGTCGCGCGTGCACGCGCGCATGCATATAGAAAAATTTTCGCGCCGTATCGGGGAGGGGGGGGGGGCGGGGAGTGTGACTGCAGTGTAGAGTGGGCGTGCCTTTAATTGCTGTTATACACAGCAGGCGCGTTCTTAGCTCAGTTCAGAGCTGTGAACGCTAGAGAGAGAGGACGTAGAGCTGGCAGCACCAGTGACTCCGGTGGCGAGATAAACGGGGTACTACATACTGGAGTCAGCTCCAATACTTTTTTGTTTTTAAGCCAAAATCCCCTTGGCAACAGGTTGAATGCTATCGGCCTAAACTGTTGGGGGTGGGGCTGTAGGGTGAAAAAAAAAAGAAAATATTTAGCCCCACCGGTTTTGGGGGGATATTAGTGATCCTATAGCAAAAAGTAAAAATATTGCATTTTTTTGTACTCCTGGCTAAAATTGTCGCTTGTAAGCGGAGTCCTTTGTTTTGTATAGCTTCCAAGGGTTCAGGATCAAAACAAAAAAAATAAAAAAAAATAAAGAGAAAAGCAGAGGTGATCAAATACCACCAAAAGAAAGCTCTATTTGTGGGGAAAAAAAGGACGCCAATTAAGGGGGTTTGGGCTGAGGCTGGCCCACGGTCGCCCACGACCCTGTGTTATCACAAGGAGATGCTGCCGTCACCCTAGGGGGGCTAGAGAAAAGAGGTAACAGCTATGATCGCTGGCTCTTTTTCTGCAAGAAGCGGACTAGATCCCCATCGCAAAAAGGGGCAAACCTAGGGATCCTTTACCACTGTAGAATCATTTTCAGCCTCCCAGTCCGGAGAGTCTTAAGTGGTCCAGTCTTTGAAAGGAATTTATCATGGTCCGCTTGGCATTCAATTTGCCATTTAAGCATCAGGTTAAAATAACTGCTCCTGCATATCAGGAGCAATGACTTTAATGATGGTTCTTTTAAAAGCGCCTTTAAAAAACGCAGCTTTTCTGGCCCATCCTCTTTAAAGGAATTGTTTTTCCAGGATGCTGGGACGACCGTCTATAGAATTTTTTCTGCCGCCTAAGGCTGACGAGAGGGTAACGTCTTTATGCACGTCTGCCAGGAAATATTTGTGCTTGCAGGCAATCTTTCCCCTGACCAAGTGCCTTTAAAAGGGGCCAGTGGCTCAATTAGGAAGAGCATCGGACTTTTGATCTAGGGTCCAGGGTTCAAGGTCCCGGTATCGGGCACTGTGTATTCAAATACCCGTATGTACAACACTTGGGCCGCATCTCCCGTATATATCGCCCGATCCTCTACACGGAGGCTAACAGGGTTAGGGCTGACTAGTGCCTGGATGGGAGACCACCTGGAAGGTTTTCTCTATCTACCTATGCAAAAAATTTTTCTAAAGAAAGGGGGCGCTCCCACGGTGGACGCAGCCATCTCTGGGTGAATAAATCTTAACTGCCTAAGGGGAACACACTACAAATGTTTAAGGCCGGTCGATAAACGTTTTCCAGCATCCTGGCTACAGCCAGCAGTGGCCTTGTATAGTGTGGGTTTTTTTTTTTCAGCGTGTACTAGGAACCCCCCCCCCCCCCGAGCCATAAACAGATGCTTAGCCAAAGCCATCCCTGCCCGATAGGCAGAGGAGTTTGGCCAATTATGGCTCTGTGCTTTTTGCGCGCTGTGTTTGGTCAAAAAAGCTCCATCCAGCAGGCGTCTCGTTGTCATATTTTTAGTGCATATGAGAAGGCTTTTTGGTTGAAGAATCGTCAGCCCCATGTGCAAAAGACTGCTGCAGTGAATTGCCCTTCCATGGAAAGATCTGTGATAAATACATTCAGTGCCACTAGAATTTGGCGCGAGTGGCCCATAATGTTTGAATTTTGACGAGCGGTCGAACAGACGATGTTCGAGTCACATACATTCAAATCAAACGCGGAGCTCATCCCCCGGTATTCAGGAGCCCTCAAATTTCAGGCAGACGGTCCATTTTCACTGACCTGTAATAAACTTTTACATGGATCGCCAGAGACAGGCCGCAGGCTACCGAATGTTTTTTTTTTAAAATTTCCCCCAGCAGCACAACCTATGCGGGCAGCATGGTCACCTGCTTTACCAGGGCATAATTGTAGAGGTATTCTTCCACGCCCAAGAACAGGGGCTAGGTTTTTTCCAATTTTTTTATTTGACCAAGGCTTATCGGCAATGTAGTTCTTAGTACCAATTTGACCTAAAAGGTACTCAAATGCTAATCTAGGTAAAAATAGCCCTTGCCTGGCTGACTGTAAAGGACAACTGTGATGCTTGGCCAGCACGCCAACTCCAAAAGATCGGGCTTCTAAACATAAAGGAGGGTTATCTCCACATTCATTAAAAAAAAAATGTACCAATTGGTCTTTCAGCACAAGTCAAATTTTTTTTAATTTTACGCTTCGCAGTAATACAGCGTCACTCTTAACATTTGTGGCCCCCCCTTCGGGCTGGCTACGGCCCCCGGGTTCAGAAGGTCTTTAGCCCTATTCTGTCAGCAATAGACAAGGGATCCGAAGGTTCTGCATACTCTGTTGCGACCTGTAATCATAAATCACTCGCCCCTTGGTGGAAATGTGCCTCATGCTTCAGTACCTCGTGAGGTTGGCTGAGTCCTAAACCGAAAGATCAGCATTTCACCTAAAAGCAGTCTGGAATATCTCGGCACGAGATATGTTTTAGACATCCCCTGCAGTAATATTTTCATTTTTAAAATGTGTTACCCTTAAAAATAAGATTCACCATCGGTGTTGTGTTGCTCATATAGGTCTTATTAAATGTAGTCTGCCATTTATTAAAATTAAACTTGTCAATGTAAGCATTTGCACCAGTTTCTGTAACATTACCAACACTAGTGACAAATTAAGGTGGTAGTCACTCTAGGAATGTCACTGCCATAGCAATTAATTCTTAAAGAATTACGGCTAGTTCGCAGATTAGGACCCTAGTATTTAGAGTGGGGCATGTCTGTGCTGATGGGCAGAGTACTCTGTCCCCGGCCCCATTTTAGCTGGTGGTTGGGACATTCCCCAGCCAAAAGCTAAATGTAAGCAAAGGAGCCAGGGCTACTGGTGTTGATGTTACCCAAATATGGCAATGCCCATATTTGGGAAATGACTGGTTACTGTGTGGGCAGAGTCCGATAGGGAACTGGGAGGAGACTAGTTCTCGATCAGGTCTGCCTGCTGATTGACGCATGGCAGTGAGCAGGTTCAAAAGTCACTATTGGACTAAATAGCTAGGGATCTGCCCACTGCTGTGCACTGTCGATCAAAAATGAGGCAGACCTTATGGGAACTAGTCTTTCTGTTCCCCCACCAGGCTCCTCCTGTGCCTTACTACAGAACCTCTGGCCCATGTACCTGCCAGTGTGCTTGGTGCAGTGGCCAAGGAGGAAGGGAGTGCGCTGAGGAAGTGGTGCCCAGTACCAACTTTAGTGCCTAGGACCAATAGATTAAAGTACCTGTGTGTGACAGGTCCATGAATTGGCCACAATCACCAATCAGCTGCTGCCGTTAACGAGATATCCATCTTTAAAAAATAGGACGTATACATACAGTGGGTGGGCGTTAAGTGGTTAAAGAGTACACAGAGTGGCTAGTTATACAAGAAATGTCTATGAAATTGCACCAGGTGATTATAATGAACACTGACTGTCCCATTTGTGAATCAGTCTGGATAGGATTAGACTAGACCAGGGGTGGCAAACACAAGGCCCGCGGGCCACATCCGGCCCGCCAGGCCTTGTGATGTGGCCCGCGCAGCGGCCCCCGTCAGCAGGGGGGATCTCTCTCATCCGATTTTTTTACATTGCTGGCATCCACCGCTAGATGTCCACGGCCGGGCAGAGACAATGTCTCTGCCGGCCGCCATTTTCTTGAAGACCGCCGCCGGCGCTGCCGCTAGAGGTCTGCGGCCGGGCAGAGACAATGTCTCCGCCGGCTGCCATTTTCTTGAAGACCGGAGAGAGTCTCTGCTGGTGGTGGAACTCGGCTGGTGGGGACTCGGCTGGTGGGGACTCCTGATGTAAAGGGGGGACTCGGCTCATGTAAAGGGGGGACTCGGCTCATGTAAGGGGGGGACTCGGCTCATGTAAGGGGGGGACTCGGCTCATGTAAGGGGGGGACTCGGCTCATGTAAGGGGGGGACTCGGCTCATGTAAGGGGGGGACTCGGCTCATGTAAGGGAGGGGGGAACTCGGCTCATGTAAGGGGGGGGGACTCGGCTCATGTAAGGGGGGGGGGACTCGGCTCATGTAAGGGGGGGGGGGGGGGGGACTCGGCTCATGTAGGGGGGGGGGGGGGACTCGGCTCATGTAGGGGGGGGGGGGGACTCGGCTCATGTAGGCAGTTGGGGACTCGGCTCATGTTAGGGGGGGGGGGCACTCGGCTCATGTAGGGGGGGGGGGGGACTCGGCTCATGTAGGGGGGGGGACTCGGCTCATGTAGGGGGGGGGGGGGAGAGACTCGGCTCATGTAGGGGGGGGACTCGGCTCATGTAAGGGGGGGGGGGGACTCGGCATCATGTAAGGGGGACTCGGCTCATGTAAGGGGGGGGGGGGGACTCGGCTCATTGTAAGGGGGGGGGGGGGACTCGGCTCATGTAAGGGGGGGGGGGGGACTCGGCTCATGTAAGGGGGGGGGACGCCTGATGTTAAGGGGGGACTCGGCTGGTGGGGACGCCTGATGCAATTGGAGAGACTCCGGGCTTCCACTGATTCTGCATTATGGTGAGTTGAAAAGAAATGATTTTGTTTTATATTACAATGTAATATTAGAAATAATGTGCTTCGCACTCCTGAACCCTGCGCTGCGTCCATATGCAGCGCAAAAAAAAATTGGAGACTGCTCAGACTGAACACTATGGTGGAGTGCAGAATACCACCAAAAGAAAGCTCTATTTGAGGGGGAAAAAAAGCTGATGCGGCCCCCGATGAATTTTGTTTGGGAGCCACGTCGCACGGACCGTAGACAAAGGTTGGAATCAGTTAAAACAACGCAGTTCCGAATCGCAAAAAGGGGCAAGGTCCTTTACACTGATCATTTTGGTCCGGGTCTTAAGTGGTTAAAGGCAATTGTATCTTTTTTTTATTTAAGCATCATTAAAGTGGAGGTAGACTTAGTCTATGCCCTGCATCTTAGGAGCAATGACTTTAATGATGCTTAAAAAAAAAAAATTTTATTCCTTTAGGAAGAATTGTACCTGCTGGGTGTCTATAGTTTGCTCTGTGCAATAACTGTTTAAATAGCACAATCACTTTTTCTGACCTGCCAGTAAATTAGCGATCAAACTGATCTAGCTAAGCTATAACGTGTATAAATATATGTACAACACTTGGGATGTATATATCTCCTCTACACACTAACATTAACTGACATAGCCTGCCTGCTCTATCTACCTGCAAAAAATTACACTCTCTCTGTGGTAACTGCCGCACACACTACACAAGGCCGCCCTACAGGTGGCCTTGTATTGCTGGGTACTCAACCATCCAGTCCAGCTGTCCTTACCATCACTGACCAGCCATAATTTGCCTAGACACATCCCGGCTTTGGCCAATTATGGCTCTGTTTTTTGCGCACTGTGTTTGGTCAACGCATCAAGGTCATAGCTGATGTTGGCCAATATACACCTCAATGCTGCATGAATTGTGGGCTGGATCAAGTGTATTCCACTAGAATTTGGCGCGAGTGGCCCATAATGTTTGAATTTTGACGAGCGGTCGACTACAAGATTTTGAGTAATGACTATGATGTGGCTCACAAATTATTCAGGAGAAGAGACTCCATTTTCACTGACCTGTAATAAACTACATTCGCCAGAGACCAGACCGAATGTTTTTTTTTTTTTCCCCCAGCAGCACAACCTATATGGTTTTGGTTTGTTATCTAAGCGCTTCTAGGAACTCTTGCTGCTTTCTATACCCCAAGTCTAAGGCCCTGTACATACGGGCAAAAATCTCGTCAGGAAAAAAAAAAGTTTTCCCTGACGAGATTGTTGGCAAGAATCTCTTGCCGCCCGAGCGTACACACTGACCTTTTCAAAAGACAACCGGAAGGTTCTGTACTCTGTTGCTGTACATAAAGGCCCCTTGAAGGATGTGCCTGCTTGTGTGATTGGCGTCCCTGATCGCGTTTTCACAATGAGAATGCGCGTCAGATTCGATGCCGTCGCTGCAGTAATATTTTCATCTTTTAAAATGTGTTCACCCTTAAAAATAAGATTCACCATGCCGTGTTGTGTTGCTACCGCGCATATAGCGTCTTATTAAATGTAGTCTGCCATTTATTAAAATTAAACTTGTCAATGGCGGCGGGTACACATTCTGCACCAGTTTCTCGTTTGGAAACAGGTTACCAACACTAGTGACAAATTAAGGTGGTAGTCACTCTAGGAATGTCACTGCCATAGCCATTAATTCTTAAAGAATTACGGCTAGTTCGCAGATTAGGACTCCTAGTATTTAGAGTGGGGCATGTCTGTGCTGATGGGCAGAGTACTCTGTCCCCGACCCCAGATTTTAGCTGGTGGTTGGGACATTCCCCAGCCAGAAAGCCTGAACATGTAAGCATACGGAGCCAGGGCTACTGGTGTTGATGTTACCCAAATATGGCAATGCCCATATTTGGGAAATGACTGGTTACTGTGTGGGCAGAGTTAGGGAACTTCTCGATCAGGTCTGCCTGCTGATTGACGCATGGCAGTGAGCAGGTTCAAAAGTCACTATGTGGACTAAATAGCCTAGGGATCTGCCCACTGCTGTGCACTGTCGATCAAAAATGAGGCAGACCTTATGGGAACTAGTCTTTCTGTTCCCCACCACGGCTCTAGTCAAGTCACATGATCCTCTGGGCCATGTACCTGCCAGTGTGCTTGGTGCAGTGGCCAAGGAGGAAGGGAGTGCGCTAGAGGAAGTGGTGCCCAGTACCAACTTTAGTGCCTAGGACCAATAGATGCAGAGTACCTGTGCAATGTGACAGGTCCATGAATTGGCCACTAATAGGGCATCCAATCAGTCTGCTGCCGTTAACGAGATATCCATCTTTAAAAAATACCCTGACGTATACATACAGTGGGTGGGACATGTTCAAGTGGTTAAAGAGTACACAGAGTGGCTAGTTATACAAGAAATGTCTATGAAATTGCACCAGGTGATTATAATGAACACTGACTGTCCCATTTGTGAATCAGTCTGGATAGGATTAGACAAAGGTAGGAATCTTAAACAAAGTTAAGTACACTGATCACCAAGAGGCAATTGTTTTTTTTTTGTTCCCCCCACAAAAGTGGAGGTAGACTTAGTCTATGCTCCTTTCTTACAAGACAATGATTACTTTTACAGGAAGAGACTGCAGTTTTTAGCTCTTGCAATATCTGTTTGCAAGTCACTTTTTCTGACTGTGGCGATCAAACTGAAGAATTAAAGTGTAATTCGTCAAAACGCTTTACCTAAGCTTAAACATACCCTACCCAGTCTATGTGTGATGTCACATACAGCTTCTCTTGATTGCTGGGTATTCACCATCCAGTCCAGACGCGATGTCCTTACCATCACTGGCCACCAGCGATCTCTCCTGAGAGACAGATCCCGGGCCGATCTCTCAGTGGAGAACAGACAGATCAAGGTTAGCTGATCAGTTAGGATATACACCTCTGCATTTGTTGCGATTAGGAACAAGTGCGTGCGTTCTCTTCCTCCAGTTTAATAAAATAACTACACTGTCCCCACAGTTTTTAATGACTATGACTATTGGTCCTCTACCTAGGATTAACACTTAACCCTTTGATTGCCCCCTAGACAAATGTGGTGGATCTACCCCTTTAGGAACCTGTCAGCCGTGATATTTATTGTGACAGTATTTGGCTCTCCTGGGCAGATATTCCTATATTGGCTGGCCGCTTTATAACCATGGGGATGTGTGATGTCAGAGCTGGTCCCAAAAAAAAGTGTCTGATCTGTCCTCCACAATGTCCCAGTCCTGCAAAAAAAAAAAAAAAACACACAGCAGATCACCACCATTACTAGTAAAAATAAATATATAAAAATGCCTGGTCCCAAAAAAAAGTGTCTGATCTGTCCTCCACAATGTCCCAGTCCTACAAAAAAAAAAACACAGCAGATCACCACCATTACTAGTAAAAATAAATATATAAAAATGCCCCCCAAATCTATCCCCTATTTTGTAGAAGCTATAACTCTTGTGCAAATCAATGTACGCTTATTGCATTTTTTTTTTTTTTTACAAAAATATGTAAAATACATATTTTACTTTAAACTGATGAAGAAATTTGGGGGTTTTTTTTGGGGGGGAGGGATATTATTGCAAAGTTTTAAAAGTATCTTTTTTTTTTTTTCTTTAAAATTATTGCATATTTGTTTATAGCGCAAAAAATAAACCACAAAAAGCTGATCAAATACCACCAAAAGAAAGATCTATTTTTTGGAAAAAAAAAAAAAAAAATTTAAATTTTGCTTGAATACATCGCACGACCATGCAATTGTCAGTTAAAGTGACCCAGTGCCATATCGCTAAAAATGGCCTGGTCATTAAGAGGACAAATCCGGTCCTTAAAGCAGAGTTCCAGACATTTAAAAGTCAGCAGTTACAAAAAGTGTAGCTTCTTCAATTTTATTAATCAAACATTCTGGGTGCAGAAGGCCTCGCTCCTCTCCCAGGCACCAGCATTCTAACTGTGGGCGCCTGGAAATCTTCTGGGAGCTATGATGTGTCCCAGAAGATTGCAGGTAGGGAGAGGGGAGATGTGAGCTTCCTTCTGGTGCCATGGAGCCAGGGGAGGAAGTGGGAGCTGGGTGCCTGTAAAAACGGGGTACCCGCTCCTCCCCCAAAGAAATTACATGCTAAATGTGTCTTTTGGTGGTATTTGATCACCTCTGTTTTTTTGGCGCTATAAAACAAAAACAAAAAAAAAAAGCGACAATTCAAAAAAAATTTTTTTAAAAACATTTATCAGTTTAGGCCGATATGTACTCTGCTACATATTTTTAGAAAAAAAAAAAAACGTATATGGATTGGTTTGCGTAAACGTTATCATGTCTACAAAATAAGAGATATATTTATGGCGTTTTTTTTTTTACTAGCAATGGCAGAGATCAGCGACTTTCAGCAGGACTGCGACATTGCAGCGGACAGATCGGACACCTAACTGACATGACACTTTTGGGAATCAGTGCTAAAAATATGCACAGTTATTGTACTAATGACATTGTCAGGGAAGGGTTAACAGGGGCAATCAAGGGGTTAAATGTGTTTTCTAACTGTATGGGGGACTGTCTGACTGGGGAACACAGATCTGTCTTCCTGCATAGCAGAAAGACAGGATCTGTGTAATCTCTCTATATATATATATATATATATATAGCAAGGAATGTGAAAGTACAATATCTTCAATCCTGAGCAGCAATAATAACTGGAAACATAAAAATTTCATGCATGTGAATAGGATGTGGAGCCAAGCTGGCTCCCAACGAGAAATTGATCCTCGGAAGATCAGACATGGATCCTGGGAAAGAGGCACGCTAGCATATTGTGGTAGGTGTTGTTAATTCCTTGATGTAACAAAAAGGGGGAATTGCCGAGATCTCAAAAGGGAAAGGGATGGCACCCTGGATCAACAGTGGTCTAGAGGAGGAGGTACAGTGGAACCTTGGCTTACGAGCATAATCCATTCCCGAAGAATGCTTGTAATCCAAAGCACCCGCATATCAAAAGTGAGTTTCCCCATAGGAGTCAATGGAAACTAAAATAATGTGTTCCTCATTGCCTTCTATGACCAGAGGTGGGGGGCACCGGAGAGACTCGGAAATACTTGGAGATCATTCAGCTGCCCTCGGAAATAGAGTATTTCCGAGTGTTTCCAAACGGCTCTGGCGCCCCCGCACCTCTGGCCAAATGCGGTAGTGCATACCTGCAGAGACAACACTCGCAGAGTCAGGATTTAAGAAAAAAAAAATAGATGAAAAAAGGCCAAGAAATCCTAAATTCTGCCAGGGTATGTAAACTTTTGAGCACAACTGTACATACACACACGCTAACATACTATGAGCCAGCCAGGCCTGTAAATCTTCGCAATCAGTCAGTTTTTCTCATCAAATTGAAGTGATAAAGAAATCTGCCTGCACAGTACAGATTGGGTTGTTCATGGCAAACACAAGTTCCCAGTTCTCTCGTGAACAGGGAAGCACCACGTAGGATTTTTTGGATGCCATTGTAATGATACTTTACCCGTCAATGGTCATAATGTTATGGCTGATAAGTACAAAAGATACAAAAATTGTGTGTATATACTAGGGCTGCGCATCTTCACCGGTCTCATGATTCGATGCGATTACGATTATCAAGGCTACGAATTCGATTCGGCGATGCATCACGATTGCAGCGCAAGTGCGCATGGCTTTCATCAACAAAAAAAAAAGTACTCCATTTTTTTTTCTATCTGTTCTTAAAAAACAAAAACACAACATACAATAACACTTCCTGCATGTAGCAAAGTCTAAACACAGCAGACATGCTACAGGAGATGGTCAGAGACTGCGGACATGCTACAGGAGATGGTCAGAGACTGCGGACATGCTACAGGAGATGGTCAGAGACTGCGGACATGCTACAGGAGATGGTCAGAGACTGCGGACATGCTACAGGAGATGGTCAGAGACTGCGGACATGCTACAGGAGATGGTCAGAGACTGCGGACATGCTACAGGAGATGGTCAGAGACTGCGGACATGCTACAGGAGATGGTCAGAGACTGCGGACATGCTACAGGAGATGGTCAGAGACTGCGGACATGCTACAGGAGATGGTCAGAGACTGCGGACATGCTACAGGAGATGGTCAGAGACTGCGGACATGCTACAGGAGATGGTCAGAGACTGCGGACATGCTACAGGAGATGGTCAGAGACTGCGGACATGCTACAGGAGATGGTCAGAGACTGCGGACATGCTACAGGAGATGGTCAGAGACTGCGGACATGCTACAGGAGATGGTCAGAGACTGCGGACATGCTACAGGAGATGGTCAGAGACTGCGGACATGCTACAGGAGATGGTCAGAGACTGCGGACATGCTACAGGAGATGGTCAGAGACTGCGGACATGCTACAGGAGATGGTCAGAGACTGCGGACATGCTACAGGAGATGGTCAGAGACTGCGGACATGCTACAGGAGATGGTCAGAGACTGCGGACATGCTACAGGAGATGGTCAGAGACTGCGGACATGCTACAGGAGATGGTCAGAGACTGCGGACATGCTACAGGAGATGGTCAGAGACTGCGGACATGCTACAGGAGATGGTCAGAGACTGCGGACATGCTACAGGAGATGGTCAGAGACTGCGGACATGCTACAGGAGATGGTCAGAGACTGCGGACATGCTACAGGAGATGGTCAGAGACTGCGGACATGATACAGGAGATGGTCAGAGACTGCGGACATGATACAGGAGATGGTCTATGTGACGGTAGTAGAAAATATCCCCGTCAAGCCTTCCCTTCTTCTTCCATAAAAGAAATCACCCAATATTCCCCGACTTAGGAATATCCCTGGAATCGCCGAATCATCCACACATGAGCCATGGCTTAATACTGGATGTAAACAGGACACACTTTAATGGCAAAACTCTGCAAATTTATATACACAGTTACAAGCTTGTCATCAATCAAAGAACAATGAAATCTCCACCCCCTTTTCCACACACTGGGGGTTTCCATACAGAGGCATTTCGGCACCGCAAGCTTGACACATCACATTCTTGAATTTGAATTCAATTAACCTTTAGAATACACAATCACAGATCTAAAAGACATTTAGTAATTATCTCCCAGAGAGAGAAGCCCCCAGGGGGTAATTACTACCATGAAGCAATCAGAACAACAATTAACATGAGTCAATTATCTAATCGGTTGGCTAGGTCGTCTCGTCTGTGACACGGCTATTCATCTGCAGAACACAATGGAAAAGTATTTCACAAGCCACTTAGCATTGAAAGGTCATTGTCCCGTACTGGCAGCATGGCAATCTGGTTTAAACAGGTTTTACAGATGCCTCTACAAAGGGGAAAGTAATCCAATTATCCAGGCTAGAGGCAGAACCCATAACACACAGACATTAACATTAGCAGGGAGAGGATTAGACTGAAGTATATAGGCAATTGCATAAAAGTCCTTCACAATGGCCCCCCTTTTTCTCCCTGCTCCGGCAACTTGGTTGGACCTTTCCTGGTCCAGTAGGGTTGACGGGTTCAGAGCTTTTAGTCCGAGGTTAACTCCGTTTGGCGTGACAATCCATCGGCATTCCCGTTTTGCTTGCCTGGGCGGTAATGAATCGTAAAGTCATAGGGCTGTAAGGCCAAGCTCCAGCGTAGCAAACGGCCGTTGTCCCCTGAAACCCGGTTAAGCCACACCAAGGGGTTGTGATCGGTGATGAGAGTGAAAGCCCGGCCATAAAGGTAAGGTGTGAGCTTTTTGAGGGCCCATATCAAGGCCAAACACTCTTTTTCAATGGTGGCGTAACTGACCTCCCTTGGCAACAGCTTCCGACTCAGGTATGCCACCGGGTGCTCTCCTCCATCCTCCCCGATCTGGCTTAGTACTGCCCCCAGTCCAAACATTGAAGCGTCTGTGTGAACAATAAATCTTTTGTTAGGATCTGGGGTAATCAACACCGGAGCAT
The DNA here is from genome assembly GCA_029574335.1 of Rana kukunoris. Lineage (NCBI taxonomy): Eukaryota > Metazoa > Chordata > Amphibia > Anura > Ranidae > Rana > Rana kukunoris. The sequence goes on from CM056049.1 coordinate 190,646,710, forward strand.
TAACCAGAGCAGTCTTTAGTGCTTGGAAAGCCACCTCGCATTCCGGGGACCACAGGACTTGTCGGGGTAGCTTCTTTTTGGTTAAGTCGGTCAGGGGTTTGGCCAGGGCGCTGTAGTCGGGTACAAAGCGTCTGTAATAGCCGGCTGTGCCCAAGAAAGCCATGACTTGTGTCTTGGTGTGGGGAGTGGGCCAATTGGCAACGGCCTCGATCTTAGCCGGCTCCGGCCGTTGCTTACCACATCCTACTCGGTGGCCCAAATATTGTACCTCCGCCATACCCAAATGACATTTGTCGGGTTTCAGGGTCAGCCCGGCCCCTTTGATCCTATCCAATACTATCCCTACGTGCTCTAGGTGCGCTTCCCATGTATCGCTGTAGATGGCGATGTCATCCAGGTAAGCACATGCAAAGCTCTGGAGACCCCCAAGTAACTGATCCACCATCCGTTGGAAGGTGGCCGGGGCGTTCTTCATCCCGAACGGCATAACCCGGAATTGGTATAGGCCGAATGGGGTGATGAAGGCTGACTTGGGTCTGTCCTCTTCTGCTAGGGGGATCTGCCAATATCCCTTGCATAGGTCTATTGTGGTCAGATACTTCCCTGCAGAGATACGGTCAAGCAGCTCGTCCATCCGTGGCATCGGATAGGCGTCCGTAACTGTCTTGTCATTGAGGCGCCGGTAATCTACACAGAAGCGGGTTGTCCCATCCTTCTTGGGCACTAAGACTACTGGCGAGGCCCAAGGACTTTCTGAGGGTTCGATTACGCCTAGCCGAAGCATCTCATCTATTTCCTTCCGCATCCCCTCCCGAAATGCTTCGGGGATACGGTAAGGAGGCTGTCTCAGGGGTGCCTGTCCTGGAGTCTCCACCTTGTGTATGGCTAGGAGTGTGTATCCAGGCTCCTGAGAGAATGTCGCCTGTTTTGTTTCTAGTAAGCGACCAGCTTGAGCCCGCTCTTGCGGCCCCAGCTGTTCCCCTAGCTGGACTTTCTCTATCTGGGTCATCCCCTCGTTACTGCCCAATAGGTCGGGAAGGGGTAGGGTCTCTGTGTCTTCTCCTGCTGGTGCACAGATAGCGGCTACCTCCTCCGCCCGTTCCTGATAGGCCTTGAGCATGTTGATGTGAAAGGTTCGTTTCACCTCTTCATCCTCGCAACTGGCTATCGTGTAGGTAGTGTCGCATATCTGTCCTATAACTTTATAGGGGCCCTGCCAGGCAGCCTGGAGCTTGTCTGTTCGGACCGGCCTTAATACCATGACCTTTTGGCCTATCTGAAAGCTCCGGTGCCTAGCCCGTCGGTCATACCATACCTTCTGGCGCTGTTGTGCCGCCTGGAGGTTCTCTCGCACGGTCTGGGCTAATTCTTCCATGCGGTCTCTCAGCTCCAGGACATAAGGTACAACCGGGGTCCCCTCAATTTCTGTTTGCCCCTCCCAGTGATCCTTGATGAGATCTAAGGGCCCCCTCACCCGCCTCCCATAGAGAAGTTCGAAGGGTGAGAATCCAGTCGATTCCTGCGGCACCTCTCGGTAGGCAAAGAGAAGGTGCGGCAGGAATCGCTCCCAATCCTTGTAAGCCCCCGTGAATGACTTCAACATTTGCTTTAGCGTTCCGTTGAATCGCTCGCACAGGCCGTTAGTCTGGGGGTGGTATGGGGAGCTAGTCAGGGATTTAACTCCACAGGTTTTCCATATCTGCTGGGTTACCTCGGCCGTGAATTGTGTACCTTGGTCGGACAGGACCTCCTTGGGAAAGCCTACTCGGGAAAATACTTTAACTAGGGCCTCTGCTACGGTCTCAGCCTGTATGTTAGAGAGGGCTACCGCTTCAGGGTAACGGGTGGCGTAGTCTACCACGGTGAGTATATACCGCTTGCCGGAACGGCTAGGTTGGGCCAGGGGCCCTATAATGTCCACAGCTACCCTTGTGAACGGTTCTTCAATAATGGGCATGGAAACTAGTTTAGCCTTTGGGTGGTCTCCCTTTTTACCTATACGTTGGCATACCTCGCACGTTTGACAATATGCCCTGACGTCGTCGGATACCCCAGGCCAGAAAAAGTTCTGGGTTATCCGATACCCTGTCTTGCGTATTCCCAAATGGCCTGCCAAGGGTACGTCGTGCCCAATCCTCAATAACTCCTGCCGGTACTTTCGGGGAACTACCAGCTGGCGTTTTTGCTTAGGACCTGGTGCATTACCCTGGGTCTCGGTGAGCCTGTACAAGCGGCCTTTCTCCCAGATAAACTGCTCCTTCTCTAGCCCCCCTTGGCTTTCTCTCGATACTTTCTGAGGGAAGGGTCTCCGGTCACCTCCCGCCCAAAGTCCTCTGGGGTGTCCCAGGGTAGGGGTTCTACAGTCAAGGGTAGGTTGGGTTGGCTTACCTGGGTCTCAGTAGGAAGGGGATGGCTCTCGGCAGCGCGACTTTGCGCTCTGGTGGTTACGGCGTGGGCCTCCTGAGCGGTGGTAGAGGCGAACGCCGAAGTCAGGGGCCCAATGTCGTTGCCCAAGATGACTTCAGAAGGTAAGTCCTTCATGACGCCCACATGAACATTGCCAGCTCCTGCACCCCAGTCCAGGTGTACCTGTGCAGTAGGAATACGGTATACTGCCCCCCCTGCCACTCTCACAGCAATTGATTTCCCTGGTTTCTCTGATGCATTAATCAGGTGTCTTTGTACCAACGTGATGGTCGCCCCACTGTCTCTTAATCCCCGGACGGTTTTTCCGTTAACCATGACCAGCTGACAATGGTGTTTCCTGTTGTCCGTAATAGCAGATTGTACCACGTGGACTTCGTAAAGGGTGCCCCATGGTTCTTCCTGACCCAGCTCCTGGGAATCCCAAGCCGAGTCTACACAATGGGCTGCTGCTGGTGGGCGGTACCCAGGTCGAGACCAATTTGACCTGGTGTTGTCATCCATGGGGCAATTCTGCTTGAAGTGACCCAGCTGTTTGCACCGGAAGCAGCGTTGTTCATTGTCCTCCTGGCGTGGATAGCGAGGGCTAGATGTCACCAGTCTGTTAGGAGGTTGGTATCTAGCGGCTGGTGGGTGTGAGGGCACCGTTGGTCGTGGCAGTTGTACCCGTGGTGTGACCTGGTTCATCTTGCGAGTATCCGCATATTCATCCGCCAACTTAGCGGCCTCTGGTAGAGTCATGGGCCTGCGATCTCTCACCCAGTCTTTGACATCCGTCTGGATGTGATTGTAAAATTGCTCCAGGAGCATTAGTTGCAAAATGTCCTCTGCGGTGGTGGCCTGGCTGCTGTTAACCCAGTTAGAGGCCGACAGGGATAACTGGCATGCCCATTCCACGTAAGAGTCTTTCGTGGCTTTGCGTGAGTCCCTGAACTTCTGTCGGTAGGACTCTGGGGTTACTGCATAACGAGCTAGGAGCACTTCTTTAACCCTGGCGTAGCTATGGATCTCCTGCTCTGGCACAGTCCGGAAAGCATCAGAAGCTTTGCCTGACAATTTGCCTGACAATATTGAAACCCACTCTCCTCTAGCTATTCGGTGCAGGCTACATTGTCTCTCAAAATCTGCCAGGTAGTTATCAATTTCACAGTCTTTTTCATCAAAAGCTTTAAAAGCGCTAAACGGAATCTTCTTTGTGTCTGCTGTGCTGTACTCACTGTTTGGAGAATGTGCGGCTGCTTGTTGGACTGCTGCCAGTTTTAACTGTAGCTCAGCGTCTCTTGTTTGTTTAGCCTCCTCCGCTAACAGGGTCATCACTTTCAGCACCACATCCGCCGTTGGGTTCGGACCGAACCATGCTAGTTTCTCTCTTATTAGCTTGTTGGCTGGTGATTCCTCATCCCGAATCACTGGTGTCTCCATCTCTTGTACTGCTGGCGTTGCTGCAACCGAGTTCTCCTGGTCTAGCTCCATTAATTCTGCTATGATGACCCGCTTGGTTTTGTTGCTAGCAATCCTTCAACGAACTTCAAGTAGTTCTTTCAGTGTATTTCTTTTAAGCCGGGTGTAGCAGTCCTCCATTCACTGTTCCCAGTGTCTGCTTGGAATCCTGGTGTAAAGGAAAGTAGAAGGGAAAATCCCACTGCTGCCACCAGTGTGACGGTAGTAGAAAATATCCCCGTCAAGCCTTCCCTTCTTCTTCCATAAAAGAAATCACCCAATATTCCCCGACTTAGGAATATCCCTGGAATCGCCGAATCATCCACACATGAGCCATGGCTTAATACTGGATGTAAACAGGACACACTTTAATGGCAAAACTCTGCAAATTTATATACACAGTTACAAGCTTGTCATCAATCAAAGAACAATGAAATCTCCACCCCCTTTTCCACACACTGGGGGTTTCCATACAGAGGCATTTCGGCACCGCAAGCTTGACACATCACATTCTTGAATTTGAATTCAATTAACCTTTAGAATACACAATCACAGATCTAAAAGACATTTAGTAATTATCTCCCAGAGAGAGAAGCCCCCAGGGGGTAATTACTACCATGAAGCAATCAGAACAACAATTAACATGAGTCAATTATCTAATCGGTTGGCTAGGTCGTCTCGTCTGTGACACGGCTATTCATCTGCAGAACACAATGGAAAAGTATTTCACAAGCCACTTAGCATTGAAAGGTCATTGTCCCGTACTGGCAGCATGGCAATCTGGTTTAAACAGGTTTTACAGATGCCTCTACAAAGGGGAAAGTAATCCAATTATCCAGGCTAGAGGCAGAACCCATAACACACAGACATTAACATTAGCAGGGAGAGGATTAGACTGAAGTATATAGGCAATTGCATAAAAGTCCTTCACAGTCTATATTTCTCCTCCATACAGCCCAGTCCCTGCCTGCAGCGACAATGACTTGTCACAGGTGACAGTACATCAGATTCCACTACATGCCCGTACCCCGTGTCCCCGGATCACAGCACCCCCTCCTCCTCTGTACTTACATGCTGCTCTGCCCAGAGGATGATTAGAGGGAACTTGCAGCCTTGTAGTGAGATGGGCGATCTGCCAGCTCACCATCCCCCGATCTCCATTCCAGCTCTTCATTCTCTCTCTCTCCACTGTCAGCCGGGAATTCTCAGCTCTCCGTCAGCCCCGCTCACTGACTAGAACTTCAGATTAGTAGAGGATAGTGTTTGTATATGCCGCGCTAACGTGACTGTCTGCACGGCTCGCCTATCTCCTATGTCCATTCGGCTCTTAAGGCTGCTTTCCCACAGAGGAGGTTTTTTAAGCCCTTTTGCAAAAAAAATGTAAAATCAATGAATGTGGTCACACTGGGGTGGCGCGCTTCCAATGCGGTGGGAAAAAAAATCCTGCTTGCAGCATGTTTGAATGAATGAATGAATGAAGAACTTGTATAGCGCAGCACATGCGAAGTAAATCGCCTCTGGGCGCTTGTTGTTCCTGTCTCCTTTGAGATCAAAAGAGATGAGCCTTAATCTTTCTCCTGAAGACTAAGTAGTTCTCCTCCAGTCGAATGCTGGCTGGTAAGGCGTTCCATAGTCTGGGACCTTGGACAGCGAATCTCCTGTCTCCTTTGGACTTGTATCTGGCTTTCGGTATCTGAAGCCGATTTTGATTGTTGGATCGTAGAATACGATTGGGATTGTAAATTTTTAATTTTTCGCATAGATAATGGGGAGCATTCCCATGGATACATCTATGCGTTAGACAGAGTGCTTTAAAGGTGATTCTGTCTTTAACTGGTAGCCAGTGAAGGGATCTCAACGAGGGTGAGATTGATTCCCAGGGTTTTTTCCCAGTCACAAGTCTGGCGGCCGTATTTTGAACGACTTGAAGACGAGCGATTTGGTACTTGGGGAGTCCGAGGTAAAGGGCATTTGCATAGTCCAATCTGGAGTTTACAATCGCTCCCACCACGACCGCTATGTCTTTCTTGGGAATAAAAGGCGTGAGTCTACGTAGTAGGCGCAGCAGATAGTGAGATCCGCTGACTACTGCCCCTATTTGTGCATCCATTGTCATGTAGGAGTCAAAGATGACCCCAAGACTTTTGACTTTGGCGCTAGGGGTGATGACTTTGCCCAGAATGGGCGGGGGGATCCAGGTTGTTATCGATTGATTGCTACGCTTGGCGTGAAACAGAAGAAGTTCTGTTTTCGCTCCGTTGAGTTTGAGATAACTCTTTGTCATCCAGTCCTCTGGATGAAAAATGTAAAATCAATGAATGTGGTCACACTGGGGTGGCGCGCTTCCAATGCGGTGGGAAAAAAAATCCTGCTTGCAGCATGTTTGGGAAGTTAAAAAATAAATAAACAATCCTTCCCATTGAAATGAATAGGAAACACATGAAAAATGCCCCCACTAAGCACCACAAAAGCGCAGCAAAAATGCTCCAATAACTGCTTCCCGACCAGCGCACGACTAAATATGTCGGCAGAATGGCACAGGCAGGCAGGACGTATATATACATCCCCTTTAAGAAGCAGCGATCATCTCACGATGAGGAAGAACAGGGAAATGCTGATGTAAACAAGCATTTCCCCATTCTTCCTAGTGACAGGACACTGATCACAGCTCCCGGGAATCGGAAAAGAAATGGCACCATCACCGTTCTAAAGTGCGCCTGCACCGATGTCTTAGGCGCATGCCCCGTAAACATCGGCGCACGTCTCTTTGGTAAATATCTTCTAAACCGTGGAGGTTTAGGAGATATTTTGAGCACCTACAGGTAAGCCTTAATCTAAGGTGTACAACCACTTTAAAACAGTTCTGAGACAAGGGTACCCAGTACACCAAGTTAGAGAATTATACGAGTTACTGAGTCCTAGAATCATATGCGAGTTACTGAGTCCTAGAATAATATGCGAGTTACTGAGTCCTAGAATCATATGCGAGTGATGCCGCGTACACACGACAGAGAACCTCGACGGGCGGAACACATCGTTCCGCCCGTCGAGGTTCTCTGCCGGCCGTCAGATTCGGCGACCCGCCCGTCGGGAAAGGCAACCAGCCATTCATCCCGACGGGCCGTCAAGCAAATAGAGAACCTGCTCTCTATTAGCTCAACGGGTTTTCCGACGGGCGGGTCTCGCCGAATCCGTACACACGGCCGAGGTTCTCGGCAGAATGCGGCTCCCAGCGAGGTTCTCGCTGGTTTCTGCCGAGAACCTCGGCCGTGTGTACGCTGCTTTACTGAGTCCTAGAATAATATGCAAGTTACTGAGTCCTAAAAACATATGAGTTGTTGGAACACAGAACACTGAAAGAATCAGGAGTCACCACCAGTAGAACACACTAAATCAATGATTAGGTAGCAGCAGTGATAAGGTACCAACAGTCTGAGGCCCCTTTCACACTTGTGCAACTTTTCCTGCGACTTGGGACTGCAAAGTCGTATGACAAGTCATACCCCATGATTTCCAATGAGTACCATTGATATCTGTGCGACTTCAATTTGCAGCGGCTTCAAAGTAGTCCCTGCACTACTTTTGTCCTACTTTGATGTGACTTGAGGCAGAGACCTCAAGATTACACGGACATTGCTTCAAGTCACAGCAAAATCATGCGACTTTCAAGTCGCACAGTGTGAAAGGAGCTTCAACGATTGGATTTTAATACCATGGGCACTTGGCTCACGGTAGTAAAATCCAATCGTTATTCCTGCACATGCGCTATAAAGACTACGGACAAATCTGATGACTAGCAATGTTAACTGTGAAGTTGGCCCCTCAGAATGCAGTTCAAATGCACAAAAATCCGCTTTTCATTTAGGGTCCGTTTCCACTTGTGCAACTTATCCTGCGACTTGGGACTGCAAAGTAGCATGACCAGTCGTATCTCATGATTTCCAAGGAGTACCGTTCACATCTGTGCGACTTCGAAGTAGTCCCTGCACTATTTGGCCCCACTTTGATGCGACTTGAGGTCCATTAGACATCAGGAACACACAGGCATTGCTTCAAGTCGCATCAAAATTGTGAAACTTTCAGGCTGCAATAGTGGAAACCTAGGCTAACCAAAGCTGTTTGTGTGTCACCAAAATTGATGACGCTGGCTATTCTGACAAATTGTGATCTGACAGTCTGACACAACAATAGGCTTGTGCTCTGAGCCATAGAACTAAATCAAAGTAAATGTCCCCAGGACCTGCAAACCTTCTGTGTATCAGCTTTCTGATTCGAATCATTTCATATGGTTAAGGCTCCATTCACACCTATGCATGTTGCTTTTCAGCGTTTTTGTAGTGCTTTCTGCATTTTTGACACACTTATTTTTTTTTTAGCCGGCATTATTTATTTTTTTACATTACATTAAACAACCAGCTATAAACAGGTAAGAAAAGGACGCAAATCGCGGCAAAAATGCGGTACTTGTGTTTTGGATGCTGGTCCATTGAATTCTATTACATGCAAATCGCTGCTTTTTGCGGGGAAAAAAGTCCCCGACCCCTTCCAAAAATGCAGAGGCACAAAAAAGCATTGATGTGAACATGTTAAAAAATGTCCCTGCATTTTTGCAAAATGCATTAAAAAAAAACGCATTAGTGTGAATGGAGCCTAAGTCAGAGCTTTGGTTCACTTGTTTGTCAGCCGACTCCGCAAGAGAACCGAAGAATCAATTCATTGGTTAATTTCAGTGAGTCATTCAAAATGCATTTTTGGTACTTTTTGCATATGTGCACTACATAAACCATGGTAAATGGGCTATAGTGCAAATCTGCAAAATGCACTTAAAATGCATAGATGTGAATGGAGCCTTAGGTCCCTTTCACACTGGGGCGTTTTTAAGGCAGTACAGCGCTAAAAATAGCGCTGCTATACCGCCTGAAAAAAATCTGGCCCTGTAGTCTTCAATGTGCTAGCCGCATCTTTGGAGCGGTATAGGAGCAGGGCGTTTACCACTCCTATACCGCTCCTTCCCATTGAAATCAATGGGAAACCGCAGTAATACCGCCCGCAATGCGCCGCTGCAGAGGCGCATTGCGGGCGGTATTAACCCCTTTTACGGCCGATAGCGGGGGTTAATACTGCACCGCTAGCGGCCAAATATCGCGGTGAATACGATGGTATATCAGCGCTAAAAATCGCGTCACTGTGTCTGCTGTGACCTGGCCCTGAGGGCCCTTTCACACTGGTGCGTTTTTGCAGTAAAAATAGCACTATTAAAACGCCCCCCATGCCCCTCTCCATTGAAATGAATAAAAAAACGGGAGCGTTAAAATCGCAATCGTAAAACGCCACAAATTTAACCGCGTTTTTTAATACATTTCAATGGAGAGGGGCATGGGGGGCATTTTAATATCGCTATTTTTACTGCAAAAACGCGGCAAAAACGCACCAGTGTGAAAGGGCCCTTAGGCTGGATTCACACTTGTGTATTTTTTGTGCTTTTTGCAGATTTGCACTGCAGACTATTTCCCATGGTTTCCTATGGAACACGTTCTGTAGTGCAAATCTGCAAAAAGCACTAAAATGCCCAGGTGTGATTCCAGCCTAAAGATTCTAAATTTCCATCACTAGAACAGAGAAAATAAACTTACCGGCAAACACCTAGTCTGGCAGAGGAATCTTCTGAGGTGCTGGATGACGTGTCTCCACATAGATTTTTATTAGAGTTCAGGCTCCACCCAGTCACCTCAGGACTTGTAACCAATCCTAGGGGGAGCTACATTTTAGGTTCACACCCACAGTCATTGCCATGCTTCCAACAGTCAAGACTTAACCCCTTACACACTATAAGTTGTCCTGCAGGTTTTTCTCTTCAAGTTTACCAAAACCATCTAATAGGAGGTCAAACCTTATAGCCCCTTTCACACTGGGGCGGGAGACGCGGTGGCGGTATAGCGGCGCTAAAAATAGTGGCGCTATACCGTCGGATTTGCCGCGGGATTCAGCCGCTATCGGTGCGGTATTAACCCCCGCTAGCTGCCGATAAAAGGTTAATACCGCCCGCAATGCGCCTCTGTAGAGGCACATTGCGGGTGGTATTGCTGCGGTTTCCCATTGTTTTAAATGGGAAGGAGCGGTGAAGGAGCAGTATACACGCTGCTTCTCTCACCGCTCCAAAAATGCTGCTGGCAGGAGATTTTTTTCTCTCCCGCCAGCGCATCGCTTCAGTGTGAAAGCCCTCTGGCTTTCACATTGAGTATGCAGTGCAGGAGATTTTCAGGCGGTATAGCAGCGCTATTTTTAGCGCTGTACCACCTGAAAAACTCCTCAGTGTGAAAGGGGTCCAACAGACTTAACTAAGGCTAAATTAGACTTGCAGATAAATTGCTGCACCTCAGAAAAGCAACTTACATTCAGATTCCTTTTTAAATGTCTGCTTTAACCCTATAAATGCTGCACCAAAATGCTGCAACCTTGTGCATTGTACATAGGGCATCCCCTATGGATATATGAGATTTGTAGGGTGCATAGAGGAATGCACATAAGACCTTTCAGACAGAACAGAATCAGTCCATGCGGATCTGCCTGCACAACGGGGGATCTCTCGTGCTGTACAGGCATATGACAGGTCCATGTCCACTTCTATATGCAAAGCGGACACAGCCCACCTTTCTCTATGGGGAGGTTGGAAGGAAACGTTCTGCCTGTCCCATTCCAACCAATTGTCATCCAATCCAAATCGCCAGATGGATTCGGAACGGATCCTCATCTGTCTGTTTTTAGTGGATCGGATCCTGGCAGGTGATAGCAGACACGTATCCGCTGACATAGAGCACAATGGGTGGTCTGACATACTTGCCAACATTTGAAAAAAAATTCCAGGGACACTTTGCAGCACAGCTATTAATTTACTGGCAAGATGCCTAAAAATTACGAACGACACCAATTTTTTACTGGCACTTCAAAAAAGCACCTAAAATTTCTGTTTCCGGTGCTAAACTGTGCAACTTTTAGTATTTAAACTATAAACATGTTGCGAGTGCTATTAGCAATGTGTTTAAGTTGAACAAAAGTCAAAAAATTAATTTCTCTATTTACATGAAGTTCAGGTTAATATAACACAGCCAGCACAGAGTTCCCCATTACAGTGCAAGGGAGAACCTTGATGTAAAGGACGATGCAACAGATCACAATCTAAGGGGGAACTCTGATGTAAGGAGGGGCTCTGCGCTCCCATTTACATCAGAGTTCCAACTTACATCAGGGTTCGCAGAGTTCTCCCTTGCGCTATAAGAGGAAATCCTGCAGACTCTGATGTAAAGGGGAACATTGGGACTTAAGACTTTTATAACTTTAAATTAAACTGTTGTACTACAACCCCCATCAGCCACAGCAGTGTTACAATACTACAACCCTCATCAACCATAGTAGTGTTACAATACTACAACCCTCATCAGCCATAGTAGTGTTACATCACTCACAGAATTATTACAACCTCCATCATCCATAGCATTACTACAATCCCCATCATCCATAGTAGTATTACAGTAATTCAACCCCCATCACCCACAGAATTACTAAAACCCTTATCTATAGTAGTACTACAGCACTACAACCCTCATACTCCATAGGATTATGACAGCCCTCGTCAGCAATAACATTACTACAATCCCCCATCATTCATAGTAGTATTACAATACTACAACCCCCATCGCCCACATAATTACTAAAACACTGATCTATAATAATACTACAGCACTTTAACCCTCATAATCCACAGCATTACTACAGCCCTCACAAATAGTAGTACTACAACCCTCATCATCCCTAGTAGTATCAACAGCACTGCAACTCATCCACAATAGTACTACTACCTCATTATCCACAGAATTATTGCAGCTTTCTTGATCTCCAGAATTACTACAACCCACATCCATAGTAGTAGTACATTCAGAGTAGTACTCTAGCACACTGAAATTCCCAGTGAATGGCCGTCAAGGTGGTAGGGACAGGCATGTGAGCACCCAGAGTTCCCAGCCCAGCTAAAAACCTGACCACGCTGTGTTCTCATGTCTAGTGTGGTACATTTTTTTACCAGGATAGTAGAGGGACTGTCAGGAACACTAGGGATTTGACACAAAAGAAGCACTACAAAGAGAGAACAGAATGCTTTTCATACAAGTACATGGTACAACAGGCATGTATAAGGAATATGAAATGTTACATACTGGGTTACATACTCTTCAAACCACTTCCCGCCAGCCCACAGTCAAATGACGGAGGGACAGTGCTGCTCTTGCTCTAGGTGGACGTCATATGACGGCGCCAAGAACGGCCGCTCTCTCGCCTGTGATATCTGTAAAGAGCACATCACACGGTTATTTAACCTTGTGATTGGCTGTGTCCAATCACAGCCGGTCACATGTATATGTGGAAGTGACGGTGATGGGCTCTCATCGCCTCACACTGATGCAGGGGAGACCCGGACAGATAATCGGGGCACTGATCATTAGTGCCCTGATTACAGTAAAGCCCCCCCAGTGCCACCAATCAGTTCTCATCAGTGCCCATCAGTTACACCAATCAGTGCCCATTAGTGATGCCAGTCACTGCTGCCTTTCAGTCCCTCATCAGTGCCTCCCATTAGTGCTGTCTATCAGTGCTCATCAGTGACGCCTATCAATGCCACCTAACAGTGCCGCCTATCAGTGCGGAATATTAGTGTCTTCTCATCAGTGCCCATAAGTGCCACCTGATCAGTGCCCATCAGTGCAGCCTATCAGTACCCATCAGTGCAGCCTCATCAGCGTCCACCAGCGAAGGAAAAAAATTACTTATTTACAAAATCTACTGACAGAAAGTAAAAAAAAACGTTATCTTTCAAAATTTTCGGCCTTTTTTTTTTTGTGTAAAAAATAAAAATCACAGCAGTGATTAAATACCACCAAAATAAAGCTCTATTTGTGTGAAGAAAATGATTAAAAATGTATTTGATTACAGTGTTACACGACCGTGCAATTGTCATATAAATTGTGACAGTGATGAAAACTGAAAAATGGCCTGGGCAGGAAGGGGGTGAAAGTGCCCTGTAGGCAAGTGCTTAAGTGACCATATTGCTTTACTCTGCATGGGCAAAACAGAGATCAATTTAAAATGTGCAAATTGTGCTGTTTTCTTTTTCCCTTCTGTCCACTATTGGACCTTTGTAAGGTGGAATACAATTGGCTGGGTAATGGACCAAACAGTGCAAGCCTCCATGCTAAATCTTCTTTGATAGGAGAGCTACAGTACACACCTGCTGGTAGTTGTAGCCCCCCGCCATGTTTTGTCAAACTCCTGGCTCTAGGCCTGCTCACGACATCCCTGCTCATAGGCCTTAATATTCTTGAATAAAGGAATGTTCACACATGAGATAGATTTTCTGCACTTTACTAGGACTTTTCAAGATGGCCATGATATCACATTGGGGGGAAGAGTGTGTAGGAGGCTGGCATTGCCACTTAAAGCAGGTGCAATGCTTTGCAGGTTCATTTGCAAAAATAAATAAATAAATAATAATGTTTGCGCTGCAAATATATGTGCATTATTATTATTGCAAAAAGTTTGCATTAGCTTTCAACATATTGAAAGTGAACACAGGTATACCAACATTCACTTTACAAAGGGAACAGCATCTCCAACTTCAGCAAAGCAAACTCATAAGTGTATATTATATGTACTCCCAGACTAACCCATACCACTGACCCCCTCCTTTATGTCTCTCAAATCACTTCCTTTCCATGCAATATAACACACAGTACAGCCCATCACCTCCTTGTTGTTATTCATGGGCGTCCGCTCATAGGAGTAAGGGGGGGCCAGTGACCCCCCCCCCCCTGGAATCGGCAAGGGTCTGCCATGCTTGCATCTCTAGCTGTGCTGACTCTCTGTGTTTGTGCGAGTTGGCTCCACAGCTGTTGCAAGATCAGTGTCACTGAGTTACAGAGCTCTTTACTGCCACCTCTGGCTGCTTCCTGTATGTGCACCCTCGTGTTTGCTTTGCTGCCTGTAATGTATTTTCAAAGGGACATGTGGAAACAGGACTTGGGAGAAGGAAGACCACCGTGACCTTACAAGTGGGGACTGTGAGTACAAGTTAAGGGAGAAGGCTTTATGGGATAATGACTAAGCCCCTGCCCTTCGTGACATTGTCAAAGAAGCGGAGCATAGGTGACCATAAAATTATGCCCCCCCCTGGAAAAAGTTCAGCGGACGCCCATGTTGTTATTATTAGTATAATTCCACAGATCTCAGCGGCTCCTTCCTCCGTGCGCTCTGTCTGCTTACACTTCCTGGTTGTGTGCTGCTGGTCACATGACCCAGCTTCTTCCAATCAGCATCCCCGATGTCACTCTTCTAGAAAATGGCTGCCGGCGGAGACATTATCTCCACCGGCCACGGACCTCCAGCGGCGGTGGCCAGGCGAAAAATAGTACATTACAGTGCGGGGACAGCCAAGAAGTCGCCGCAGGAGCGGCGCCGCCCCTTCCCCACTAGCCGGGACAAGTCCCGGCAGGCTAAATTAGCCGGTGATGTAAAATTCCATCGGACCTGTGAAAAAATCGGACCCGCGTCACTTCTGGTGCTCGTACGTCAGAGCACAGCTGATCGCGAATGCACGGCGCATGCGCAGACGCCTTTTTCGTCTATGAAAATCCTCGACTCGGGTGGGCGGGCGGAGGCGGAGCTGGATTCTCAATTACATCACCGCCAGCACCGCCTCCAGCCCCGTCCCTAAGCACAGGCTTATTGAGGTTCGAGAAAAACATAGACTCGGGTGGGCGGGCGGAGGCGGAGCAACATTCTGAATGACATTATCTCCAGCACTGCCTCCAGCCCCGTCCCTATGCACAGGCTTATTGAAGTCCATGAAAAAATATAGACTCGGGTGGAGGCTTTTAAAGCACCAATAGCCATGTATAATAACATGTTACATTGTTTTTCGACGTTGCGCGGGTGTGCGCAATATTAAAGACTGTCAAGAAAATGTGTATTTAGGAGGAGAGCTTCTGAATACCTGACCAACAAACACATTTGCATTTCAATACTCATTTCAATGGGACAGTTTAAAGTGGAAGTGGTTTGATTTAACTTTGAATTGAAACGTTACCCAAAAAGTAAAGTTCCGCTCTTCTGTATTTTAATTTTTTTTTAGGCTCCATGTACACAGGACCATCCTCCCAGCTGTAGGGATCACCCCCCCCCCCACCCCACTACCATCCTCCCAGCTGTAGGGAATTAGCCCCCACCATCCTCCCAGCTGTAGGGATCACCCCCCCACCATCCTCCCAGCTGTAGGGATCACCCCCCCACCATCCTCCCAGCTGTAGGGATCATCCCCCACCCTCCTCCCAGCTGTAGGGATCACCCCCCACCATCCTCCCAACTGTCGGGATCACCCCCCACCACCACCATCCTCCCAACTGTAGGGATCATCCCCCACCACCACCACCACCATCCTCCCAGATGTAGGGATCACCCCCCACCACCATCCTCCCAGCTGTAGGGCGCACCCCCCCCCCCCCCACCACCACCATCCCCCCCAGCTGTAGCAATCACCCCCCCCCCCCCCAGGGATCACCCCCCACCATCCTCCCAGCTGTACGGATCACCCGCTCACCACCACCATCCTCCCAGCTGTAGGAATCACCCCCCAGGGATCACCCCCCCCCACCACCACCATCCTCCCAGCTGTACGGATCACCCGCCCACCACCACCATCCTCCCAGCTGTAGGGAGCATCCCTCAGTTTTGGGGGAGCAATTGCAGCCTCACTGTGCTCGTCATACCCAGCCAGTGTGCCCGCCATATGCAGTCATTGTGCCCGTCATATGCAGCCATTGTGCCCGTCATATGCAGCCATTGTGCCCGTCATACGCAGCCACTTGTGCCCGTCATACGCAGCCACTTGTGCCCGTCATACGCAGCCACTTGTGCCCGTCATACGCAGCCACTTGTGCCCGTCATACGCAGCCATTGTGCCCGTCATACGCAGCCACTTGTGCCCATCATACGCAGCCACTTGTGCCCATCATATGCAGCCACTTGTGCCCATCGTACGCAGTCAGTGTGCCCACTATTCGCAGCCACTTGTGCCCCTCATACACAGCCACTTCTGCCCATCAAATACAGTCAGACACATCCCCCGGCTGTCACTTTATAATCCCAAACAAACCCCCCCTGGGGGGGGGAACCGGGTGTGGCGACACTTATCGAATGACGGCACTTCCTCCCCCGCTTCTGTAGCGGCGGCTGTGGCTCCTGTGTCCGCTTGCCTCCTCAGGCTTCCTCCGCCGTGTCTCCTTTTCCGCAAAAGCGTTAGGCATCCAATAGGATCACCTAAAGCTTTGGCTAATCGGGAGACAGGTTTTACTGACCTGTCTGCTGGTTGGCAAGGAGGAACTTTAGTATTTCATGTGTCCGGTGTCCTGAAAGGGGCCGGGCACATGAATAGTGAGGGCGGCAGAGGTGACGGGGGCGGTGTCCATGCATTGTGGGCCCACCATGCAACCATGCAGGGGCCACCACTGGTCTTTGATCTTTGTCAAGTGCTGGGGTCTGGATCGCCTCCGCTGCTTTTCCTCCAATCGGGCCAAAGAAGCGGAGTGCGAGTTTACCTATAGCCCTCACACTGGAGACTTGTACACCATCATCATGGCATCCCATGATGGTGGGTACCAGGTCACGGGAGGGCAGAGCGCATGTATGACCCCATTTGGGGGTCACTGGTGGCTTAGGGAGAAGGAGAGGGCCCCTGGGTGGATGTGGGAGAAGGAGACGGCACCTGGGTGTTTGGAGGAGGAGAGGGCCCCTGGGTGTCCGTGGAAGGAGAGGGCACCTGGGTCTTTGGAGGAGGAGAAGAGGGTCCCTGGGTGGCTGGGGAAGAAGAAGAGGGTCTCTGGGTGGCTGGGGAAGAAGAGGGTCCCTGGGTGGCTGGGGAAGAAGAAGAGGGTCCTTGGGTGGCTGGGGAAGAAGAAGAGGGTCCCTAGGTGGCAGGGGGAGAAGGAGAGCGAACCTGGGTGGTTGGCAGAGAAGGAGTGAGCCCATAGCTGTTTGAAGAAGGAGATGGGCCAAAATTGGAAGAGCTAGTCCTTGGGTGGTTGGAGGAGGAGAGGGTGCCACCCTTCTTCCCTGAGGATGTGGACACCCTTCTCTCTCTAGAGGTATGGGTCACCCTTCTCTCCCCCGGAGGACGGGGACACCCTTCTCTCCCCCGGAGGACGGGGACACCCTTCTCTCCCCCGGAGGACGGGGACAGCCTTCTCTCCCCCGGAGGACGGGGACAGCCTTCTCTCCCCAGGAGGACGGGGACACCCTTCTCTCCCCAGGAGGACGGGGACACCCTTCTCTCCCCAGGAGGACGGGGACACCCTTCTCTCCCCAGGAGGACGGGGACACCCTTCTTTCCCCGGAGGACGGGGACACCCGGGGGAAGAGAAGGGTGTCCCCGTCCTCCGGGGGAAGAGAAGGGTGTCCCCGTCCTCCGGGGGAAGAGAAGGGTGTCCCCGTCCTCCGGGGGAAGAGAAGGGTGTCCCCGTCCTCCGGGGGAAGAGAAGGGTGTCCCCGTCATCCGGGGGAAGAGAAGGGTGTCCCCGTCCTCCGGGGGAACAGAAGGGTGTCCCATACCTCTAGAGAGAGAAGGGTGTCCTCATCCTCAGGGAAGAAGGGTGGCACCCTCTTCTCCTCCAACCACCCAAGGACTAGCTCTTCCAATTTTGGCCCATCTCCTTCTTCAAACAGCTATGGGCTCACTCCTTCTCTGCCAACCACCCAGGTTCGCTCTCCTTCTCCCCCAGCCACCTAGGGACCCTCTTCTTCTTCCCCAGCCACCCAAGGACCCTCTTCTTCTTCCCCAGCCACCCAGGGGCCCTCTTCTTCTTCCCCAGCCACCCAGGGACCCTCTTCTTCTTCCCCAGCCACCCAGGGACCCTCTTCTTCTTCCCCAGCCACCCAGGGACCCTCTTCTCCTCCTCCAAAGACCCAGGTGCCCTCTCCTTCTCCCATGGACACCCAGGGGCCCTCTCCTCCTCCAAACACCCAGGTGCCGTCTCCTTCTCCCACGTCCACCCAGGGGCCCTCTCCTTCTCCCTAAGCCACCAGTGACCCCCAAATGGGGTCATACATGCGCTCTGCCTTCTCGTGACCTGGTACCCACCATCCTGGGATGCCATGATGATGGTGTACAAGTCTCCAGTGTGAGGGCTATAGGTAAACTCGCACTCAGCTTCTTTTGCCCGATTGGAGGAAAAGCAGCGGAGGCGATCCAGACCCCAGCACTTGACAAAGATCAAAGACCAGTGGTGGCCCCTGCATGGTTGCATGGTGGGCCCACAATGCATGGACACCGCCCCCGTCACCTCTGCCGCCCTCCCTATTCACGTGCCCGGCCCCTTTCAGGACACCGGACACATGAAATACTAAAGTTCCTTCTTGCCAATCAGCAGGCAGGTCAGTAAAACCTGTCTCCCGATTGGCCAAAGCTTTAGGTGATCCTATCGGATGCCTAACGCTTTTGCAGAAAAGGAGACATGGCGGAGGAAGCCTGAGGAGGCGAGCGGACACAGGAGCCACAGCCGCCGCTACAGAAGGGGGTTTGGGGGGGTTTGTTTGGGATTATAAAGTGACAGCTGGGGGATGCGTCTGACTGTATTTGATGGGCAGAAGTGGCTGTGTATCACGGGCACAAGTGGCTGCAAATAGTGGGCACACTGACTGCGTACGATGGGCACAAGTGGCTGCATATGACGGGCACAATGGCTGCGTATGACGGGCACAATGGCTGCATATGACGGGCACAAGTGGCTGCATATGACGGGCACAATGGCTGCGTATGACGGGCACAATGGCTGCGTATGACGGGCACAATGACTGCGTATGACGGGCACAATGGCTGCGTATGACGGGCACAATGGCTGCGTATGACGGGCACAATGGCTGCGTATGACGGGCACAATGACTGCGTATGACGGGCACAATGGCTGCGTATGACGGGCACAATGGCTGCGTATGACGGGCACAATGACTGCATATGGCGGGCACACTGGCTGGGTATGATGAGCACAGCGAGGCTGCAATTGCTCCCCCAAAACGGAGGGATGCTCCCTACAGCTGGGAGGATGGTGGTGGTGGGCAGGTGATCCGTACAGCTGGTAGGATGGTGGTGGTGGGGGGGGGGTGATTCCTACAGCTGGGAGGATGGTGGTGGTGGGCGGGTGATTCGTACAGCTGGGAGGATGGTGGGGGGTGATCCCTGGGGGGGGGGTGCTCCCTACAGCTGGGAGGATGGTGGTGGTGGGCGGGTGATCCGTACAGCTGGTAGGATGGTGGTGGTGGTGGGGGGGGGTGATTCCTACAGCTGGGAGGATGGTGGTGGTGGGCGGGTGATCCGTACAGCTGGGTGGATGGCTGCGTATGACGGGCACAATGACTGCGTATGACGGGCACAATGGCTGTGTATGACGGGCACAATGGCTGCGTATGACGGGCACAATGACTGCATATGGCGGGCACACTGGCTGGGTATGACGAGCACAGTGAGGCTGCAATTGCTCCCCCAAAACGGAGGGATGCTCCCTACAGCTGGGAGGATGGTGGTGGTGGGCAGGTGATCCGTACAGCTGGTAGGATGGTGGTGGTGGGGGGGGGGGGGTGATTCCTACAGCTGGGAGGATGGTGGTGGTGGGCGGGTGATCCGTACAGCTGGGAGGATGGTGGGGGGTGATCCCTGGGGGGGGTGATTGCTACAGCTGGGAGGATGGTGGTGGTGGTGGGGGGGTGATCCCTTGGGGGTGATTCCTACAGCTGGGAGGATGGTGGTGGGGGTTGATCCCTACAGCTGGGAGGATGGTGGTGGTGGTGGGGGCTTGATCTCTACAGTTGGGAGGATGGTGGTGGTGGGGGGTAATCCCTACAGTTGGGAGGATGGTGGTGGTGGGGGGTGATCCCTACAGCTGGGAGGATGGTGGTGGGGGGTGAACCCTACAGTTGGGAGGATGGTGGTGGTGGTGGGGGCTTGATCCCTACAGTTGGGAGGATGGTGGTGGTGGGGGGTGATCCCTACAGTTGGGAGGATGGTGGGGGGGTGATCCCTACAGCTGGGAGGATGGTGGGAGGGTGATCCTTACAGCTGGGAGGATGGTGGGGGGGTGATCCCTACAGCTGGGAGGATGGTAGTGGGGTGGGGGGGTGATCCCTACAGCTGGGAGGATGGTCCTGTGTACATGGAGCCTAAAAAAAATTTAAAATACAGAAGAGCGGAACTTTACTTTTTGGGTAACGTTTCAATTCAAAGTTAAATCAAACCACTTCCACTTTAACCACTTACCTACTGTGCACCTACACCCCTTCCTGCCCAGACAAAATATAAGCTTCCGGCACTGCGTCGCTTTAACTGACAATTGCGCGGTCGTGCGACGTGGCTCCCAAACAAAATTGGCGTCCTTTTTTCCCCACAAATAGAGCTTTCTTTTGGTGGTATTTGATCACCTCTGCGGTTTTTATTTTTTGCGCTATAAACAAAAATAGAGCGTCAATTTTTAAAAAAATTCAATATTTTTTCCTTTTTGCTATAATAAATAACCCCAAAAAATATATAAAAAAAAATATTTTTTCCCTCAGTTTAGGCCGATACGTATTCTTCTACATATTTTTGGTAAAAAAAAAATGCAATAAGCGTTTATCGATTGGTTTGCGCAAAATTTATAGCGTTTACAAAATAGGGGATAGTTTATGGATTTTTTTTTTTTTTTTACTATTAATGGCGGCGATCTGCGATTTTTTTATTAGGACTGCGACGTTTTATGGCGGACATTTCGGACACTTTTCTGACATTTTTGGGACCATTTACATTTATACAGTGAAAAATGCTATAAATATGCATTGATTACTGTATAAATGTGACTGGCAGTGAAGGGGTTAACCACTAGGGGGCGGGAAAGGGGTTAAATGTATGTCCTAGCCAGTGTTCTAACTGTAGGGGGGGGGGGGGTGACTGGGGGAGGTGACCGATTGTGTCCCTATGTACAAGGAACACAACCGCTCTCCTCTCTCCCTGACAGGGACGTGCAGCTCTGTGTTTACACACAGAGCTCCACGTCCCAGCTCAGTTTCTGAGCAATCGCGTGTGCCCGGCGGCGATCGTTGCCGCCGGGCACCCGCACGGGATCCCCGCGGAGCGGCGGGTGCGCGCGCGCGCGCCGCCGGCGACGCGCGCGCGCGCCGCGGCTTTAAAGGGACATCACGTCATATGACGTAATGTCAGAACAATGGAGTCGTCTGCCCGTCGTCATTTGACGGTGGGCAGATGACAAGTGGTTAAACTGTCCCATTGAAATGAGTAAAGAAATGCAAATTTGTTTGTTGGTCAGGTATTCAGAAGCACTCCTCCTAAATATACATTTTCTTGACAGTCTTTAATATTGCGCACACCCGCGGAACGTCGAAAAACAATGTAACATGTTATTATACATGGCTATTGATGTTTAAAAGCCTCCACCCGCCCACCCGAGTCTATGTTTTTCATGGACTTCAATAAGCCTGTGCTTAGGGACGGGGCTGGAGATAATGTCATTCAGAATGTTGCTCCGCCTCCGCCCGCCCACCGAGTCTATGTTTTTCTCGGACCTCAATAGGCCTGTGCTTAGGGACGGGGCTGGAGGCGGTGCTGGCGGTGATGTAATTGAGAATCCAGCTCCGCCTCCGCCCGCCCACCCGAGTCGAGGATTTTCATAGACGAAAAAGGCGTCGGCGCATGCGCCGTGGACCCGCGATCAGCTGTGCTCTGACATACGAGCACCGGAAGTGACGCGGGTCCGATTTTTTCACAGGTCCGATGGAATTTTACATCACCGGGACTAGGTCCTATTTGACGGGACTGTCCCGTTAAAAACAGGACAGTTGGCAACTATGGTCTGATTGAGTCTGCTGGTGTGAAAGGGGCCTAACAGGAAGCTCCAAACAAACAGAAGTGAGAAGGGAAAAGGAGAGATCTGGGAGCCCATATATGACATTACTAGGAGGCAGAAAAACAGAAATAATTTCATGAAAACTAGATTACAGGGCTGTTAGGTAGAGGATGTGCATTGATCATATTTGGAGAATCAGGGTACACAGTATAAGTCCCCTCTAAATAAAGCTCATACCTTCTAATAAACGTTATCATTTGTGTTCATCTTGGGGTTCAGAGTAGTGAAGTACATCTGACACATTCAGACAGTAATTATTTGTGTAGCGGCCTGCTACTTTCATAGCTGGTGCTGCCTTAAATTTAGAGGGTGGTAAGAGATTTAATTACCTCTGACTCTATTGTTTTACCAAATTTGGGCCTCTGTTCCAGCCGTGGCTGTACTACGAGTGACCACTATTGTTGTCTGGGGTGTGGGTACCACCCTATGCCAAGGGTGGCGGTGCATTGCCATGAAATGAGATTTGCCATGGAATGAGATGGTCCGCCTCCATCCCATTCTATTGGCTCACTCATGTCACGTGACATATTTAAACGTCAAGTATTGACGCAAACATCAGTCACAGCTAGGCTATCATAGGGAGAGGATCTCCTCTCCCTGTGATAGCCCGATAGCGCTGTCAGCAGCGTGCCTCCCGCCAGCGCTAAGTACACCCGCGCCCGCAGCTCTACTCTCCGCAGCCCACGCCCGAAGCTCTTCCCCGTCCTCCGCGCCCGCAGCTCTACTCCCCCGTTAAGAATCAGGGAACGGGGAGAGTCTACGCTATTAGCGTAGACCTAGCGTTGGCTACGTTAGTAGCGTAAACCTGCGCATGCGCAGTATTTACAACACCAGCCCACATAACCTGGAGCAGCTGCAGCTCGTGAGTGACCACTGCAGTCACCCACAAAATCATAGGAGGGGGGTCATAGCCTCGTATTCTATACTGAAGGAGGGGGGGAATGCTGGGACTTGTAGTTCTCTATACTAGGGGGGGGACGCTGGGACTTGTAGTTCTCTATACTGAAGGAGGGGGGGAATGCTGGGACTTGTAGTACTCTATACTGGAGGAGGGGGGGGAATGCTGGGACTTGTAGTACTCTATACTGGAGGAGGGGGTGGGGAATGCTGGGACTTGTAGTACTCTATACTGGAGGAGGGGGGGAATGCTGGGACTTGTAGTACTCTATACTGGAGGAGGGGGGAATGCTGGGACTTGTAGTACTCTATACTGGAGGAGGGGGGGAATGCTGGGACTTGTAGTACTCTATACTGAAGGAGGGGGGGATGCTGGGACTTGTAGTACTCTATACTGGAGGAGGGGGGGAAGGCTGGGACTTGTAGTACTCTATACTGGAGGAGGGGGGGAATGCTGGGACTTGTAGTACTCTATACTGGAGGAGGGGGGAATGCTGGGACTTGTAGTACTCTATACTGGAGGAGGGGGGGAATGCTGGGACTTGTAGTACTCTATACTGGAGGAGGGGGGGAATGCTGGGACTTGTAGTACTCTATACTGAAGGAGGGGGGGAATGCTGGGACTTGTAGTACTCTATACTGGAGGAGGGGGGGGGAATGAACGGGACTTGTAGTACTCTATACTGGAGGAGGGGGGGAATGCTGGGACTTGTAGTACTCTATACTGGAGGAGGGGGGAATGCTGGGACTTGTAGTACTCTATACTGGAGGAGGGGGGGGAATGCTGGGACTTGTAGTACTCTATACTGAAGGAGGGGGGAATGCTGGGACTTGTAGTTCTCTATACTAGGGGGGGGACGCTGGGACTTGTAGTTCTCTATACTGAAGGAGGGGGGAATGCTGGGACTTGTAGTTCTCTATACTAGGGGGGGACGCTGGGACTTGTAGTTCTCTAATACTAGGGGGGGGCGCTGGGACTTGTAGTTCTTTATACTAGGGGGGGGACGCTGGGACTAAAGTCCAGTAGAACAATAGAGGCCTAGCAGGTGACCCACACACCTATTACCTCCACACCGATTCAAGCAATTCTATGATTCCCCCCTCCTATGATTTTTGGGGTGACTGCATTCGGACAGCTGTGGCAATTAAAGATGCAGCCACTGTATAGGAATGCTGTGAGTTGTAGTTCTGCAACATTTGGCTCTTCAGATGTTTCAGAACTACAATTCACAGCTTTCCTGTACAGCCTGGGCATGCTGGGATTTGTAGTTTAGAAACATCTTAAGGGCTACAGTTTGAAAACCACTGTACAGTGGTTCCCAAGCTGTAGCCCTCCAGTTGTTGCAAAACTACAACTCCCAACATGTCCTTTAGCTGTCTCGGCGTACTTGGAGTTGTACTTTTGAAACAACTGGATGCGCATTGGTTGGCAAACATTGTTTGTTTCCTAACTCAATGTTTTCCAACCCTTGTGCCTCCAGCTGTTGCAAAACTACAACTCCTAGCATGCATGGTGTGTCAGAGCATGCTGTGAATTTTTTATTTTCACAGCTGGAGGTACAAGGGTTAGGAAAAAGACAATGTTTCCCACACAATGTGCCTCCAGTTATTTCAAAAGTACAACTCCCAATAAGCCGAGACAGCCAAAGCACATGTTGGGAGTTTTCACTGATACACCCTACATGTTGGGAGTTTTAGTTTTGCAACAGCTGGATGTTTGACCCCCCCCTTCCCCTCCCCCCCAAATGTGAATGTACAGGGTACACTCACATGGGCAGGGGCTTACATTGAGTTTCGCTCTGAAAGTTTGAGATGCAGCAACAGCGGGCAACTACTGTGAACCCCCCCGCCCCTGTGACTGTAGCCTAAAAACACTACACCACACTACACTAATGTAAAAATTACAAAACAATAAATATACACATACCCCAACACAGCCCCCTCCCCAATAAAAATTGAAAATGTCTGGAACGGCACTATTTCCAAAATGGAGCCTCCAGCTGTTGCAAAACAAAAACTCCCAGTTTTTGGGAGTTTTGCAACAGCTGGAGACACCCTGTTTGGGAATCACTGGCGTAAAATACCTATATGTCCACCCCTATGCAAATCCCTAATTTAGGTCTCATGCTCATGGAGCTCTCACTTTGGAGCCCTGTCCTATTTCAAGGCAACAGTTTAGGGCCACATATGGGGTATCTCCGTATTTGGGAGAATTTGCCTAACATATTTTGGTGGGGCAATTTCTCCATTTACCCCTCAAGAAAAGATAAAGTTGGGGTCTATACCAGCATGTTAGTGTATAAAAATAAAAAAAATAACTCACATGCTGGTGTTGCCCCATACTTTTAATTTTCACAAGCATTGAAAGACAAAAAAGCACCCCAAAATTTGTAATGCAATTTCTCCTGAGTACTGAGATACCCCATATGTGGACGCAAAGTGATACCCACATGTGACCCCATTTTGGAGACTACACCCCTCACGGAACGGAACAAGGGGTATAGAGAACCTTAAAACCACACAGGTGTTTGATGTTTTTTTTGAACAGTATTTTTAGAAAATGAAAAATTGTATTATTAATTTGCACAGCCCACTGTTCCAAAGATCCGTCAAATGCCAGTGTGGTGTCAATTCTCACTGCACCCCTTATAAAATTCCATGAGGAGTGTAGTTTCCAAAATTGGGTCACATGTGAGGGTGTCCACTGTTCTGGCACCACGGGGGGCTTTGTAAATGCAATTGCATATGGCCAAATTTACTTTTCAAAAGCTCAATGGCACTCCCTCTGTTCTGAGCATTGTAGTTCACCCTTTAGTGCACTTGACGTCCACTTATTGGGTATTTCCTTACTCAGAACAGATGGGGTAACACATTTTTTGGGGTATTTTCCGCTATTACCCCTTGTAAAAATGTAAAACTTTGTTTAGGGGTGTATCATAGGGCCCCCCGGCAAAAGATTATCACGGGGCCCCTGTGTGACCACCCTTATGTAAGTCACACCCATACAGATGCTACACCCATATATAATAAAGAAAATTTAGGAAAAACAATTAAATCTTAAAGAAACAGCCCATTTTTGTCTTAAGGACACAGACAATTTATGTTGTTCCAGTTTTTGTGCATCATTTCATACTTTATTTAATTTTCTGTAATTTGCCATGAATGCTCGATGCTGCAGTTAGTTACTTATTTACTACAACTCCAAACATGCCCTGATAGAGCATATGGTTCTTCAGCTGCCCCAAACCAAAACTACAACTCCAATCATGTTGCAACATAATCTAAATTGAACTACTATATAGTGCAAGATGCGGAGGACTACATTGGATTCGATGGACTACAACCATGACCTGCATTTTTTTTTTGTTTGAATAAAATGGTTAACGAGGGTTGTTGGGGAGTGTTTTTCCTAATAAAAATGTTTTAACTTGTGTGTGCTTTTGTTTTTATTATTACTTTACAGGCTTAGTAGTGGAAGCTGTCGTAGACGGAGTCCATTACAAAGTTGGGGCTTAGCGTTAGCCCCAAAAACAGCTAGCGCTAACCCCCAATTATTACCCCGGTATCCACCGCCACAGAGGTGCCGGGAAGAGCCTCTACCAACAGGCCCAGAGCGCCAAATATGGCGCTCCTGGGCCTAGGCGGTAACAGGCTGACGTTATTTAGGCTGGGGAGGGCCAGTAACAATGGTCCTCGTCCACCCTGTTAACGTCAGGCTGTTGCTGTATGGTTGGTATCTGTCAGAAAATCAAAAGACAGGAAACCACACAGGTATTTTTTTTTTTTTAAGTTAAACATTAACATCATGTGCTTGCGGGTCACACTAACATGACCTGAAGCTTAATTGGGGATGGGGCGGGGATTATAGATGACACGCCTGCGGCTCACATTAACCCAATGCGCTGGTTAATGTGATCCGCGGGTGTGCATTACATTGTGATTTTCCTTACGGCAATGCACCAGCGGGTCACAGTACGCCATGATAGTGGTAGTAGTGGATGTCCCCTCCCGATGTAACGCACTCATGCTCCCGGGGGGACTCTGACACTTGCTTAGGCACAAGGCAAGTCTCCATGTACTTTTTTAACAGCACTATAATCAATCATACCAATATACTAAAATGTATACACTAAATACACTAAAACTGCGCTAAAACAAATCAACGCTAAATACAATAAAACTGCCATAACACTACACCACTGGCCTGGAATACCCCTTTAACTAAATAGAGTGAATAAACGGCAACAAAGCAATATACATATATATATATATATATATATATATATATATATATATATATATGCAAACAAGGCTTCTAAGAAGCCAATAGTATGGTACATAAAATGCACATTAAACAATGTTAAAACAAAATATTACATGAGAGGCAAGGCCAAAAGTAAAGGAAAAGGGGAAAGAAAAGGAGAGGAACAAAAAAAAGGAAGTTACAAGAAAAGAGAAGATCACAAGGTTTATCCAAGTGGAGGACATATAGCATCCTTCAAGTCCAGGAAATTCTTGTTCCTATTTTCTCCCTATGAAAAAATAATATCATAATTAAAAGTTGAAGAGAATCCTAGTAAAACTAAATGATTTGACTGTCATTTTATAATGAATTAATACATTTCTTGATATATTTCATGTATTACTAACATGGAATACAGGAGAAGAGAACTAGCTATGTCCATCCTTGCTTTTTTAATAAATTCAGAAGATGTCTCCACCAGTGTCACCGGAATGTTCAGCAGATAGTGCTTTGCAAACTGTGAAAGAAAAAAAAATTGTAAATGCTACTATTAAAATTAAAAAATAAATAAAAATAAAATCATAAAAAAATATTTATAATGTCATCAATATCAAAACGCCACAGCTACTAGAATCCTTCTGCTTCTTGTGCTTCATCTTCTTAATTTCCCACTGGTTTTCCTCTTCCTGCTTGACATACTTAGCCAAGAATACACTTTAAACAATTAAAAATAATAATATATTATATATATATATGAAACTTTATTTTTCTGATTATTGAAAAATAAAAAATATAATATTAATAAAAAAATAAATAAAATATATATATATATATAGATAGATAAACTGATAGCTATAATATCTCTCACTCTCTCTATATATTTTTTATTTATTTATTTTACCTCCAGTTTGGTTTAAGGATTGACGCATAGTAATCTTCATTGCCGAGTCCTTTTGTGACTTCCTTACGATCTGAAATATTATATTAACAATTACACAACTTTGCCCATGAAATCTAAATTATACATATGAATAAGTTATTAATTGTACTGATTTTCTATTTATGGGTGCTGCATCAGTATCAGTTTGTATTATACCAAATTGCATGACATATATTAAATATTGAAATAAATAATCTACCATCAAAATCCAATGACTCTTATGGTTAAATGGGCAAATCCACATATCCTCCTCTGGAAATGGCATCTGTTTATAAAAAAAATAAAATAATATATAATAACTTAGGAATTTCTTTAACTTAACCAAAGAGAAAGTTTTTTAATCATTAAAATATATAAAATTAGGACAGAACAGACAACTAACCTTTCCAAGTCTTGAAATTTCACCAATAAATAAGGACGTAGCAGCACAGGCGCATATCTGGTGAACCGGTAGCTGTTTGAAACGAATTAAAGTGAGAATACTTTATTATAGTGCAATGAACATATAAATTAAACATACAAGCACGTTACACTTACTTGATAATGTGCAATTACATGCCATATGTATGCATCAATGACCTGTAAAATAAAATATTTATTAAAATATTACTATTAAATATATTTAACTAATTTCTAATAATTAGTGTTAATCCCTTACCTCATCAGAAAGCCACTCTGTCCCATGCAGAGTTTTAAAAGACGACACATACAGTTTGTATGGCCCCACCACTGCTTCCTCGGAGTCCTGATCTTCTGAATTCCACAGCGTTTGAACTTTTTATTATTTAATTTTTAATAGATGGGGAGGGGGGTGGGGGTGGAAGAGAAAAAAACAACAACATTAAAATCCATGTATGTTATTGTACCTTTCTGAACTCAACCTAATAGAGGCTCCTTTCAATGATGGTGTAGTGGCAGGATAACTTGAGATTGAAGCTAAATGAGGATGTAACGAGATGTGACTAGGGATTGGAAAGATCAGTTTGTAAGATTTTTTTAGAAGTGCTATAGTGAATTCTATGTAAATTTTTTGTTTACATTAGATACCATTATTTTTTTATTTTTTTTAAAGAATGTTACATCAGATAACCTACTACAACATCATTGTTGGAGTTACACTGTTTTCAGACAAAACAACTGAAAAACTAAGATAAAATAGAGCATTATGCCAAACGGTGGCAACGTCTAACAATGGCCAGCCAACAGGGCACGGCTAAACAAATGACCAACATGGTCAAACTTGTAACCTTAAATACCGACTAATCGCTACCTCTTTCTTCCATGCTTTCTTTGGAATTCAAAGCTGAATACACCTTTAAGTTACAAAATAATTAAAAATCAAAAATTAGAACAGTTCACTTAATATGTAACTTTAAAACATTTTTAACTTTTTTTTTTTTTAAACAGCTTTTTTTTATAATGTCTGATTGACATTGTGAAGACTAAGGGCCAGATTCAGGAACAGTTACGCTGGCGGATCGAGTGATCCGCCAGCCTAACTGTGACTTTGAGCCGGCGTTTCTGTTTTCTGTAACCAGAAAACAAGAAACGCCGGGTTGAAGTTCCGATGCGAGCAGCGTAACTGAGTTTCGCCATCGCATCGTTACTTCAACTTAAAAATGGCGCCGGGGGCGTTCCCGCCGATTTACGCTCAAAAAATATGTTAATGAGCGGAAATCGGCAATTCACGATCGAAATCCGGCGCGACGCAATGACGATACGACGTTTCCGGACGGGATACGCGGCGCATAGATATACCTACATAGGGTTGGAGTATCCTATGTTAGGTATAGGCGTCGTCATCGCGTCGGGAAAAAAAAAAAAAAACGTCGCTTGCGTAAAACGGTCATGAATGGGAATGTGACGTCATTGACGTTCATTCACAGATTTTGGAGCATGCGCACGGGGATGTTTTGACACTCGACGCATGCGCAGTACGTTGGCGGCGGGATCGCGCGTAGTTAGCATACTACACGCCCCGTACCCGCTAAATTTGAATTCCGCCGGCTCATTTGTGATGCGCTGCCGCAACTTTAGGAGCAAGTGCTTCGTGAATGACAGCACTTGCTCCTAAAATTTCGGCAGCGCAACGCAAATGAGAAGCGTTACTCCAGAGCAAAGATGCTCTGGACTACCTGAATCTGGCCCTAAATCGTACTTTCTGCAAAAAAAACTGTATTGTATTAATTAAACAAAAATTAGTAAATTATTAAAAAAAATATTGTTATATATATATATATATATATATATATATATATATATATATATATATATATATATATATATAAAACAAACAGCGACAGAGAGACATGAGGGAGAGGGGGGAGAGAGAGAGGGGGAGAGAGTCAAAGACAGAGAGAGAGAGAGAGAGAGAACATAATTTTTGAGAAAAATGAATATATTGTACCTCCATAGTATCGTTAATGAAATCGATGATAGAGACACGATGTTTTTGGCTGGCTGGACTGTCCTCGATCTTCTCAGGCCAGGGTGGACTGTCCTCAATCTTCTCTGTCTTGGGTGGACTGTAGTTGATCTTCTCAGGCCAGGGTGGACTGTCCTCAATCTTCTCTGTGCAGGGTGGACTGTAGTTGATCTTCTCAGGCCATGGTGGACTGTCCTCGATCTTCTCAGGCCATGGTGGACTGTCCTCGATCTTCTCAGGCCATGGTGGACTGTCCTCGATCTTCTCAGGGGACTTTGCTTCTTTTTTGACCACGAGGGCTGAAGTATTGAAGCTCCT
Organism: Rana kukunoris; assembly: GCA_029574335.1. NCBI lineage: Eukaryota > Metazoa > Chordata > Amphibia > Anura > Ranidae > Rana > Rana kukunoris. The sequence continues at coordinate 190,677,381 of CM056049.1, forward strand.
TCGATATGGTTTTATGTGGTCCAAGCTTATTTTTTTTTTTAAAGTCTTCCCATCAGAAGTCGCTAACTTTACAATTTTTCCAATCACCTCCTGGATGGTATAAGGCCCCGTGAAGTCCTGCTCCATCCTTCCTCCTTGTCTGCCACGCTTTCTCATGTTATAGAGAAGGACCTGTTAAAGTAGTATGGAAAATCTGTGTTAGATATATAATTAGGGCATACTGACATTGTTTACTATTTAACACAGGTTGGAATGTTGGTGTGTTCCTCTTATATGTTACTTAAACATAAATTTTTTTTTTTTTTACTAACCTCATCACCAACATTGAAAGTTACATTTTTATATTTTTTTAGCACTTTCTTAGCGTGAGCCTCCTTTTGCTTTGTTTGGGCCTTCTCTATATTGGCCTTAGTGGCTTCGTGCAACAACACTTCGGCATCTTTCTTTTCTTCCACAAATTTATCATAGCTGTCCTCAGTGGGAAGAATGATGTTCGAAAGCTGGAAAAAAAATAAAAATATAGCACAATGAATAAAAAAATAAAAAAAATAATAATAATTTAAACCTTGCATTGTATTAATGAAAATGTAAGATGTGGAAGAAGGACTAAATTATTACACAGACTATGGGCAATAGGTAATATATTGCTTTAATTTATCTGATACTCACTGGCAGATCAAGTGGAACCTCAGACGGAAAAATTGCTTCCCTCCCGTACATAAGTAGGAACGGAGAGTACTTTGTTGTTAACTGCATCTTTGATCTCAAGGCGAATAATGTTGCATCAAGATAGATGTCCCAGTTATTCTGCCTGTCATTTACAAGCTTCCCAAGTGCCCTGTAATAAAAACAAACACATTTTTTTTGAGTATCAAACTAGACATTAAGTTTATAAAAAACACAGGAAAAAACATACCTCTTGATGTTTTGATTGGTTTTTTCATCAAGTCCGTTGGTCTGAGGGTGGTAGGCAGCAGTAACACTACGTTTTTCTCCCAGGATTGAGCAGATCCCATTGTTGAGCTATAAAAAAATAAAAATTTAATTAAAAATTAGTAGAGATAACATTTTTATTTACATTATTTGTTTCATATTATTATTTTTAGAATACTTACTTGGTTGACAAACTCTCTACCCTGGTCCGAAAGAATCCTCTTGGGGCAACCATGGCGATAGATCAGGGAACAGATGTGCCGTGCCACCTCTGGAGCAGATTTCGTCTTCATCGGATAGGCTTCAACCCATTTTGAAAAATAATCAGTTGCTGTGATAGCCTTCCACCGTTTTGGTTAAAGGTCCTATCAAGTCGATGCCTACAAGTACCCAGACTGCAGACACCTAATGTGATTTGAAAAAATAATTTGGAAAATATTTTAATAAAGTCTACGTAAATAATCATTTCCTACCATACTGCACACAAACACACACACACCTTAAAGAATACACATGAAAAAGCTGGTATTGCCAACACTAAAGAGGCATTCTTAACTTATCTTGCTAAAGTACACTTACAAATAGCTTTGATAAGCGGAGTGCGCAACATCATGCAACTATATTGTATTACAGTATGTGATATATAATTTAGGTTACTGCTATTCATTTTATGCATCTGGATTTTTACAAAGCATTAGATACGTTGCAACACTATAGGTGAGTACATAGAATGAGAAGGATTGGGCTGGGGGAGAATGTGTGTACGTAGGTTGGTAAACGGAGGGTGGTTAATTATGGTATTTATAGGGTGACTGTTACCAGTGGGGTACATCAGTAGTGAGTCTTGGGTCGTATTCTATTTAATAGATTAATTAATGACATTGTAGAGGTGTTAAATATTGAAGTTGCAATCTTTGATGATGAAACTAAACTCTGTAAAATGGTTAACACAATAGAGGACAGTGCACTGTTACAAATGGATCTGGATAGGTTGGAGGTTTGGTCTGGGATGTGGCAGATGAGGTTTAACACGGATACATGTAAGGTTGTGCAAAAATGGGGATAAATAATCAAGGCTGGTATTATGTACTAAATGGGAGAACAATTGGTACGACTGACATGGAAAAGGACAGTAAATTTAGCTGTAGTGACCAGTGTCAGGCAGCTGCTGACAAACAAAATAAAATCATGGGGGCATCAATAGGGGCATGGATGCCCATGGCAATTAAATTATTCTACCACTGTACAAATCACTAGTCAGACCACACATGGAATACTGTGTACAGTACTGTTCATAGCACACATGGATGAACTATGTGCATATAAGTTAGATATGCACATTGGGTTTAGGTGTATGATAAGTTTACCTTAATGAACTGTAACGGTTGCGTACAAATGAGGGGCCTTCCAAGCTTTTGGCACTTCTCACATTCCATAATCTGTGTGAAAAAATTATATTACTACCAATACACATTTAATTCTGTACAAAATATTTAAATCATTAATACCTACCCAGTTTGTGACATCTATTGTCATTCTCTTCCAATACCACCTGTTGGAGAGAGTAGAAATAGTTTTTTTAATACCAGAATGGCCACCTATGGGTAATGCATGTACCTCTTTGAATAAGGCCAAGGATTCATCCTTTGATTTAACAAGCTTTTTTGTCCCAAAGTAGACCTCGCCATCTGGAATAAAACATACATTAATGAAAAATCAATTTATTTAAAGCCATGTTCAAAAACCAGTAATATATTATATATAAACGGTTTTAGATAGTCACCCTTCAGAGAAAATCTGGCACAGGACCGTTTATGGTTGAATTTCTGTGCAGGGTTTAATCCGGATGGTGTTTCACCAGTGGTGAGGAATTTGTAGATATGTTCATATTCCTCCTCCATGTCTATAATATGGAAATGCACATTTTATGTTATTCATATTTCAATCTTTGAAAGCCATCCAATGCAATTTTAAACATAAGCTCTACCTAAATAATTACCATACAAATAAAAAAAAATAATGTATGTTAATACTTAACCCTACAATGTTATGTATGTTAATAAACTTACAAACATGTAAAAAAAATAAAGATTTTACTCACCGACTTAAAATATCTGAAATACAAGACACTGATATAGATGAAATCAAATCCTAAAAATATGAAAGTAAAAATTAATTTTTTGATATGAATAGTTATATACATTGTGCCTAGGGAAGATTATATTTAATATGATACAGTGTGTGACAAAATGGGCTGTTTCCTTAAGATTTAATTGTTTTTCCTAAATTTTCTTTATTATATATGGGTGTAGCATCTGTATGGGTGTGACTTACATAAGGGTGGTCACACAGGGGCCCCTGTGATAATCTTTTGCCGAGGGGCCCTATGATACACCCCTAAACAAAGTTTTACATTTTTACAAGGGGTAATAGCGGAAAATACCCCAAAAAATGTGTTACCCCATCTGTTCTGAGTAAGGAAATACCCAATAAGTGGACGTCAAGTGCACTAAAGGGTGAACTACAATGCTCAGAACAGAGGGAGTGCCATTGAGCTTTTGAAAAGTAAATTTGGCCATATGCAATTGCATTTACAAAGCCCCCCGTGGTGCCAGAACAGTGGACACCCTCACATGTGACCCAATTTTGGAAACTACACTCCTCATGGAATTTTATAAGGGGTGCAGTGAGAATTGACACCACACTGGCATTTGACGGATCTTTGGAACAGTGGGCTGTGCAAATTAATAATACAATTTTTCATTTTCTAAAAATACTGTTCAAAAAAAACATCAAACACCTGTGTGGTTTTAAGGTTCTCTATACCCCTTGTTCCGTTCCGTGAGGGGTGTAGTCTCCAAAATGGGGTCACATGTGGGTATCACTTTGCGTCCACATATGGGGTATCTTAGTACTCAGGAGAAATTGCATTACAAATTTTGGGGTGCTTTTTTGTCTTTCAATGCTTGTGAAAATTAAAAGTATGGGGCAACACCAGCATGTGAGTGCATTTTTTTTTTTATACACTAACATGCTGGTATAGACCCCAACTTTATCTTTTCTTGAGGGGTAAATGGAGAAATTGCCCCACCAAAATATGTTAGGCAAATTCTCCCAAATACGGAGATACCCCATATGTGGCCCTAAACTGTTGCCTTGAAATAGGACAGGGCTCCAAAGTGAGAGCTCCATGAGCATGAGACCTAAATTAGGGATTTGCATAGGGGTGGACATATAGGTATTATACGCCAGTGATTCCCAAACAGGGTGTCTCCAGCAAATACTGGGAGTTCTTGTTTTGCAACAGCTGGAGGCTCCATTTTGGAAACAGTGCCGTTCCAGACATTTTCAATTTTTATTGGGGAGGGGGCTGTGTGGGGGTATGTGTATATTTATTGTTTTGTAATTTTTACATTAGTGTAGTGTGGTGTAGTGTTTTTAGGCTACAGTCACAGGGGCGGGGGGGTTCACAGTAGTTGCCCGCTGAGAGTTTGAGCTGAAGCAAAAAACTTGCTGCATCTCAAACTTTCAGAGCGAAACTCAATGTAAGCCCCTGCCCATGTGAGTGTACCCTGTACATTCACATTTGGGGGGGAGGGGAAGGGGGGGGGTCAAACATCCAGCTGTTGCAAAACTAAAACTCCCAACATGTAGGGTGTATCAGTGAATGCTGGGAATTGTATTTAGTTATGCAACAGCTGGAGGCAGACTACTAAAACTCCCAACATGTGCTTTGGCTGTCTCGGCTTATTGGGAGTTGTACTTTTGAAATAACTGGAGGCACATTGTGTGGGAAACATTGTCTTTTTCCTAACCCTTGTACCTCCAGCTGTTGTAGTTGTAGTTTTGCAACAGCTGGAGGCACAAGGGTTGGAAAACATTGAGTTAGGAAACAAACAATGTTTGCCAACCAATGCGCATCCAGTTGTTTCAAAAGTACAACTCCAAGTATGCCGAGACAGCTAAAGGACATGTTAGGAGTTGTAGTTTTGCAACAACTGGAGGGCTACAGCTTGGGAACCACTGTACAGTGGTTTTCAAACTGTAGCCCTTAAGATGTTTCTAAACTACAAATCCCAGCATGCCCAGGCTGTACAGGAAAGCTGTGAATTGTAGTTCTGAAACATCTGAAGAGCCAAATGTTGCAGAACTACAACTCACAGCATTCCTATACAGTGGCTGCATCTTTAATTGCCACAGCTGTCCGAATGCAGTCACCCCAAAAATCATAGGAGGGGGGATCATAGAATTGCTTGAATCGGTGTGGAGGTAATAGGTGTGTGGGTCACCTGCTAGGCCTCTATTGTTCTACTGGACTTTAGTCCCAGCGTCCACCCCCTAGTATAAAGAACTACAAGTCCCAGCGCCCCCCCCTAGTATTAGAGAACTACAAGTCCAGCGCCCCCCCCCCTAGTATAGAGAACTACAAGTCCCAGCATTTCCCCCCCTCCTCCAGTATAGAGAACTACAAGTCCCAGCGTCCCCCCCCTAGTATAGAGAACTACAAGTCCAGCATTCCCCTCCTTCAGTATAGAGAACTACAAGTCCCAGCGTCCCGTCCCCCTAGTATAGAGAACTACAAGTCCCAGCATTCCCCCCCTCCTCCAGTATAAGAGTACTACAAGTCCCAGGCATTCCCCCCCCTCCTTCAGTATAGAGTACTACAAGTCCAGCATTCCCCCCCCCTCCTCCAGTATAGAGTACTACAAGTCCCAGCATTCCCCCCCCTCCTCCAGTATAGAGTACTACAAGTCCCAGCATTCCCCCCTCCTCCAGTATAGAGTACTACAAGTCCCAGCATTCCCCCCCTCCTCCAGTATAGAGTACTACAAGTCCCAGCATTCCCCCCCCCCTCCTTCAGTATAGAGTACTACAAGTCCAGCATTCCCCCCCCTCCTCCAGTATAGAGTACTACAAGTCCCAGCATTCCCCCCCTCCTTCAGTATAGAGTACTACAAGTCCCAGCATTCCCCCCCATCCTCCAGTATAGAGTACCTACAAGTCCCAGCATCCCCCCCCTCCTCCAGTATAGAGTACTACAAGTCCCAGCATTCCCCCCCCTCCTCCAGTATAGAGTACTACAAGTCCCAGCATTCCCCCCCCTCCTCCAGTATAGAGTACTACAAGTCCCCAGCTCCCCCCTCCTCCAGTATAGAGTACTACAAGTCCCAGCATTCCCCCTCTCCTCCAGTATAGAGTACTACAAGTCCCAGCATTCCCCCCTCCTCCAGTATAGAGTACTACAAGTCCCAGCATTCCCCCCTCCTTCAGTATAGAGTACTACAAGTCCCAGCATTCCCCCCCCCCTCTCCAGTATAGAGTACTACAAGTCAGTCAGCATTCCCCCCCCTCCTCCAGTATAGAGTACTACAAGTCCCAGCATTCCCCCCTCCTCCAGTATAGAGTACTACAAGTCCCAGCATCCCCCCCTCCTCCAGTATAGAGTACTACAAGTCCAGCATTCCCCCCCCCATCTCCAGTATAGAGTACTACAAGTCCCAGCATTCCCCCCTCCTTCAGTATAGAGAACTACAAGTCCCAGCGTCCCCCCCTAGTATAGAGAACTACAAGTCCCAGCGTCCCCCCCCCCCTAGTATAGAGAACTACAAGTCCCAGCATTCCCCCCCTCCTTCAGTATAGAATACGAGGCTATGACCCCCCTCCTATGATTTTGTGGGTGACTGCAGTGGTCACTCACGAGCTGCAGCTGCTCCAGGTTATGTGGGCTGGTGTTGTAAATACTGCGAATGCGCAGGTTTACGCTACTAACGTAGCCAACGCTAGGTCTACGCTAATAGCGTAGACTCTCCCCGTTCCCTGATTCTTAACGGGGGAGTAGAGCTGCGGGCGCGGAGGACGGGGAAGAGCTGCGGGCGCGGGGTGCGGGGAGTAGAGCTGCGGGCGCGGGGTGTACTTAGCGCCGGCGGGAGGCACGCTGCTGACAGCGCTATCGGGCTATCACAGGGAGAGGAGATCCTCTCCCTATGATAGCCTAGCTGTGACTGATGTTTGCGTCAATACTTGACGTTTAAATATGTCACGTGACATGAGTGAGCCAATAGAATGGGATGGAGGCGGACCATCTCATTCCATGGCAAATCTAATTTCATGGCAATGCACCGGCAGTTGAGTCAGGGTGTATTGGGTGTTTTCCCTCAGCAGCCAATCAGTGGGGTTGAATGCCTTGCTGTGCATGCTGGGGGAGAGAACTTAAAGTGACACTTTAAGTCAGGAATTTTTTTTTTTTTAAATAACAAACATTTTATACTTACCTCCACTGTGCAGTTCGTTTTGCACAGAGTGGCCCGGAAAGCTGTCTTCTGGGGTCCCTCGGCGGCTGTCTGGGCTCCTCCTCGCAAAAGCTTCCTACCATCATGCGCAAGCGCTCGCACGGTGGAAAGCTTTTGCGAGCGCGCTCCGGTAAGACAGCGGCGACCATAGCCGCCGACTGTATCACTCGGCCCCGACACGCCGCGTCATCCGCTGTGATTGACAGCAGCGCCAGCCAATGGCTGCGCTGCTATCAATCCGCCCAGCCTAGCCAATCAAACTTTTTTCAAAGAGGGCCACATTTGATGAAGTGAACTTACTCAAGGGCTGACCATTTTGCCTGACTTTCTTTGAACCATTAAAATTGTAAAAGTGTGTTTGTCCGAGCACTAATACACTGCTCAACAAGAATTCTCTTGCCTTTGTGGCTGTGTGTGGTGAAGAGATGAGCTTGGGCGTGTTATTTGGATGTACTGTATATATCTCTTTTGTGGCCCCAACGAATCCCCAAGCGCTGCTGAGCTTGGGCGTGTTACTTGGATAAACCGTATTTATCAGCGTATAACACGCACAGGTTTACCACTGCCATGAATGCAGCCTCACCATTGCCATGAATGCAGCCTTACCATTGCCTTGAATGCAGCCTCACCATTGCCAGAATGAAACCATACCATTGCAATCAATGCAGCCTCACATGTGCCTTTAAAGCGGAGTTCCACCCAGGAAAACCACTTTTGCCCATCTTCTTTAAAAAAAAAAAAAAACCTAAAAAAAAAAAAAATACTCACCCGAAATACCTGTTGCTATGCGGAAGTCCGTAATCTGCATCACCTGCACCGCGGTCCGATTTCTTCTTCTCCTTCTCCTAATGAATGGGGCGCGCTGCTTTCTGGGAACTGTGTGTGTTCTCAGAGAGCAGCGCGCCCATTCACAAGCCAGTGTGAGACTCACGCAGGCGCAGTAGGAAATGGGCAGTGAAGCTGTACGGCTTCACTGCCTGTTTCCCATAGTGTGGATGGCGGTGCGGGACCCGGAGCGATCGTGGGACCGGCATCGGGGGGCCCATCAGCGCGGGCAAGTAGGACAAGGTAAGTGTCCTTATTTAAAGTCAGCAGCTACACTGTTAGTAGCTGCCGACTTTAAAAAAGAAATAAAAAAATTGCGGCTGGAGCTCCGCTTTAAATGCAGCCTTGCCATTGCCACCAGTGCAGCCTGATAGATGCCCATCTGCAGCCTTTGAGGGGACAGGGAGGGACAAGCGCCGTCAGATTACAAACAGGAGAATTTCTTGTTTACTCGGTGGCCTCTTTAATACAAAGTCCCGCCTCCTATGAAAAACAGAACAGTCATCCAATGGCATCCCAGAAAACAGGACTTCCTATTACAGATGCCGCCGAGTAAACAGGAGATTCTCTTTATGTAATCTGACGGCACACAGCCTGTCCCCTCCGAGCCGCCCCGGGTACCACACACTGGGTGGGGGTGTCAGGTCGGCACCCCTTATGCGATTAAATCAATGACAGCGTCGCAGGATTTGGCAGCTGCGCAGTGACAGGCACAGACAGGGAGAGGCGAGCTACAGTGGCAATGCAGGGGTAGGGGGTGTGCGGGGTGCACGGGGGTGCAGGGTGACACACCGCGGCACCAACCATCCCCTCCTCTCGTGGCTGAAAGACCCCGGTCCAGATATGAGGCAGGCAGAGGCGAATCGAACAGAGCTATAGTGCCGATTCGATGCAAGGGGGAGGGAGGGGGTGTGCGGGTGACACACCACCGCACCAACCATCTCCTCTCTTGTGGCTGCGGGCTGTATGCCCTGAGCGATCCTGGTCCCGGATATCACAGTGACAGGCACAGCCATGCAGAGTGAAGCCGCCTCCCCCTCCTCTGTTTATGTGTACACAGGGGGAGGGGACCTCACCTGCTGTGCATGTGTTGCCACCACGCTGATCTGAGGTACTGAATGAGGGGGGGGGGGGTCCTGCACTGAACGGGGCTAAACTGAAAGGGGTCTGCACTGAATGGGGTACCCTGAAGGAGGGGCTACACTGAAATGGTGGTCTACACTGAAGGGGGCTACACTGAACGGTGATAAACTAAAGAGGGGGCTACACTGAAGGGGGTTTGCACTGAACAATGGTCTGCACTGAACGGGGCTAAACTGAAGTGGGGTTTGCACTGAATGGGTGGTCTACACTGAAGGGGGTGGTCTGTACTGAACGGGGGCTACACTGAAGGGGTGCACTGAAAGAGGGGCTACACTGAAGGGAAGGTCTGCACTGAAGGGGTGGTCTGCACTGAAGGGGGGGTCTGCACTGAAGAGGGGATACACTGAAGGAGGAGTCTGTGCAACATGCAGGGGGTTTAGAGCTGTGGGGGACTGTTTAATGTAAAGGGGTCCAGAGGGCTGTGTATTGTAAAGGGGTGCAGGGTGATGTGTAATGTGAAGGGGTCCAGAAGGGCAGGGTGCTATTTAAAGTGGTCTAGAGGTGCAGGGGGCTGTGTAATGTAAAGGCGTCCAGGGGTGCAGGGGGCTCTGTAATGTAAAGGGGTGCAGGGTGCTGTGTAATTTAAAGGGGACCAGAGGTGCAGGGTGCTGTGTAATGTAAAGGGGACCAGAGGTGCAAGGTGCTGTGTAATGAAAATGGGTCCAGAGGTGCAGGGGGCTGTGTAATATAAAGGGGTCCAGAGGTGCAAAGTGCTGTGTAATCTAAAGGGGTCTAGAAGTGCAGGGTGCTGTGTAATGTAAATGGGTCCAGAGATGCAAGGTGCTGTGTAATGTAAAGGGGTCCAGAGGTGCAGGGGGCTGTGTAATGTAAAGGGGTCTCGAGGTGCAAGGGGCTGTGTAATGTAAAGGGGTCCAGAGGTGCAAGGTGCTGTGTATTGTAAAGGGGACCAGAGGTGCAGGGTGCTGTGTAATGTAAAGGGGACCAGGGGTACAAGGAGCTGTGTAATGTAAAGGGGACCAGAAGTGCAGGGTGCTGAGTAATGTAAAGGGGACCAGAGATGCAGGGTGTTGTGTAATGTAAAGGGGACCAGAGGTGTGGCAGGCGCAGCACTATGAAGTGCCTCATGCGCTGTGGCATTAGAAGAATTGTGATATCTCTGACTTTTCAGTACAACATGACTGTCTATTACTCTGAAATTCCTCTATTGCCGTTCTATGGAAGCAGCAGGTTTAAAGAGCACACCAAATGCTTAAAATAACTTCTTTATTAACTTCACTTTTCTTCATATATAATACTGCTGCATTGCAACAGACAGTCCATGTACAAAAACATGTGATGAATAAGTATAACAGAAAGTGGTGGTTCAAATATTCAATCTTGTCATTTAACATAAGATGGTGGATATATTTCTTTCTTCAGTATTTACTCTCTCTCTCTCTCTCTCTGTAAGTTATTAAAGCATTCTCTGATTTCTCTGAAAGGTATAACTCTGTGGTTTGCAAGGTTGCTTTAGTTCAGTTAGGTGAGTTAGCTCTTGAATTAGGTTTGGTTTGAATATTAAGTTTGTTTGTTTGGTTTGAGTTTGAGTTTGGTGGAACTACAAGTGAACACACAACCAGTTCAATTTACAGTTCTAATCACATTATTCGCAATAGGAACATTTACATAACTGTATGACATACCTATTTTGGCTCCTTTGCTTCCATGGAACTGAACTCTGGCCTTGTGTCTGCTCTGTCTGTGGAATGAAAGATTTTGCAGACCATGTGCTGGAAACTTCCAGACAGCATGGATGCAAAGCTGGCTTTGATAGTTCAAGACTCTGCTCAATGTGAGATTTGCTGTGATTGGCCAAGGCTTTTGATGAGTCACAAAAGCTTAACTCTATGCTTTCTGGCATGAATTCTACTGTGTTATTGCTTACCTCTTGCTGTCATATAAATAAATGATTCTTAAAGGCATATTTTTTCTTTTGCTTCTGTGAACACAACATACAACTCTTATACGACATCCAAGCATAAAATCACAGTGAATAACTCTGCTTTTGTCTCTCACAAAAACACATGTGCACTACATTTAGGTTCTTAGCAGGCTTAGCTGTATATACATGTAGGTTATATTAGCGACCTAGGACAGGTTCTAGCTGGCCAGCTACACGAGGTGCAAGGTGCTGTGTAATGTAAAGGGGTCCAGAGGTGCAGGGTGCTGTGTAATGTAAAGGGGACCAGAGGTGCAAGGTGCTGTGTAATGTAAAGGGGTCCAGAGGTTCAGGGGGCTGTGTAATGTAAAGGGGTCCAGAGGTGCAAGGTGCTGTGAAGTGTAAAGGGTTCCAGAGATGCAGGGTGTTGTGTAATGTAAAGGGGTCTAGAGGTGCAGGGGGACTGTGTAAAGGGGACCAGAGGTGCAGGGTGCTGTGTAATGTAAAGGGGACCAGAGGTGCAGGGTGCTGTGTAAAGTAAAGGGGTCCAGGGGGCTGTGTAATGTAAAGGGGACCAGAGGTGCAAGGTGCTGTATAATGTAAAGGGGTCCAGAGGTTCAGGGGGCTGTGTAATGTAAAGGGGTCCAGAGGTGCAAGGTGCTGTGAAGTGTAAAGGGTTCCAGAGATGCAGGGTGTTGTGTAATGTAAAGGGGTCTAGAGGTGCAGGGGGACTGTGTAAAGAGGACCAGAGGTGCAGGGTGCTGTGTAATGTAAAGGGGACCAGAGGTGCAGGGTGCTGTGTAAAGTAAAGGGGTCCAGGGGGCTGTGTAATGTAAAGGGGACCAGAGGTGCAAGGTGCTGTATAATGTAAAGGGGTCCAGAGGTGCAGAGGGCTGTATAATGTAAAGGGGTCCAGGGGTGCAGGTGGCTGTGTAATGTAAAGGGGTCCAGAGGTGCAGGGTGTTGTGTAAAGGGGTCCAGAGGTGCAAGGGGCTGTGTAATGTAAAGGGGTCCAGAAGTGCAAGGTGCTGTGTAATGTAAAGGGGACCAGAGATGCAAGGTGCTGTGTAATGTAAAGGGGTTCAGAAGTGCAGGGTGCTGTGTAAAGGGGACCAGAGGTGCAGGGTGCTGTGTAATGTAAAGGGGCCCAGAGGTGCAGGGTACTGTGTAATGTAAAGGGGCCCAGAGGTGCAGGGTGCTGTGTAATTTAAAGGGGACCAGAGGTGCAGGGTACTGTGTAATGTAAAGGGGCCCAGAGGTGCAGGGTGCTGTGTAATGTAAAGGGGACCAGAGGTGCAGGGTGCTGTGTAATGTAAAGGGGACCAGAGGTGCAGGGTGCTGTGTAAAGGGGACCAGAGGTGCAAGGTGCTGTGTAATGTAAAGGGGTCCAGAAGTGCAAGGTGCTGTGTAATATAAAGGGGATCAGAGGTGCATGCAGGGTGCTGGGTAATGTGAGGGGGGCCAGAGGTGCAAGAGGCTTTGTAATGTAAAGGGGTCCAGAGGTGCAGGGTGCTGTGTAATGTAAAGGGGACCAGAGGTGCAAGAGGCTTTGTATTGTAAAGGGGACCAGAGGTGCAGGGTGCTTTGTATTGTAAAGGGGACCAGAGGTGCTATATATCTTTTGTGGCCCCCAGGGCACAGGTTACATGTGAGGCTGCAATGGCTATATATATCCAAATCCCCAGGGGGGCCATATTAAATCACCAGGGGGGCTGCAATTGGTCCCGGGCCAGACTTTGGACATGCCTGCCCTAAACAGTGAAGGAATAGAGGTAATAACATGCCTCCCAAAACAAACCAGCAGCTCCTTCGGGGGTATACCTCCCAACCCGCACAGATTCTGCGGGACTGTCCCGCACAGACTGCATCCTCCCGCAGTCCCGCGAAGGGGTTAATTTTCCCGGGACCCTGTGAAAGACGGGCAAGCGGGGAAGCATGGAAGGAGAAGCAAAAGGTCTGATGGGAGAAGCTGACTGGAGCGGTGTGAGGACTGGGCCTGCGGGGAAGAGGAGAACGAACAGGCTGTGCACAGTGACAGGTGAGAGAGTACAGAGCACTAAGCTCAATCTCTGCCGCCCCCCGATCAACAACATTGATTCGCGCCCCCCCCCCCCGCTCAACAACTTCAATCAGCCACGACCCCCCTCCTGCTCCACAACTTAGCGATCAGCCGCGAACCCCCCCCCCTCCGCTCAACAACTTCGATCACCCTTCCCCCCTCAACAACTTCGATTAACCCCCCTCCCGCTCAACAACTCTGATCAGCCCCCACCCGCTCAACAACTTCGATCCTCCCCTCCCCCCCCCCCCTCAACATGAGAATGTCCCGCAGTTGCTTTTTTAAATGTTGCAAGGTATGCTACATTTACAACCGTGTAAAGTAAAAACCCCAACCATAGAAATACAATGGAGCATTTCTAAACTGATCTGATCCCAGGACCTCCAGGTTGCTAAGCAACACAATGCCGTTTCCAGGCAGCCTGCAATGTTTATCCTGACACACGTGCTTCACCGTGCAGTGGGGTGTGATGGCTGACTGTCCACTCTGCGGTGATATTACGATGACAGGCACCACCGTCTCCGGAGCCCTGAGAAGGCAGATGAAAGCCCTGGGTCTGAAATCCTTTCCCTGTGCTCCTGGAAGCTGGGTAATCATTCCTCCCTGTCTAATGTCTGTCCCTTCTCATCTCTATGTGCTGAAATGCAATCTGCTGCTATCTACTTCATTCATGTGCCAGTCCTAATTAGAAACTCTGGGCCAGATTCTCAAAGCTGTTACGGCGGCTTATCTCCAGATACGCCGCCGTAATTTCAAATCTGCGCCGGCGTATGTTTACGCCGATTCTCAAAGGCAGATACGTTAAAAAAATAGGCTTCTTCCGCCAACGTAACATGTCTACGCCGGCGTATAATTGTGTGCAATCATGCGCTGGCCGATAGGGGCGCTTCCGTCGATTAGCCGCCTTGAATATGCAAATAAGCTAGATACGCCGATTCCCGAACTTAATTGCGCCCGGTCGTCGTATTTTACGTTGTTTGCGTAAAGTTACCCCTGCTATATGAGGGGTAACTTTACGTAGGTGAGGCGTACGCAATGTTAAGTACGGACGTCGGGACAGCGTCGTATTTTCCGTCGTTTACGTAAGTCGTTCGCGAATAGGGATTTGCGTAAGTTACGTTCACGTCGAAAGCATTGACTATTTGCGTCGTGATTTCGCGCATGCGCACTGGGAAACCTCCACGAACGGCGCATGGGTTGTTCAAAATAAACGTCAAAAACGTGGGGTCACAAGACATTTACATAAAACACGCCCACCTCTTGCACATTTGAATTACCCGGGCTTACGCCGGGCCGTTTATGCTACGCCGCCGTAACTTAGGACGCAAGTGCTTTGAGAATACGGCACTTGCGTCCAAACTTGCGGCGGCGTAGTGTAAATATGATACGCTACGCCCCGCTGGCATTTACGCCAATATACGAGAAATGGCCCTGAGAGTCATGCACATACAGGTAGAGAACATAGCTATTCTATTTTGTTCCACTGTATGTATTCTTTCATTTCTGAGCATTCTGAGGACAAAAACTGTACTAATTTAATTAAAATCAGACTATGGGCCAGATTCAGGTAGATGCGCGCATCTTTTCGCCAGCATAGCGCAACGCATATATGTACGCTGCGCTGACGCAAACTAGCGAGTGAAGTACAGCATTCACCAAGCGCATGGGCGTTATTTTGCGACGGAGTAACGAAGATGCGTTGGCGCAACCCGACGCAAGTGGAAGTGGGTGTGATCATATGTAAATGATGGGCGGAGCCCAGCGCAAAGGCTTACGTTCAGCGCATCATCCACGGAGCATGCGCAGTAAGTGAGGCTCCACTCGCCCCCTTGTGCGCATGCTCACAACTTCCGTCGGCACCACTTCACGGGAAACGTCAGCGCAATGTGTTCCGTTGGACGTTTAAATGCGCCCTGTAGATGCGCCATTCCGGCACTAAAGTATATCCTGTTCCCCCTCCCTGCAGTGAAGTTACTTTTGTTCTGAGATGGCTGCTCCCGTTCCCCGCAAACACACAGGAGAAAGCTGAACTCTAAAGGCCAGGAGCTGTCAGCCGTCATCTCGGCTATGGAGACCTATGATGTCTTCCTCCATGGCTGTAAAAGTTGACAGACAAGCATGGACTGAGGTGTTGTCCTGCAAGTGGGGGTGCTCAGCTAGCTCTTATCGTCAGTAACGCTGCTGTAGCTGCTCTCCTGCTGACCTGTGGCCGCCTGGAGTAAAGATAAAGCAGCTATTTGTAGAAATAACTTTGCGCCGGACGGACGAGATACGCACGGCGCATGTAGCCAGCGTATGGTGCTAATCCGTTCGCGAATCGGGAAGTCTCCCTCATTTGCATATTTGCAGGGGAAATCAATAGGCGCGACTGATGCGCCAAGCGAAATTATGCGCTGACGAGACTCTGGCGTCGGAAAGTTAAGCCGATCGGAAATGGCCCGTTTTCTGTCGCATCTAGTTTGGTGGGTACGGGCACATAGATACGACGGCGCATATTCACAGTTACGCGGCGCATATCGAATTACTCCAGCGCAAGTCTTGCTGAATCTGGCCCATTGTGTTTACATAAAGTAACATTTTATGGCCTGCACCTTCAGTTTTTTTTTGGTCCGAGAGGTCAGAATTGGCTGTCGAAAGCACCTTACTAACAATCAGAAATGATCGTTCGCCTTAAAGTTGTGCAGTGCGTTCATTCACACGTGTCACTGCCTGGTCCATACTTTGTGTGGACCTGGCAGTGAGGGGTTTACAATATGCCATGTATTGTATTGTGCTGCAGCTCAGTTGTGCTGTGGTGCCATTAAAAATGACAGGCATGCGTAGTGATAGAATGTATGGTACTGCATATGTTATGGACGCAGGATGTGTAACTCTTTAACTTTTGTCATTTAATTGTTTGGAGGGGATGGAGCTTTTGGGGATAGTCACAGCTTTTAAAGTGTTTGCTACCCCAGCATTTCAAATTCCTGATATATGCCTGCTGGTAACAGATGTTACCCCTGATGACGTCAGACGCACACTGACGAAACACGTTGGATGGGATCAAGCACAACACCTCACTTCGGCTTACCTGGAACGCAGGCCCTGCTTGTTAGACCTTACAATCTAGAATGAAAGTGGGCAGTATGTACAGGAGAGGAGTGTGAAGGGTATGATGGGGGGCGGTATGTACAGGAGAGGAATGTGAAGAGAAAGATATTTGGCAGTATGTAGAGTGTGAAGGGTAAGGTTGGGTTACAGTATGTACAGGAGAGGAGTGTGCAGGGTATGACAGTGAGCAGTATGTACAGGAGAGGAGTGTGGAGGGTATGATGGGGGGCAGTATGTACAGGAGAGGAATGTGAAGAGAAAGATAGTTGGCAGTATGTAGAGTGTGAAGGGTAAGGTTGGGTTACAGTATGTACAGAAGAGGAGTGTGGAGGGTAAGGTTGGGTTACAGTATGTACAGGAGAGGAGTGTGGAGGGTTTTACAGTGGGCAGTATGTACAGGAGAGGAGTATGGATGGTATGATTGTGGGCAGTATGTACAGGAGAGGCGTGTGGAGGGTATGATGGGGCAGTATCTACAGGAGAGGAGTGTGGAGGGTATGATAGTGGGCACAGGGCTGGCCCTACCATGGGACCCAATGGGACCATTGGTCCCAGGCGGCAGGTTCTGAGGGGCGGCACATTGATGCCCATAAATACAGTGGTCCCGCCTGTTCGGACTCCTCTCCGCCCACCTGCTCTGCTCTTCATCCCACTATGTGGATAGCCCAGCACTGCTGCTATTGGAGGTATTGGCAGAGCACTCTGCACGTTGCCATACCCGCACAGCTGGCCGTCCCCCCATCCTCTCCACGGCTCCCCCCCCCACCTTGTTGCTGACGAGAAAGTCAGCTGACAGGCTGACGGCCAACAGCGTAAAGGGGGAGAAGCCTTCAGCTGAGCAGAGATCCCATGATGGAAGAGGGATCGCTATAGACGCGGCTGACACTGAGAGAAAGTAAGTGTCACTAATCCCATCTCCACCACCTCTGCCTGTGTCTAATCCCCCTACCACCTCTGCCTGTGTCTAACCTTCCCTACCACCTCTGCCTATGTCTAACCTTCCCTACCATCTCTGCCTGTGTCTAACCTTCCCTACCATCTCTGCCTGTGTCTAACCTTCCCTACCATCTCTGCCTGTGTCTAACCTTCCCTACCACCTCTGCCTGTGTCTAACCTTCCCTACCATCTCTGCCTGTGTCTAACCTTCCCTACCACCTCTGCCTGTGTCTAACCTTCCCTACCATCTCTGCCTGTGTCTAACCTTCCCTACCACCTCTGCCTGTGTCAAACCTTCCCTACCACCTCTGCTTGTGTCTAATCCCTTCCCTACCACCTCTGCTTGTGTCTAATCCCTTCCCTACCACCTCTGCCTGTGTCTAATCCCTTCCCTACCACCTCTGCCTGTGTCTAATCCCTTCCCTACCACCTCTGCCTGTGTCTAATCCCTTCCCTACCACCTCTGCCTGTGTCTAAACCCCCTACCTCCCCTGCCTGTGTCTAAACCCTCTGCCTGTGTCTAAATCCCCTGCCTGCGTCTAAACCCCCTATCACCTCTGCCTCTGTCTAATACCTTCCCTACCTCCCCTGCCTGTGTCTAAACCCCCTACCTACCTCCCCTGCCTGTGTCTAACCCCTTCCCTTCCCCTTCCCCACTGGTACTGCCTATAAGAGTACCAGTACCAGCCGTTCTACTCTAATAAAGTAGAACGGCTAGTGGCTAGTGAAAGAGAAGAGGGGGCTTGGGTGGTCGGGGGGGGTGCGGGAGTTTTCCGGCCGCCATGGGAGAGACCTGTCAACGTGGGCCAGTCTGGATGAAGTCCAGGGCCAAATTGTTGTCCCAGTCCAGCCCTGCCCCTGCCTGTGTCTAACTCACCCCCTCCCCCTTACCACAGCCGCCACTGCCTCTGTCTGAACCCCATCACCACTGTTGCATGTAAATCTGACTTTCTAATAAATTAAACTTTGGTTTTAATTGTCATGATTTAATAAATGTGGGGGCCTTTTGGTGAGCGTGATTTATAAAAAGCAATTGGGGGTGGGGGAGATAGGGAGGAGGGGGGCAGCATTTTGATCCTGGTCCCAGGCAGCACAAAGTCTTGGGCCAGTGTCCTGCCTAAAATGTTCCCCCGGCGAATTTGGACCCCCCTGTACTGTGCAGGTGCGGCGATTGCGCAGTACAAATCTCAACCGAGCCTTCGAAAATAGCCAAACATGTAGAGCTGAGAGTCAGCTCTACACGGTGCATGCGCATTGACTATCACACATATACCGCATGCTACTGCTAGGGGGGGGGGGGGTGATTTTACCAATAAAGGGGGGGGGGATTTTACCAATAAAGTACACGTCTTAGCGTACTGTGTTGATGGGTGTAAAACCCACCCATCTCAGTTAAATGTGCAAATCTGTATGCATCAACATTTCCATTGCAAAACCCGCCCATCAACACGTCCCGCTAAAACGTGTACTTTATTGTTAAAATCACCCCCGCACCTTGCAGTGTAGCACTAGCATCGGGAGCGTGCGGACATATGCCATAGTCATTGTGCATGTGCCGTGTAGTGTTTGACTATTTTTGGAGACTAGACGCTGCGCAGTACAGTGGGGTCCTTATCCGCTGGCGGTACTTATTCGGCAGAACACCGGCACTGTCTGGACGGCTGGAGAAGAGGCTGAAATTTAGCAAAGAGCAAGCAGTGAGGGTTAACATCTGGGAGAAGAGCAGTGTGACAGGCAAAGACTGATGGGTGACCTGTATGAGGATGAAAAGAAAGCAGGCCCAGATAGTGGTGATAGAGCGGGGAGGGAGAGAGACATTAGGACAGCTAGACACAAGTTGGCCAACCAAAGTGAGGGGAACTTGTTACCAGAGTACTGCTGGGAGCAGTGGGAGGAAACTTCTGGTCATGTCTGGTGTCATTTGACATTGACACCAGACATGATCTTACATGAAGAAGTACACCTGCATTGTATTGCATAAGGCCCCTTTCACATGGGGCAGTGGAGGTACGCTGGCGGGATAGCGGTGTTATACCGCCGGAATTGATATGAGTTGCGGCCGCTAGCGGTGCGGTATTAACCCCTGCTAGCGGCCGTGAAAGGGTTAATAATGGGATTATTTGCCGCGGTCTCCCATTGTTTTCAATGGGAAGGAGCGGTGAAGGAGCGGTGTACATGCCGCTCCTCTCACCGCTCCAAAGATGCTGCTGACAGGAGATTTTTTTCTCTCCCGCCAGCGCATCGTCTCAGTGTGAAAGTGTTTTTCAGGCGGTATAGCAGCGCTATTTTTAGCTCTGTACCGCCTGAAAAACTCCTCAATGTGAAAGGGGTCTAAAGTGTGTGGGCTATTCTCTTAATTGAGACAGCATCTTCGTCTGGTGAGTGGCCACTTCTTCTTCTATTTTTGCACATTTAAAGGAGCACTGCACATTTATTGACAATTTTTTTGTTTATATCATTCATTTGATTTTAGCACTGCACTTTATATGGATTTGTATGGTGTATTTGACTCAATTTATTGTTAATGATGCAATTTTGTTTCTATGTTTGTTTGAGGCTGGGTTCACACCATTGGAAATTGGATGCGGCTTCCCCACATCCAGTTCGCAAAAGCAGGAGATTTTGACCGGCTCTCTATGGAGCCAGTTCACACATCTCCGGTACGAATTTGCACAGGAGCTCTGTGCGTCTTTTGGTTCGTTTCAGGTCCGAACAAAATGTGGAAAATTTTAAGGGGTATGGAAACTTTTTCAAGATGATCTTTCCTACTGAAGCTAAGGTTTGGTTTCCTCTTTCTCCAGAACAAGTCTAGTGCGCTGAATAGAAAGACTCCCTGTTCAGACTGCGAAAGTAGTGATCCAAATGAGGAGAGTCGGGACCACCTGAAAGACCTTCTCAATCAGCATGGTTCACCTTGGGAGCTGGATGACAGATGCAATGTTGAGACTCAACATATTAGGGAGCTGGCAGTCACATGTCCCGAAGTTATCACTGAACAGTTCATCTATTCATACTTCAGATCTCTAAGAGTGGTAGACCAGGAGGTGAGTAGATGTGAGCCAGGAGTGTGCACTGTAGAAACCATATCGCTGCTTAAAAGAACACTGGAATAAATAATAATCTGTAAATAGGCTGTAATGAAAGATCATTTAAAATCTCTAAATATAAATTGGCATCAATACTTTGGTTTCCTGGCTTGGAAAGAGATGAGAGACATTTCAGCTATCTAAAGCCAATGTCTCAAAGTCTGGTGGAGTTTTAGCCAGAGTGAGACTCCATTCACACTTCTGCGGCTTATCATGCAATGTTGAACATCAAAGTTACATGACAAGTCATTCCCCATATTTTCCAATTATAACCATTCATGCATGTGCGACTTAAAGTTGCAGCGACTTTAACCGCTTGCCGACCAGCCGCCGTCGTTATATGGCAGCAGGTCGGCTCTCCTGCACAAATCCCTGTAACTGTACAGCAGCTTGCGCAGGAGCGATAGTGGGCGGGTGCACCCGCTGCACACTGTGGGTGTTTGCCCGCAGGTCGGGCAGATGCGGTATACAGAGGCAGAATGAGGATCTGTAAACAAGGCGGATTCCCGTTCTGACAGGAGACATCTCAGAGATCTGCTGTTCCCAGTGATTAGAAACAGTGGTCTCTGTCATGTCCCTGCCAGCCCACCCCCCCCCCCCACAGTTAGAACACGCTGAGGGAACAACTTTAACCCCCTGATTGCCCCCTACTGTTAACCCTTCCCCTGCCAGTTTCATTTATACATTGATCAGTGCATTTTTATAGCACTGATCAATGTAATAATGCCACTGGTCCTCAAAAAGTGTCCGCTGCAATGTCGCAGTCCCGCTAAAAATCACAGATCGCCGCCATTACCAGTAAAAACAATAAAAATAAATAAAAGTCCCTAAATCTATCCCATAGTTTGTAGACGCGATACATTGTGCCCAAACCAATCAATATATGCCTATTGTGATTTATTTTTACCAAAAATATGTAGAAGAATATATATTGGCTTAAACTGATGAATAATTTAGTTTTTTATGTATGTAGCACTACCCCGGTGGAGCTGCTGGTTAGTTTTGGGTGGCATGTTACCTCTATTTCCTCGTCATCTAGGGTATCAGATGGGAGTTGAGAAAAAGTTCAATGTCCACACTTTAGACTTCTTTTTCCTTGATTTATTTGCTGAACTTGGTAAAAGAATAAAATAAGTAGTTGAAGAGGTGGAAGGGTAACAGGTTCAGGTCCGGAAACAATCCTGCTTCTAGCAACGCAGCTTTCGTCGCCACTCTAGCTAGAGTGGGTATTGCGCACCCGGATAGGCCTCTCTCACTAGCCTAGCAGCCGAGATGGCGCACGGAAAATTGGTAAAGTCTCTGCCACAGACCTCCCCACAGATGGAGGCATGTTCGGTCCAAAATCCTCTCAACACAGGATTCAGCACCCGGATCTCTCCTGATTAACTTCTTGTAAACTTAGAACTGACAGGCGACAATCATACAGCCTTTCAGTAATGGTGCGTCCTTCGATGAAGTTCAAGGCCTCTCCTGAGATACCAGCCTCTTGCTTAGTGCTCTCCAAGACAGGTTTTTCATCAAGTGGCTTCCTCCCTCCAAAACGGACAGCACAAGACCACTCTGCAAACGTAGACCCAGTCTGACTACCGGGCCTACTTAGTAGATCACAACCCCGGACCAACGTGGAGCCAGGAACACATAAATACGCACCCCCAGCTAGGAGGGCCACTCACGGGGGGTGGTGGGACGACAGATCCAGGATCGACGACCCGGTCCAATGGCATCTGTTCCTTAAGTACTCCTTCCAGCATGCACAGTGGGACGATCAACCCCCACTGATTGGCTGCCGAGGGGAAACACCCAAAATATCTTGACCTGACTGCTGCCACCCTTGGCCTGGGGTGGTAACGGCACCCCAGACTACAATAGTGGTCACTAACAGTACAGCCATGGCTGGAACAGAGGCCCAAAATTTGGAAAAATCATACGGTCTGAGTCGACTAACTCTCAGACTACCCTCTAAATTTAAAGCAGCGCCGGCTAAAAAGTAGCAGGCCGCTACATGTATTTTTTCTGGATATGTTATAGCAAAAAGTTTTTTTTTTTTCAAAATTGTGGCTCTTTGGTTATAGCACAAAAAATAAGAACCGCAGCTCTATTTGTAGGAAAAAAAAGGACATCAATTTTGTTTGGGGAAAGTGTCACATGACTGTGCAATTGTCAGTAAAAAGCGACGCAGTGCTGTATCGCAAAAAATGGCCTGGTTATTAAGGGGGCAAATACTTCTAGGGCTGAAGTGGTTAAAGTAGTTCATGCACTACTTTGGTCCCACTTTCATGCCATATACTTCAATGTTAACTCTCAAAAGTTGCATGAAAGTCATACCTGGATGTTATACAATGCAACAGTTGTCCATTATCACTGGTCAAAGCCAAAGTTGTATCCAAGGTGCACAAGTTGTAAATAGACTACATCTATTGCAAGGACATTTTTAACCCTTTAAATAATGCTTCTGATTTGGATAGGTAGTAGGGTGCCCACATGTCCCGGAGTGTCCCGCAATTGACATGTCTGTCCTGGGTCCTGGACACCTTCATTCCGGGACAATACAATGTCCCGGAATGAAATAGAGGACACAGCCACCCCCTACTAACTAATAACTGCCTGGCATCTTGCAACCAGTGACAATTTACTCTCAGACAGTGAGACTGGGAGCGAGGCCTGCGCCTAGTGCAGCACTGCTGTCCCCACCCACCTTGGCACCTCCTCCTTCTCTGGCACCCAGTGGCAAGCAGCAGGGACTGGTGTGATCTTCACTCTCCAGATAGTGACGCCACTCCTTTCCTTCTGAGCATGCTGCTTATGCAAAAGGAGTGACAGCAGTACTACATCTGGTGGCAGGCTATGGGTGGCAAGCGGCACTGCATCTGGTGGCAAGTGGCACATTCACCTGACAAATAACCCTTCAACCCCGAGACTACATGTGAGAAAGGGGGTGTGTCCCTGAATGGCATTTTGGAAATGAGGTCACCCTAATAGGTAGTCCTTACAGCTTCTTTTTAGAGTTTGTTGTGATCCTGCAATGGAAATAGTGAGTAGCAATCTATTACTTCTAGGGAAGGTAGGACAAGATACAGGAACTTTGTGGTTACATTGTACTAAGGTATACTTGTCATAAGGGAATTATGTAGGCTGCCATTGCTGGCCTCTTTTTTTGAGAATCCTAATGACCTGGCTGTCATGCTAATGCTTAGGCTTCCAGCCTTCCACCATTTCTGATTCAGGTCGAAACATTGCCATAAGAAATTCTGACACCAGCAATTTTAGAAGGGTGCCATCATCTGTATTTCCCTCTTAAAAGTTTTGCTTTATTCTGCAAGGTTATAACTCTCAGCAGAGGCGGCTCTAGACTTTGTGAGGCCTTAGGCAAAACTTAGACACGAGGCCCCACTTATACCCATAATGGGAAAAATAATATAAACAATAAAAATTAACTGTATAAATGCATATATTAACAGCCTTAAATCCTATGAATTTACAGTTTCTATAAATGTCTTTAACCAATTATTCTTTAATCAAATGCTGCCATTGTGCCCATCAAACGCAGCCACTGTGCCCAAACGCAGCCACCGTGCCCCATGAAATGCAGCCTCAATGCCCAATAAAATGCTGCTATCGTGCCCCATCAAATGCTGCCACTGTGCCACATCAAATGCCACACTGTGCGCCATCTAAAGCTGCCACCTCACTGTGCCCATCAAATGCCACCTCACTGTGCCCATCAAATGCCACCTCACTGTGCCCATCAAATGCCACCTCACTGTGCCCATCAAAAACAGCCACTGTGCCTATTAAAAACAGCCACTGTGCCTATTAAAAACAGCCACTGTGTCCTTAAAATGCAGCCACTGTGTCCTTGAAATGCAGCCACTGTGTCCTTGAAATGCAGCCACTGTGCCCCATCAAATGCTGCCACTGTGCCCCAACAAATGCAAACTCACTGTGCCCCAACAAATGCAAACTCACTGTGCCCCAACAAATGCAAACTCACTGTGCCCCATCAAATGCAGCCAATGTGCCCATTAAACGCAGCCACCGTGCCCATTAAACGCAGCCACCGTGCCCATTAAACGCAGCCACCGTGCCCATTAAACGCAGCCACCGTGCCCATTAAACGCAGCCACCGTGCCCATTAAACGCAGCCGCCGTGCCCATTAAACGCAGCCACCGTGCCAATCAAATACTGCCACTGTGCCCCATCAAATACTGCCACTGTGCCCCATCAAACGCAGCCATTGTGCACATCAAACGCAGCCATTGTGCACATCAAACGCAGCCATTGTGCACATCAAACGCAGCCATTGTGCACATCAAATGCTGCCACTGTGCCCTATAAAACGCTGCCACTGTGCCCCATCAAATGCCGCCTCACTGTGCCTATAAAATGCTGCCACAGTGCCCCATCAAATGCCGCCTCACTGTGCCCCATCAAATGCCGCCTCACTGTGCCTATCAAATGCCGCCTCACTGTGCCTATCAAATGCCGCCTCACTGTGCCTATCAAATGCCGCCACAGTGCCCCATGCCGCCACTGTGCCTTTCAAATGCAGCCACCGTGCCCATGAAATGCAGCCATAGTGCCCATGAAACAAAGCCACTGTGTCCTTCAAACGCTGCCACTGTGCCCCATCAAACGCTGCCACTGTGCCCCATCAAACGCTGCCACTGTGCCCCATCAAACGCTGCCACTGTGCCCCATCAAATGCTGCCACTGTGCCCCATCAACCGCTGCCACTGTGCCCCATCAACCGCTTATACTGTACCTATAAAACGCTGCCACTGTGCCCCATCAAATGCCTCCTCACTGTGCCTATCAAATGCCGCCACTGTGCCTATCAAATGCAGCCACTGTGCCTATCAAATGCAGCCACTGTGCCTATCAAATGCAGGCACTGTGCCCATGAAATGCAGCCACCGTGCCCATGAAACACAGCCACAGTGCCCCATCAAGTGGCCCCACAGTGCCCCATCAAATGGCGCCACAGTGCCCCATCAAACGCTGCCACTGTGCCCCATCAAACGCTGCCACTGTGCCCCATCAAACGCTTTTACTGTACCCATCAAACGCTGCCACTGTGCCTATCAAATGCTGCCACAGTGCCCCATGAAACACAGCCACGGTGCCCCACAAATGTTGCCACTGTGCACATCAAACACAGCTACTGGGCACATCAAACGCTGCCACTGTGCCCCATCAAGCGCTGCCACTGTGCCTCATCAAATGCCGCCTCACTGTGCCCATCAAATGCCGCCTCATTGTGCCCAAATGCCGCCACAGTGCCCCATTAAATGACGCCTCAGTTTGCCAATCAAATGCCGCCACAGTGCCCCATCAAACGCTGCCACTGTGCCCCATCAAATGCTGCCTAGCTGTGCCTATCAAATGCCGCCACAGTGCCCCATCAAACACAGCCACTCTGCCTATCAAACGTAGCCACTGTGCCTATCAAATGCCGCCACTGTCCCCCATGAAATGCCGCCACTGTCCCCCATGAAATGCCGCCACTGTCCCCCATGAAATGCCGCCACTGTCCCCCATGAAATGCCGCCACTGTCCCCCATGAAATGCTGCCACTGTCCCCCATGAAATGCTGCCACTGTCCCCCATCAAATGCTGCCACTGTCCCCCATCAAATGCCGCCACTGTGCCACATCAAATGTCGCCACTGTCCCCCATCAAATGCCACCACTGTGCCACATCAAATGCCACCACTGTGCCACATCAAACGCCACCACTATGCCACATCAAACGCCGCCACTGTGCCCCATCAAACGCCGCCACTGTGCCCCATCAAACGCCGCCACTGTGCCCCATCAAACGCCGCCACTGTGCCCCATCAAACGCCGCCACTGTGCCCCATCAAACGCCGCCACTGTGCCCCATCAAACGCCGCCACTGTGCCCCATCAAACGCCGCCACTGTGCCCCATCAAACGCAGCCACTGTGCCCCATCAAACGCTGCCACTGTGCCCCATCAAACACTGCCACCTCGCTGTGCCCATGAAATGCCACCACAGTGCCCCATCAAATGCTGCCAAAATGCCCCATGAAACACAGCCACGGTGCCCCACAAATGCTGCCACTGTGCCTCATAAAATACTGCCAGTGTGTCCCATCAAAAGTTGCCACTGTGCCAGGGTGCAGACAACCTACCTGCTCCTCGCCTTTGTGACTTGGTCCCATACTTAAGGCATCAGGAGAAGCAAAGCGTGAGGTTCTCTCTCTCTCTGCATGCCCTGCAGTGCTCTGTGGGAACTACAACTCCTGCCATGCACTGGGGCCGCCGTCACCGACTTCAGGGGGAAGGCTAGGAGGAAGACGGCGCTGCGGCGGTGGAGCCTGCTATTGGACGCAGGCAGCCTGAGCCATGCCCACCACCATGATCCATCGTAAAGACGTGTTGTCCCTCGTCTGCCGCCGCGGACCGGACGCTGCAGGTGTGTGCAGTGTGCCTGCTGTCCGCTCACCCCGCCATTTGCGAAATCCACCCAATACACACTAACCTGAAAGGCAAATTAGGCAATCGCGCGAGGCCTAAGGCGATTGCCTAATTTAAGAGCCGCCTCTGACTCTCAGCATGTGATGTCCCTCAGTCCTGTTGAGCTGCTGGAAGTGAAGAAAATACCTGCTACTTCCGATCATGTGGGAGCATGTGGCTCACTCCTTTTTTTTCTGCTTCCTATTACAAAGCATCAGTGCTGTCACTTCTGTGCTCTTTTACAGGTAAAAGAAGTGGATGGTGGATTGCTGAAATTTCACAGCCTTGAAGAACTTGTCTTAAGTGCCAATAAGTTACAAACAGTCTGTTCCTGCAATCTTCCCCGGACATTAAAGGTGGATATATGCATTATAACTTTAGTGTCACCAAAATGCATTTCAGTCTGTTGTGCTTATGAGAATAATTTTTCTTCACTGTAATTATGTATGAGTCATTTTTTAACGATAATATTTTTAAGATACAGGATCAATCAATATGGACAAACACTTAAAATAGGATATTTATTCACCAGACATGAATTCATACAAAATAGTTATATATTTTGGTCCAGTAATAAGTAATGCAAGGAAAGGTAAAAGGGCCCATTCACACAGGGCCGTTCTAATAGGAGGGACACAAGTCGCTCTGACTTAGGAAAAAGGTTCTTGTACGACTTTGGGGGCGACTCGGGGCGACTTGCATTGACTTCTATACAGAAGTCATTTCGCAAGTCGCCTCTGAAGTCGTCTTCAGGTCGCCTTGCCGAGTCGCTCCCAAAGTCGTGCCGCTCTTGTGTGAATGGGCTCTTAGTGACAACTCTGTAGAGAACAATATTATACAATGTGTAAAGTGTGGAGTATTGCCTAAAATCCTCAGGCACCCCAACTGGGAGCAGAATGCACCATGAGGGGAGGGCAATACTTCTAGACATTGAGTATTTGTGTAAAAGGAACAATAGATTTCAACATAGAAGTGGGCGTAGCACAGACATAGGGCCAGATTCTCAGAAGAGATACGACGGCGTATCTCCAGATACGCCGTCGTATCCTATGCGACTAATTCTTAGAATCATTAACGCACAGATTTGGCGTAGACCCGACTGGCATAAGTCACTTACACCGTCGTATCTAAGTTGCAATTTTACGCTGGCCGCTAGGTGGCGTTTCCATTGATTTCTGCGTTGAATATGCAAATGAGCTAGATACGCGTATTCCCGATTTGCGTCCTGTCGTCGGAGTTTGCGTAAGGTTACCCCTGCTATATGAGGGGTAACCTTGCTTAGGTTCGGCGTACGCCATGTTAAGTATGGACGTCGTGTTTTTCCATCTTTTATGTTGTTTGCGTAACTCGTTCTCGAATAGGGCTTTGCATAAGTCACGTTCACGTCTAAATCAAAGTATTTGCGGCGTAATTTGGAGCATGCGCAGTGGAATACGTCCACATATGGCGCATGCGCAGTTCGTTCGGCGCGGGGGCTCGCTTAATTTAAATACAAGACGCCCACCTCCTTCCTACTTTGAATTACGCCAGCCCATTTACGCTACGCTGCCGCAAGTTACGGAGCAAGTGCTTTGAGAATACAGCACTTGCCCGTAAAAGCTGCGGAGGCTTAGCGTAAATGGGATACGCTACGCCAGAAGAAAAATACGCTGATCTACGAGAATCTGGCCCATAGTCTTTGGGATAAAGCAGGTAAAATGTGTCATTAATTAACATTCAAGGAATATCTTAGAATATCATAGAAGGCCAGTGGTCAAATAATGGAAAGCAAGGAGGAATGGTCTATTTCAAATTACTATGAGGTAAGAGAGTATGATATGGGCCTAGGACACATTAACTGTAGGGGGGGCAGTTTTGGGGAGAGGAGGGGTTTAGCCTATACCCTCTGTGGTGTGCCCAATTTTTAATTTTGAGGGTAGCCACAAGGCTCCCTTAAAAAGGAGAAACAAACTCAAGATATCTGGGAGGCTGTAATCTATGATTGAATATGTGGGCATGTGTGGGGATTGTGTAGTGAAGATTCCGAGCAGGGCCGAGGGGGCTGCAGGAGAGAGAAGATAAAAAAAAAAAGGGGGGGTCAGAGAGTAAGAGTTGAGGGGGGGATAATGGGGTAAGGGAGGGAGGAAAGAGGGGGTGTGTTGCCAGACTCTAAGGGTTAGGTGAGGAGAGTATGGTTTCAGCATACCTCCCAACTGGCATTTATTCCGCTAGACTTTCCCACAATGAGAACATCCTCCTGCATTCCCGCAAGAGACCATCAATTCCTGCATCAGCATGAACAAGAGGAGGAAGACGAGGTAAGACATTAGACACCCCGTGGTAGCACCCCCCACCCCCCTCAACAACTTTAAAACAACTTTAATAGCCAGCATTCCCCCGCGGCTCCCCCGCCCAACAACTTTAATCCATTGAAATAAAATTTCGCCATCCCCCGCTCAACAACTCAAATGCAGTGAAATAATTTTGGCGTCCGCCCCCCCACCTCAACAACTTGAATGTCCCGCAGCTCAATGTTGCAAAGTTGGGAGGTATGTTTCAGGCCTATGGGCATGATAGGGTTTCATCTAAACCTGTGGGTAAGAAATGGGTCCAGAGCTTCTTGAATTGTGGAATTTTATCTAATAGAGACAGACGGGTATTTCATCTGGAGAACAATCAGTCAAGTGTTCTTATTATCAACTTATCTTAGTGTTATCAAGCATTCCCCATCCTTTTATGTAACCACCAGTCAGAGAATGTAAATATCTTTGGTTCTTTTGGTCTCCACTCTGCAAACAGTTAGTTTATAGTGTCTTTTCCTCATGGGGCTTATTACATATAAAAATGTAAAAGATGCTATTATTTCTTCTCCAAAAGTCTAACAAATAAAGCATTACCCATGTCCCTTATGATATGTTTCAGGTGCTGGAGTTGTGTTCAAACCACATTTCAAGCCTAAAGGATCTTACTGTAAATCCTCCTCCAGGGTTACAGCATCTGGGCCTTGCCTATAACAAGATTCAGGTTTCTTCAGAAAGTAAATATCTGACAGCCGACTTCTGGTAAGAATTTTAGCTTCTAAAATCTGAAATTTACCCCATCAAAAGTTCAGTTTGTATTATTGAACTGGTGACTTTTTTTGTAGCCAGCCTCCAAAAACATTAAAGGGGAGTTCCACCCACAATTTCACTTTTTAAATATAAATTACCCCTGTAATACACAAGCTTAATGTATCCTAGTAAAGTTAGCCTGTAAACTAAGGTCCGTTTTGTTGTTGTTGCAGCATTTAGTTTATAATCTAGAAATAGACCGTGGCCATCTTAAGTGTGGGCATCATGAAGCCAGACTGTATGACTTCCTGGATTTCAGCTTTGCATATCTCGCACATGCTCAGTGCTGCACAAGCAATGTAATAGGTTTCAGTCAGGTTTGCAAGGACTACTGGGAAACATGATGCCTATCCCAGAAACCCTTGCAAATAGCGTTGTGACTTAATAGCCTAGGCCCTAGGCTAATAAGGAGGAGGAAGTAATGAAGGACTACAAAAGAAAGGTATTTACAAGCAACAAAATAAACAAAAATTGTCCATTCTGAACACTATGGGCCAGATTCAGGAACACTTGCGCTGGAGTATTTCGATATGCGCCGCGTAACTGTGATGATGCGCCGTCGTTTCTATGTGCCCGTACCCACCAAACTAGATGCGCCCAATAACGGGTCATTTGCGACCGGCGGAACGTTCCGACGCCAGAGTATCGTCAGCGGTTAATTTCGCTGGGCGCATCAGTCGCGCCTATTGATTTCCCCTGCAAATATGCAAATGAGGGATTTTTCCCAATTCACGAACGGATTAGCACCATCGCTGGCTACATGCGCCGCGCGTATCTCGTCCGTCCGGCGCAAAGTTATTTCTACAAAAGGCTGCTTTATCTTTACTCCAGACGGTCACAGGTCAGCAGAGAGCAGCTACAGCAGCGTTACCGACGATAAGAGCTAGCTGAGCACCCCCACTTGCAGGACAACACCTCTGTCCATGCTTGTCTGTCAAATTTTACAGCCATGGAGGAAGACATCATAGGTCTCCATAGCCGAGATGACGGCTGTCAGCTCCTGGCCATTAAAGTTCAGCCTTCTCCTTTGTGTTTGCGGGAATGGGAGCAGCCATCTCAGAACAAAAGTAACATCACTGCGGGAGGGGGAGCAGGATATACTTTAGTGCCGGAATGGCGCTTCTACGGGCGCATTTAAACGCCCAACGGAAGGCATTGCGCTGACATTTCCCGGGAAGTGGTGCCGACGGAAGTTGTGAGCATGCGCACAAGGGCGGCGAGTGGAGCCGCACTCACTGCGCATGCTCCCTGGATGATGCGCTGAACGTAAGCCTCTGCGCTGGGCTCCGCCCATCATTTACATATGATCACACCCACTTCCACTTGCGTCGGGTTACGCCAGCGCATTATCGTTACTCTGGCGCAAGTTTACGCGCAACTGCTATGTGAATTACAGGACTTGCGCTGAAAGGGTCTTCAGAGTAACGTAAATGAGAAGCGTTACTCCAGAGGAAAGATACTCTCATCTACCTGAATCTGGCCCTATGAGATTAGGGCATGCAGCACAGACAAACATAAAAAAATGGGTGGAACTCCACTTTAAGGCTCCTTCACACCACCACTAGGACTGGAGAGAAAAAGAAATAGCAAGGTTATTTGTTCTATGCTCTATGGTTTCCTTTCATATCAACAGGCTGAAAAAAATAAAGTTGGACATGTTGCATTTTTAAATAGCGCATTTAAATGCGATGCAGCACAAAACAATTACACACAATTTAAAGAAAAAAGTACCTGCTCTATTCCTGTGAGTAAAACACGTCTGGGGAGTATGGTTTGTTTGGTAAAGACATTCTATATGTATGCCGCCATCTCTTTTTTTTCATGGAATAAAGCAACAATCTTATTTTACTATAAAGTGTGACTCAAAGGCAGCTCTCTAATTAATCAAATTGGGCACTTGCCTTGGGCCTCGCCCCCACAGGGGCCTCGCAGCCGCCTAATTTGCCCATACCGCAACCTCGCTGATTTGCCAGGACTGTCCTGCAATGATCCATTCTCTCGACTGGGAGTCCTGGCAAATCTGTCCCGCAATCCCTGCGGCTTGTGCGGAGTATCTCCATTCCCGCACGCCATGAGCTCCACTCCACTGTGCATTGCAGCTGCCAGCAGTCGGCATCTCTTCCCCAGCTGCCTGACACGCAAGCACTGCGGAGCGGACTCAGTGGAGCGAACTGAACCCGCCCCTTCTCCTTCTGCTGTGATGTTTTCCTGTGCACAGAGGAGGAGGGAAGGAGGCACACCACCACCTGCACCGATCGCGAGCTGGTCTGTGTAAAAGTGAGTCTTACAGAGGAGGGGAGGGGGGCAAGAAGAAGAGGGTGAGGAAGGGGGGGACAAGCAGAGTTCACTTGGAGTGATTTGGGGGAGAGAATCCACCCCCCATCCCATCCCAGCTCCATCCACCCCACCCCAATTCCACCCAGCTCCAGTCATCCCCCCCAAACCACCTCGGCTCCATCCATCCCCCCGGCTCCATCTACCACCCGGATCCCATCTCTATCCATTCCCCCGATCCCATTCCAGCTCTTTTCCCCCCTTAATCCCATCCCTGCTCCATCCATTGTGTCAGGTTAAAGGGGAGTTCCAGCCAAATTTTGTGTTTATTAAAAGTCAGCAGCTACAAAAAGTGTAGCTGCTGGCTTTTAATAATCACACACTCACCTGCTCCACGATCCAGCGATGCGCCGGCCAGGGGGTCCGCTCCTCTTCCCCCCTCCCCGGCCGGCGTCTTCATCTTTAGTGTGGGCACCCGACCGTGACAGCCTTCGGCTTCACGGCCGGGCACCCACTGCGCATGCGTGAGCAGCACTGCGCATGCGCGAGCGGCGCGGCCCGCCGCTGATTGGACAGGCGATCGCATGGGACCTATCAGTGTCCCATGCGATCGCCTACAGGGAGGGGTTGCTGTAGGCGATTAAGCTTAATTGCCTAACCAGCCCCTCGCCGGAAGGAGGAAGTGGGACAGGAAGTCCCACTCCTCCTGAAGCCCCCACTCCCCCCCCCCCAAAAAAAAAATTACATGCCAAATGTGGCATGTAAGGGGGTTAGGAGTGGGATAAGCGGAAGTTCCATTTTTGGGTGGAACTCCGCTATAAGGGGGGGAGAGCCGCAAAACGCACAAGCCTGCTAAGTGCTGGGGGGTGACACCATGTTCTACCGCACCTAGTGAGGCCACTGTCTGCTAGGGGGCATTTTAGGACAATTTAGATATGAAATCCACCCCCCCAGCACATGTCTTCTCCCTTCCCAAAGCCCCCCTAGCACATATCCTCCCCCCAATCAAATAGATGCTGTCTGCAATAAAGGCACCCCACAAGAGATGTGGATAAATGCTCCCACTGCCCAAACTAGTGCCTCCCTACCAGGCAAGTACTGTAAGTGGAGCAAAGTGTGAGTTCCAAGACACAGGACAGGTTCACACCATGAATCGCACATGAACGCACTGTGTAATTCACATGTGACCAGAGTGCATTGCAATTTCAGCCCATTCATGTCTGTAGTCCCTGACCATCTCTTGCAGTGGCAGCCCGTCCATTAGCCTACGTTCACACTGATGTGATGTGGGAACCAGCGCGATTACAGCGCTGGTTCCCGATTTGCATCTCTCCCGCAGGCAGTTCACACTGCCTTCTACGAACCAATGCGGTGTCAATACATTGTTAATGACACCCCCAGATCGGTTCACAGATTGCAGTGTGAACTTGCACAAGAATCAGACCGCATAGGTGAGAACATCCTCTTCGCCAATCAGGAAGCACGAGTCTGATACCCTTCACCTGATTGGCTGAAAACACAGGAAATCCTATTGGACGCCTAGCAGGAGGAAAGAAGAGAGGCACACTATGGAAGCCTGGAGGACACAGCTCGCCCCTGTCACCCACTGTCTGACCCCCCACCTATATGGGGTAAGTACTGTTCAGACAGTGAGTGAATGGGGGCACAGTGGCTGCATTTGATGAGCACAGTGGCTGCATTTGATGGGCACAGTGGCTGCATTTGATGGGCACAGTGGCTGCATTTGATGGGCACAGTGGCTGCTATTGATGGGCACAGTGGCTGCAATTGATGGGCACAGTGGCTGCATTTGATGGGCACAGTGGCTGCAATTGTTGGGCACATTGACTGTAATTGATGGGCACAGTGGCTGCTATTGATGTTTTTTTTCAGAATTTTTCAGTTTGTTTATACCCCCCCCCCCCCAATAATTGTGAGCAATAGCCGCCTCTGATCTCCTGTATCATGTCTGCAGTCTTTGACCATATCCTGTATCATGTCTGCAATCTCTGACCATCTCCTATATCACGTCTGCAGTCTTCAGCCATCTCTTGTATCATGTCTGCAGTCTCTGACCATCTCCTGTATCATGTCTGCAGTCTCTGACCATCTTGTGTACCATGTCTGCAGTCTCTGATCATCTCCTGTATCATGTCTGCAGTCTCTGATCATCTCCTGTATCATGTCTGCAGTCTCTGATCATCTACTGTAGTATGTCAGCACAGTCTCTGACTGTCTCTTGTATCATGTCTGCAGTCTCTGACTGTCTCTTGTATCATGTCTGCAGTCTCTGACCATCTCCTGTATCATGTCTGCAGTCTCTGACCATCTCTTGTATCATGTCTGCAGTCTCTGACCATCTCTTGTATCATGTCTGCAGTCTCTGACCATCTCTTGTATCATGTCTGCAGTCTCTGACCATCTCTTGTATCATGTCTGCAGTCTCTGACCATCTCTTGTATCATGTCTGCAGTCTCTGACCATCTCTTGTATCATGTCTGCAGTCTCTGACCATCTCTTGTATCATGTCTGCAGTCTCTGATCATCTCTTGTATCATGTCTGCAGTCTCTGATCATCTCCTGTAGTATGTCAGCACAGTCTCCGACATCTCTTGTATCATGTCTGCAGTCTCTGACCAACTCCTGTATCATGTTTGTAGTCTCTGACCATCTCCTGTATCATGTCTGTAGTCTCTGACCATCTCCTGTATCATGTCTGTAGTCTCTGACCATCTCCTGTATCATGTCTGTAGTCTCTGACCATCTCCTGTATCATGTCTGTAGTCTCGGACCATCTCCTGTATCATGTCTGCCGTCACTGACCATCTCTTGTACCATGTCTGCAGTCTCTGATCATCTCTTGTATCATGTTTTTTTTCTTTGTCTGAATTTCTTACTTCCTGTTCCTCCTCAGTAAGCTGTTCTGGCTGACTAACCCCAGCCAGAACGGCTCGGATGATGGTGGAAAGCTTACTGAGGAGAAACAGGAAGTGAGAAATTCAAACAAAGAAAAAAAACATTTAGGGCCAGATTCACGTATTCCAGAGCATCTTTGCTCTGGAGTAACGCTTCTGATTTGCGTTGCGCTGCCGAAATTTTAGGAGCAAGTGCTGTCATTCACGAAGCACTTGCTCCTAAAGTTGCGGCAGCGCATCACAAATGAGCCGGCGGAATTCAAATGTCGCGGGTACGGGGCGTGTAGTATGCTAACTACGCGCGATCCCGCCGCCAACGTACTGCGCATGCGTCGAGTGTCAAAACATCCCCGTGCGCATGCTCCAAAATCTGTGAATGAACGTCAATGACGTCACATTCCCATTCATGACCGTTTTACGCAAGCGACGTTTTTTTTTTTTTTTCCCGACGCGATGACGACGCCTATACTTAACATAGGATACTCCAACCCCATGTAGGTATATCTATGCGCCGCGTATCCCGTCCGGAAACGTCGTATCGTCATTGCGTCGCGCCGGATTTCGATCGTGAATTGCCGATTTCCGCTCATTAACATATTTTTTGAGCGTAAATCGGCGGGAACGCCCCCGGCGCCATTTTTAAGTTGAAGTAACGATGCGATGGCGAAACTCAGTTACGCTGCTCGCATCAGAACTTCAACCCGGCGTTTCTTGTTTTCTGGTTACAGAAAACAGAAACGCCGGCTCAAAGCCACAGTTAGGCTGGCGGATCACTCGATCCGCCAGCGTAACCTTTCCTGAATCTGGCCCTTAGAAGGGAAATCGAAGTAAAAGGTAAGTGAACCAACAATGCACTAGCTTTGAACCAATTTAGAAAATAAAAGACAAACCTTTACAACCCCTTTAATACCGTGTATTGCCCCCTTTTACATCAATGAAAGCTTGAAGTCTTTTGTGGTATTTGTGGATGAGACTCTTTATCTTCTCAGATGGTAAAGCTGCCCATTCCTCTTGGCAAAAAGCCTCCAGTTCCTGTAAATTATTGGTCTCTTGCATGAACTGCACATTTGAGATCTCCCCAGAGGGGCTCAATGATATTGAGGTCAGGAGACTGAGATAGCCACTCCAGAAGCTTCACTTTATTCTGCTGTAGCCAATGACAGGTTGACTTGGCCTTGTGTTTGGATAATTTTCATGTTGGAATGTCCAAGTACTTCCTGGCTGATGAATGTAATTATTCCTCCAGTATTCTTTGATAATATACTGCATTTATCTTGTCATCGATTATGACCAAATTTCCTGCGCCTTTGTAGCTCACATATCCAAAACATCAGCGATCCACCTCCGTGTTTCACAGTAGGAATGGTGTACCTTTCATCACAGGCCTTGCTACTTCTTTCCAAATGTAGTGTTTATGGTTGTTGCCAAAAAGCTCAATTTGGTCTCATCACTCCAAATGACTTTGTGCCAGGTTTGAGGCTTGTCTCTGTGCTGTTTGGCGTATTGTAAGTGGGATACTTTGTGGCATTTGCATAGTAATGTATTTTTTCTGGCGACTCGACCAGGCAGCCCATCTTTCTTCAAGTGCCTCCTTATTATGCATCTTGAAACACCCACACCACATGTTTTCAGAGAATCCTGTATTTCAGTGGTTCTCAACCCTGTCCTCAAGTACCCCCAACAGACCATGTTTTAGGAATTTCTCTTAGATAAAATAGCTGACCAAAATACCAAACCACCCAATTGATTTAAAGCACCTGTGAAAGATAAAGGGAAACCTGCAAACATGGCCTGTTGACGGGTACTTGAGGACAGGGTTGAGAACCACTACTGTATTTCACCTGAAGTTATTTGTGGGTTTTTCTTTGCATCCCCAACTATTTTCCTGGCAGTTGTGGCTGAAATTTTAGTTGGTCTACCTGACCGTGGTTTGGTTTCAACAGAACCCCTAATTTTCCACTTCTTGATTACAGTTTGAACACTGCTGATTAGCATTCTTAATTCCTTGGATATCTTTTTATATCCCTTTCCTGTTTTATACATTTCAACCAACTTTTTCCAGCAGATCCTTTGACAATCTTTTGATTTCCCCATGACTCAGAATCCAGAAACCTCAGTGCAGCACTCTATGAAAGATGCCAGGGTCTGTCAGGAGTCCAGAAACTCATTAGGCCAGATTCTCTAAGCTGTTATGGCGGCGTATCTCCAGATACGCCGCCGTAATTTCAAATCTGCACCGGCGTATATGTTTACGCCGATTCTCAAAGGCAGATACGTTAAAAAAATAGGCTTCTTCCGCCGACGTAACTAGCCTACGCCGGCGCATAATTGTGTGCAATTATACTCTGGCCGCTAGGGGCGCTTCCGTCGATTAGCCACTTTGAATATGCAAATGAGCTAGATACGCCGATTCCTGAACGTAATTGCTATATAAGGGGTAACTTTGCGTAGGTGAGGCGTACGCAATGTTAACTATAGACGTCGGGACAGTGTCATATTTTTCGTTGTTTACGTCGTTTGCGTAAGTCGTTCGCGAATAGGCATTTGTGTAAGTTACGTTCACGTCGAAACCAATGTATTTGCGGCGTAATTTGGAGCATGCGCACTGGGATACGTCCACGCATGCGTAGTTAAAAAAAAACGTTAAAAATGTGGGGTCACGCTTCTTTTACATAAAACACGCCCACCTCATCCACATTTGAATTACCCGGGCTTACGCCGGGCCATTTACGATACGCCGCCGTAACTTAGGACGCAAGTGCTTTGAGAATACGGCACTTGCGTCCAGAGTTGCGGCGGCGTAGCGTAAATAGGATACGCTAAGCCCCGCTTGTACTTACGTCGCCGTACGAGAATCTAGCCCATTGACTTTTTATACACACACACTGACTACAAGAAAACAGATCACAGATGAGGATGTTACATTTAATAGCCATTCAAACCACCTTTGTGTCAACTTTTAATCAGGGTCATTTGGGTATTTTCTGTTGCCTTTATGATTTAAAAAGAGTAGACACAGTTGATTGATAATAAATGGCTTCAGCCAAACATTAACCATGAGTGAAAAATGTTTTTGTGTCATCATTCATATTCTCTGGAAAATGGCCAAGAAATCATAAATTCTGCCATGTAAACTTATGAGCACAACTGTATTTGCTGTATAAATGCACCCATTTTATGTTAAAATACACATTTGAATGTATATTTATCTACTTTATGAACAAAAGGCTTCATCTGTCTTTCAGGCCAGCCTTAGTTTCCCTGGACCTCAGTTTCAATGAACTCAAGGACCTTTTCGACCTGATTTCCAGACTCTGCACCTTGCAAAAGTTGCGTATCCTGATATTGCAGGGTAATCCTTTGACCTTCATTCCTGCCTATCGAGGCTATACTATAGATAGTATAAAAAAGCTATGTGTATTGGATGATATTTCAATACTGCCCGATGAAAAACACAAGTATGATGGACTATGCAATCAGAAAGGTGAGGATGAGTTACGATGTTATAAACTAAGGCCACTGTTGCATAGAAGTCACCATAATGTGTCACAGCATACCTTTTATTGTAACAGGTATTTTTCCAGGTCCAATTGAGCCCTCATAATTCTTCTTTAACCACTTCACCCCCGGATCATTTTGCTGGTCAATGACCGGGCCCCTTTTTGCGATTCGGCACTGCGTCGCTTTAACTGACAATTGCGCGGTAGTGCGATGTGGCTCCCAAACAAAATTGACCGTCCTTTTTTTTCCCACAAATAGAGCTTTCTTTTGGTGGTATTTGATCACCTCTGTGGTTTTTTATTTTTTTCGCTATAAACAAAAATAGAGCGAGAATTTTGAAAAAAAAAAAGAATATTTTTTACTTTTTGCTGTAATAAATATCCCCAAAGATATATAAAAATAAAAAATAAATTCCTCAGTTTAAGCCGATACGTATTCTACATATTTTTCGTTAAAAAAAAATCACAATAAGCGTTTATTGATTGGTTTGCGCAAAAGTTATAGCGTCTACAAAATAGGGGATAGGATAGTTTTATGGCATTTTTATTAATATTTTTATTTTTATCGGTACTGTGACCTTATGGCGGACACTTCGGACACTTTTGACACATTTTTGGGACCATTGGCATTTTTATAGTGATCAGTGCTATAAAAATGCATTGATTACTATAAAAATGTCACTGGCAGGGAAGGGGTTAACACTAGGGGGCGAGGAAGGGGTTAATTATGTTCCCTAGGTGTGTATTAACTGAAGGGGGGTGGGACTGACTGGGAGAAATTACAGATTGCTGTTCATACATTGTATGAACAGACGAACAGTCATTTCTCCCCCTGACAGGACCGGGAGCTGTGTGTTTACATACACAGCTCCAGTTCTCGCTCTGTAACGAGCGATCGCGGGTGCCGGCAGGGATCGTGCCGGCTGGGCACACACGTCGGCACCAGGGGCAAGCGCCCAATTGACTGAACTGCGAGATGATGTATAGCTACGTGATCTTGCGCAGCCGAGCCGACCTGCCGCCATATAACTGCGACGGCTGGTCGGCTAGTGGTTAAATGCCAATTTCCTGAAAGACTATACAATATTATTGTGTTTTCCATTTGTAACATTTGGGGGGGCTTCAGATTTAGTCCTCAAAACTTCTGATGGCCATACATAACATTAGAGCTTAGCAAGTAGTATTAGTAGTTCAATTCTAACGCACCTAAAGCTCATGTAAAACACATCTAAAACACAATGCACAGATGTGAACCAGCAGTGCATTACAGTACTGAAGCCACTAGGTTAAGTTTTTTATTTTTAACAGAAGCAGAAATCTGCAAGTAATGGGCTAAACACCATGAAGCGGCGTACACACGACCGAGGTTCTCGCTGGAAGCTGCATTCCAGCGAGGACCTCGGCCGTGTGTACGCTTCTGGCTCGCCCCGCCCGTCGGGAATCTTGTCGAGCGAAAAGAGAGCACCCTCTCTTTTTGCTCGACGGCCCGCCTGGATGAATGGCTGGTTGCCATTCCCGACGGGTGGGTCGCCGATTTTGACGGCCGGCAGAGAACCTCGACGGGCGGAACGATATGTTCTGCCCGTCGAGGTTCTCTGCCGTGTGAACACGGCCTGACACATAACTAATATGTATGGCACTGTATCCATCCCTCCCTAAAAAAGACTAATCCTCAGCTTTAAAACTCCCAAACCTTATATATTTTCTAAAAAGCAAGGACCCTGGAGCATGAAATGGTCCACCAGAAAACCAACAGTTGGCTGAGAAAGCAAGGGCCAGCCTTAGGAGTTCAAGGGCCTTGTGCAAGCTAATCCTGTGGCGCCCCCCCCCCCCCATCTTCATCCCTCGCCCCTGGTCACCTAAACATACACAGAGGAATAATTTGTTTTGATTCAAACATTACACAGCACCCTGCATCTCTGGACCCCTTTACATTACACAGCACCCTGCACCTCTGGGCCCCTTTACATTACACAGCACCCTGCACCTCTGGGCCCCTTTACATTACACAGCACCCTGCACCTCTGGGCCCCTTTACATTACACAGCACCCTGCATCTCTGGACCCCTTTAAGAGGGTATGGTAGGTGCAGCACAGGTGCAGACCCCCCTTAACCTTCAGTGCAGACCCCCCTTCACCCCCCCCCCTTCACACACCTCCTCAGTGCCCCCCCCCGTCATCACTTCAGTAGCCCCTAGCTCGTGTAGACCCCTGGTTCAGTGCAGCATCCCTTCAGTGTAGACCTGTTCAGCCAGTGTGCCCCCTCGTTCAGTACCTAAACCTGTAGCGCTGCCACCGCGGGTGTAATACAATCGCGGAGGGGGGTGCCAGTCTTACACCCCCCCAGTGTGTGGTCCCCTAGTATGCCTCTGGATGGCCGCACTGCGCCCTTGTTGCCCATGACGCCCTGTCCGGCCGCACAGCTCACTCACCCCAAGGGGCAGCCCTGTGAGAAACTACACACACAGACTCATGTCTGCTGTAGCAGGCAGGAATGTGTTTACCGTAAATGCTGTCCTGCCACGGTTTACCACAGCTTTACAATGAGGGCAGTGAAAGGGTTAAAGTACACCTGTTTTATGGAGACTGATATTGCTGACCTCTCATTTTGAAAATTTTAGTAACCTGGCTGTAATTTTGACTCTTTGGTTTTAATGCTTTCTTAGACCCGTTTCACACTGAGGCAGTTTTCAGGCATTTTAGCGCTAGAAATAGCACCTGTAAAGAGCCTGGAAACTGCCTCCCATTCATTGCAATGGGTGCTTTCACACCCAGACGGTGCTCTTGCGGGATGTTAGAAAAAGTCCTGCAAGCAGCATCTTTGGGGCGTTTTCGGAGCGCTGTACACAGTGCTTCCAAAACGCCCCTGCCCATTGCAATGAATGGGCAGCGCTTCTGAAGCGCCCTGAAAAGCGATTTGGAAGCGCCGCAATACAGACGTTTTTTAACCCCTTCTTTGGGGTTTAAAGCACCCGGCTAGCCGGCTGAAAAGCAGTGCAAAAGCGTTACCGCTGACACCCCATGCTTTTAGTGTGAAAGCAGCCTTAGTCACTGATTCCTAACAAGTAAAGAGATAGGGAATTCTGATTATTTTTTTACACTTATAGCGTGCATGTGCCTAGTCTGTGAGTCCAAATATTGAAGTCATATGCAGTCAGGAAACTAGAATTTTCAGAATGAGGACAGCAATGACAGCCTCCTCAATCGTTCATGTCAGACGTACGGTCCTTAGTCTGGCATTTGTTGCGGATTGAAGCAGTTGTAGCTAAGTGAGCAGCAGACCTTATAGCGCTAATTTTGTCCCACCAAAATTATTAATTTATATCTGCTATCATTCATTTTAATTATTGTTTCATTAGATGTAAGATATGCTTTAAATACACGATTTAATACTACTCTTATAATTAGATTTTTTATTTATTTTTTGTTTACATTCTTTCTGTATAAATGGGCAAAAAAATAATGTTATTAGCCTATTTCCTATACTGGACTAATGTTTTTAATTGATTTAGAACAGAATATACCTCATTTGGCCACTAGATAGCGTAGCACGAAAATCCCCGCAGTCTTATTTATCTTCCTATTCCTAGTAAATCAATATATGAAATAAATATTATTAGAAATGTAAATGATGCCTTGTATGCATTTTACAGCAACACAACCACTGCAAATGCCTTATATAACATATTACCATTCTCCTTGCAGAGTTTATGACCAACAAGGCAAAGTTGTTTGTCCACATTGGAAAAGTGCAAGGAATTCCAAATCCAAGCATTGTCACAGAACAACATAACGCAAGTGAATATCCCATCATTACATTTAATTACCGTATTTACTATGAGTTCATTGAGGACAGAGAAGCGCTACCTGAGTCTCAAGTAGGTTGAATAAAATATTATCTTGTTACAAGTGGTGTGATTCGTAATTGTAGTAGTCAGTCAGCTGATGTAAGGTGTCTTGAAGACATTCATACCCTTTGAAATTTTCCACATTTTGTCATGTTATAACCAAAAATGTAAATGCCTGGCAATGCCTGATGTAAGGAGGGACTCCGCTGGCAATGCCTGATGTAAGGAGGGACTCCGCTGGCAATGCCTGAAAGGGGAGTTCCAACCACAATTTCCCTTTTTAAATATAAATACCCCTGTACTACACAAGCTTAATGTATTCTAGTAAAGTTAGTCTGTAAACTAAGGTCCGTTTTGTTAGGTTGTTACAGCATCTAGATTATAGTTTATAATCTAGAAATAGACCGTGGCCATCTTAAGTGTGGGCATCATGAAGCCAGACTGTATGACTTCCTGGATTTCAGCTTTGCATATCTCGCACATGCTCAGTGCTGCACAAGCAATGTAATAGGTTTCAGTCAGGTTTGCAAGGACTACTGGGAAACATGATGCCTATCCCAGAAACCCTTGCAAATAGCCTTGTGACTTAAAAGCCTAGGCTAATAAGGAGGAGGAAGTAATGGACTACAAAATAAAGGTATTTACAAGCAACAAAATAAATAAAAATTGTTCATTCTGAACACTATGAGATTAGGGCATGCAGCACAGACAAACATAAAAAAATGGGTGGAACTCCACTTTAAGTAAGGTGGGCTCTGCTGGGAATGCCTGATGTAAGGGGGACTCCGCTGGGAATGCCTGGTGTAAGGAGGGACTCTGCTGCAAATGCCTGGTGTAAGGGTGGCTCCGCTGGGAATGCCTGGTGTAAGGGGGGCTCCGCTGGGGAAGCCTGATGTAAGGACGGGGCACCGCTGGGAATGCCTGGTGTAAGGGGGGCTCCGCCGGGGAAGCCTGATGTAAGGAGGGGGCATCGCTGGGAATGCCTGGTGTAAGGGGGGGACACCGCTGGGAATGCCTGGTGTAAGGGGGGACTCCACTGGGGACACCTGATGTAAGGAGGGGCTCTGCTGGGAATGCCTGATGTAAGGAGGGACTCCGGGCTTCCACTGATTCTGCATTATAGTGAGTTGAACCACTTCATTATATATTACAATGTAACAATAGAAACAATGCACTTCAATCATCCTGACACCATGACAACCATGGTGTCGGGATGATTGAACAGCCAACACCAGGTGTTTGGAGTATCTTTATCTGCTGATTTGTTAAACTTTCTGGAATACACATATTTCTATTGTGGTGAAGGATCTGGCCTGCTGACTCTCCATCTTTCTTTCTTCCTCATTCATCTCAGACTCGAGCCACACCCATGTAAACCACGCCCACAATTTCACATAAACCACGCCCATTTTTTGCCACCGTAGAGGGCCCCTTAGCAGAATTTTGCTTAGGGCCCCAGGGAGGTCAGGATCGGCACTGGTTAGGGGTATCGGAGTAAAGGGGGCTGAATACAAATGCACGCCACACTTTTCGGATATTTATTTGTAAAAAAAAAAGAAAACCTTTTATCATTTTCCTTCCACTTCAAAATTATGTGTGACTTTGTGTTGGTCTATCACATGGGTCTTCAAACTATGGCCCTCCAGTTGTTCAGGAACTACAATTCCCATCGTGTCTAGTCATGTCTGTGAATGTCAGAGTTTTACAATGCCTCATGGGATGTGTAGTTCCACAACAGCTGGAGGGCTGTAGTTTGAGGATCCCTGTCTATCACATAAAATCCCGATAAAATACATTTACCTTTTTGGTTGTAACATGACAAAATGTGCAAAATTTTAAGGGGTATAAATACTTTTTCAAGGCACCGTACCTTACATTAGAATGTGCAGTGTTAAATGCACTTGTCTCCCAACAGAGTACTCTTGGGGCCAGATTCACATACACTTAATATTGCGCTGCGTAATCGAAATATTCTACGCTGC
Organism: Rana kukunoris; assembly: GCA_029574335.1. Classification (NCBI taxonomy): domain Eukaryota; kingdom Metazoa; phylum Chordata; class Amphibia; order Anura; family Ranidae; genus Rana; species Rana kukunoris. Next base: position 190,721,709 of record CM056049.1, read on the forward strand.
CGTATTTTACCAGGCTCTACACCGAATCCTGGTAGATTTTTGCCCGTACGCTACGGCGGCGTAGTCTATTTCTCGCCGCGTAATCGAAATACGCGATTAGGGGGCGTGAAGCATTTAAATTAAGCGCGTCCCCGCGGCGATCGAACTGCGCATGCTCCGTTCAGAAATTTCCCGCCGTGCATTGCGCGAAATCACTTTGGTACGTCATTCGTTGTTTGAGTAGCGTCGTTTACGAACATTCTTATTTCCGGACGACTTACGTAAAAAATAATAAAAGACGTCGGAAAACGTAGAAATTCGACGCGGGAACGACGGCCATACTTAACATGGGCTGTCTAATATTAGAGCAGCAAAAAGCTGGTATAGTGTTACGCAAATAAAAGATGACTAAAGGTGCCGTAAGAGATTGCGATTGAAGATCGTAATTTCGGGGATCGCCGGGCAAAAGCTCATTTGCATACCCCGACGCGGAAAACGACGGGAAGTCCACCCAGTGGCCGCAATTTTATTGCAGCGTAGATCCGAAGGCGTATGAACATGTAATCCAGTCGAATTGAAGCCTGCAGCCGTCTATTCATGGTTTGAGGTTTTCGACTAGCTAAAAAACGCGCGTAATTTGAATTTACTCCAGTCTAACACCAGTTAGACAGGCGTAATGGCTCTCTGAATCTGGCCCCTGGTTTTTACTTCTTCCATAGAGCTATATACCCTATGAAGGGATTCTTCAAAATTTGGAGAGGTCCGTTTTCTATATCCATTTGCTTGCTTTTTATTTCTATTAAACGTGATTTAAATTATCATGGTCAGAGGGGTGTAGTTATAAACAAAATGTGAAAATCAATGGGTTTTCCTTCTGTACGAATGAGCCAATAAAACAAATGTTGTTAGCCTATTTTCCTGTGCTGAACAAATGTTTTTTCAAATATTCCAAATATAAAATACTACATTTGGTCACTAGATCACACTCACAGGGAAATCCTTGCATTCTTTTTGTCAGTTGTATTGGATTTTTTATTTTCCTTTTAAAAAGAAACACATTCCACATTTAAAAAAAAAAATCTGCTTGGCTAAAAAAAAAAAAACAGGTTGTGGTTTAGTTTCAGTTTTATTTTTGAGAGGGGAGGGGGATATGGGTATGTGTGTGTGTGTGTGTGTATATATAGTGTATATATATATATATATATATATATATATATATATATATATATATATATATATATATATATATATATATATATATATATATATATATATATATATATATATATATATATATATATATATATATATAAATATATACACACACAGGGCCAGCATCGCGGCGCTACGAGAATCTTAACACTATCACTAGCATACGAACAAACATCCGACAAGTGTAAAACCATTACACTTGCGGATTGTAAATCACAACTCCGGCCACTAGGTGGCCTTTACGTTGTTTTCTCATTTGCATATGCAAATGAGGCTAGTGCCGATTCCCGATCGCTTTTACGCCGCCCCGTCGTCGCGTACGTCGTTTTCGTCCACGTAAGGTTACCCCAGCTTCTATGTGGAGTAACCTTACGAAGTCCCGTCGGATGCCGTCTGGTGCCGTCGGATGCCATGTTAAGTATGGCTACGGGTCAGCGTCGGCTTTTTCCGTCGCTTACGTCGTTTTACTAACTTGTTCGCGAATAGGGGCATTGCGTAGTAACGATCCCGTCGTTTTGACGTCGGTTTCAACTACGCTTTCCGACGTGAGCTTTTTCCCCGGCCGGCGCATGCGCAGTTTGTTCGTTTAAATACAAGCCGCCTCATTTGAATTACGCGGGCTTACGCTGGGCCATTTTCGCTACGCCAACGCAAACGACGGAGCAAATGGTTAGAGAATACGGCACCTGCTCTAGTACGATGCGGCGGCGTAGTGCAAATGGCTTACGATACGCAAGCGAAATTCTATGAGAATCTGGCCCACACACTTTATTACCAAAAGTATTGGGACACCTGCCTATATACACACACATGAACTTTAACGACATCCCAGTTTTAAACTGGCCATACACCTATAGATTATCTGCAGATTTTCTATGGTTAGATGGAAAAAGTGCAACAGATTTCTCCATGTACGATAAACTGTGTGGATGGAGGAATCTCCCACTGGGCCAAGCTTCGGTATCTTCCTAGTCGGCCCCGTTTGCTGTCAACCTAAACAATGGCTGCACCCAATCAGAATGTTCAGGTGTGAGAGCCAGCGGGGCCGACTAGCAAGATATGGATGCTTGGGCCAGTGGGAGATTCTTCCATCTACACAGTTCAGTGTAGGTAGAGAAATCTGTTCCACTTTTTCCATCTGATAATGGAAAATCTGCAGATAATCTATAGGTGTATGACCAGTCTAAAGCAGGCCATACACGGTCTGACATACATAGACCTACCTGACATACACTGACTTCACCTACCTGACATACATAGACCTACCTGACATTGTCAGGTAGGTCTATGTATGTCAGGTAGGTGAAGTCAGTGTATGTCAGGTATGACTATGTATGTCAGGTAGGTGAAGTCAGTGTATGTCAGGTAGGTCTATGTATGTCAGGTAGGTGAAGTCAGTGTATGTCAGGTAGGTCTATGTATGTCAGGTAGGTGAAGTCAGTGTATGTCAGGTAGGTCTATGTATGTCAGGTAGGTGAAGTCAGTGTATGTCAGGTAGGTCTATGTATGTCAGGATGTTGAGTGAGTGTATGTCTGGTAGGTATATGTATGTCAGGTAGGTGAAGTCAGTGTATGTCAGGTAGGTCTATGTATGTCAGGATGTTGAGTGAGTGTATGTCTGGTAGGTATATGTATGTCAGGTAGGTGAAGTCAGTGTATGTCAGGTAGGTCTATGTATGTCAGGAAGTTGAGTGAGTGTATGTCTGGTAGGTCTATGTATGTCAGGTAGGTGAAGTCAGTGTATGTTAGGTAGGTCTATGTATGTCAGGTAGGTGAGATCAGTTTAGTGGTCATTAATGGGCACTGGTAAGCCAGGCAGCAAGTGAGCTTACCTTCAGCCACACAACCCCACCGCCCAGCCAAAAAAAAAAAAAGGTGCCATGACCACCCAGGACCCCCCCCCCCCCCCCCCCCCCCCCCCGGTGCCGACTTCAGGCTGCAACCCCTGTTTTTTTTTGCCACCTAGCAACACCCCTGAATGAAAGCCACTGGGGGTGGGGGAGGGGGGTTGCTTCAGTCATATAAGCAATCAATATTTGTGAATTCAGCCGCATACACACAGAGGAATGCTGGTAATCCATCAAAAAGTTGTTGTCTTTATTCTGCCTGAAGAGACCCTTTCTTTTCATAAAAGTTCTCCCAGAGCTCTGTTGCTATGGTTCATTGTTCTATTGTGACCAGCATGGTACAAGAAATAACAGCCATAGAGAACTGCAATTGATGGTAAAACCTGAGTAAATGTTTGTCGAAACCGCACATTAAAAATAAAGTAATACGGTTGGGGAAATATTTGTTTGATTCTGTGTTTTGTAACTGAACAGATAAACCATTTCCCTGTGAAACTTATTGTGATCAAAGGCTGTTATTGTTTCCCTCTTGATCTGGAAGATTAGAATTGGTGTGTAGACCTCCTGATTTAGTCACATTTGGAAATTACTGCTTAAGAAAGTTTCACGACTTTGCCGCGATTTTCATGTGACTTTGACGTGACTTGAAGCAATGCCTGTGTAATCTTGAGGTCCAAAGTAGTGCAGATATGAATGGTACACATTGGACATCATGGGGTATGACTTGATGTCCCCCCTACCACCTCGGCCTGTGTCTAATCCCTCTGCCTGTGTCTAATCCCCCTACCACTTCTGTCTGTGTCTAATCCTCTACCACCTCTGCCTGTGTCTAATCTCTTCCCTATCTCCCCTGCCTGTGTCTAAACCCTCTGCCTGTGTCTAAACCCCCTACCTTCCCTGCCTGTGTCTAAACCCCCTACCACCTCTGCCTGTGTCTAAAACCTCTACCACCTCTGCCTGTGTCTAAACCCCCTACCTCCCCTGCCCGTGTTTAATGCCTCTGCCTGTCTCTAAACCCCCTACCTCCCCTACCTGTGTCTTAACCCCCTACCACCTCTGCCTGTGTCTAAACCCCCTACCTTCCCTGCTTGTGTCTAAAGCCCCTACCACCCCTGCTTGTGTCTAAACCCCCTACCACCCCTGCCTGCGTCTAAAAACCCCTACCACCTCTGCCTGTGTCTAATCCCTTCCCTACTTCCCCTGCCTGTGTCTAAACCTCCTTCCACCTCTGTCTGTGTCTAAACCTCCTACCACCTCTGCCTGTGTCTAACCCCCTATCACCTCTGCCTGTGTTCAATCTCTTCCCTACCTCCCCTGCCTGTGTCTAATCCCCCTACTACCTCTGTCTGTGTCTAAACCCCCTACAACCTCTGCCTATGTCTAAACCTCCTACCACCTTTGCCTGTGTCGAACCTTCCCTACACCCTGCCTGTGTCTAAACCCCCTACCACCTTTGCCTGTGTCTAACCTCCCCTAACCTCCCCTACACCCTGCCTGTGTCTAAACCCCCTACCTCCCCTGCCTGTGTCTAATCCCTTTCCTACCTCTCCTGCCTGTGTCTAAACCCCCTACCTCCCCTGCCTGTGTCTAAACCCCCTACCTCCCCTGCCTGTGTCTAAACCCCCTACCACCTCTGCCTGTGTCTAAACCCCCTACCACCTCTGCCTGTGTCTAAACCTCCTACCACCCTTGCCTGTGTCTAACCTCCCCTACACCCTGCCTGTGTCTAAACCCCCTACCTCCCCTGCCTGTGTCTAATCCCTTTCCTACCTCTCCTGCCTGTGTCTAAACCCCCTACCTTCCCTGCCTGTGTCTAAACCCCCTACCTTCCCTGCCTGTGTCTAAACCCCCTACCTTCCCTGCCTGTGTCTAAACCCCCTACCACCTCTGCCTGTGTCTAAACCTCCTACCACCCTTGCCTGTGTCTAACCTCCCCTACACCCTGCCTGTGTCTAAACTCCCTACCACCTCTGCCTGTGTCTAACCTCCCCTACACCAGGGGCGTTGCTAGGTGGCAAGAAGACCAGGGGCTTCAGCCCAAGGCCGGCGGCAGGGGGGGGCGTCGGCGGCTTTGGATCCGGGATGGTCATGGCACTGGGTCTTTTGGCTGGGCGGTGGGGTTGTGTGGTGGGGGGGGGGGGGATAAGCTCACTTGCTGGTTGCTGCCTGGCTTACCATTGCCCATTAATTTTGAACACTAAACCCACCTACCTGACACATATGGTGGAATTAGGCAGATATGGTACAGGGGAAGGGTAAGTGGACATAGTACAGGGGGCTAGAGGGTACAGTATAGGGGCAGCAATGTAGAATACAGATATGGTCTCTTGAAGCAGGGTAGCTGATGTCACAGATCCTATCTATTCTGGAAGGCTGTCACTGGGCTAAATATACAACAGGAATGACAATTCCTATCTTCGTTCCCCATCTGAGTTTTTGTCTCTCTTCTGGTGCTTTGCAGGATTAAAGAAGGATTCCGAGGTGGAGCATCTTACTACTTCTGCTTGTGCATGTGGGATGTGCACAGCGCCAATCACGTGGGATGAAAAGGAGAAGAGGGTCAGCAGGGATTGGCGCAGTACACAGTACACATCTCTCACCCACACAAGCAGCAGTAGTAATATGCTTCACCTTGGGGTTCATCTTTAAGCACTGAAAAAATGGGGTGGGAATGAGAACCATGGGGTAGTAGGGGAGAAAGAGGAGGAGGGGGGGGTATGAGATGGGGTATGGGTGGAGAAGAATTGGAATGAGACTGGGGAAATCCTGGTCTGTATAGGGATTAAAAAGGAGAATTTGTGCTGGTGGGGGGGGGTCAGATAGATGGCTGTCAGGGGGACTGGAGAGGGATAATCAGAGATGGGCATGGGGCATACTCTCAGCTGGTAATAGATAGCCATATTATAAAAAAGTAAATGGGCTGTCTGACAGGGAGGGGAGAGATCTCCATTTCCTAGTAAAGAGACAGTGTTGGGGGTGTGCAAGGTGGGGGGGGTTCCAGACATTTGTAATGTTTGTAGATCCTGGGACACTCACATGTGTGAAGTGAAGTGTCTGCAGGGAAAAATCAGGGAAGGGAGGGGAGAGATAACAACCAGAGGAGCAGTGTGACAGGCAGAGGAATGGATCTGTGTGAGGAGGACAGGGAGCAGGACGGCCGCATAGTGTCTGAGGAGGGGAGGAAGATGTCAGGGACGGAGAGAGATTAGTGCAGGCACAGACAGATAACACAACTGACCTGTACAGCCAACATGAGGAGACCTGTTACCACTGCTGCCCGAATCTGCTGGGAGGAAACTTCATAGGCCCCCCATGCACCTAGGAGGACCCCTGGGCAGTTCGCAGAAGTGCCTGTGCATTAAGACAGGCAAGCCCTCTCCCGCTCTCAGTGTGATGAATCCCCCAGCTTTCAGGAAGAGGAAAACAGTCAGCGCTAGGGGAGACCAGGCACCTATAGGAGATCACACGTGGCTAGAACAGGGAGGCAGATCGGTGCGCTGTGACATTCACAGAAATGATGCCGACAGGAGGGAGAGGGAGAGATACATAGCGATGGTTCTGTAATTTTCAAAGCGCACCGATCTGCCTCCCATCAGCGGCACTCAGGACCAGAAAAGGCTCGGGGCTAACAATGCAGAGCTAAATGCCCATGACTCGGGGCTTTACAGGGACCCATTCGGGGCTCCAGCCTCCTTAGCCAGGGTCTAACGACGCCTCTGCCCTACACCCTGCCTGTGTCTAAACCCCCTACCTCCCCTGCCTGTGTCTAATCCCTTTCCTAACTCTCCTGCCTGTGTCTAAACCCCCTACCCCCTCTGCCTGTGTCTAAACCCCCTACCTCCCCTTCCTGTGTCTAAACCCCCTACCACCTCTGCCTGTGCCTAATCCCATACTTACCTCCCCTGCCTTTGTCTACACCCCCTACCACCTCTACCTGTGTAAACCCCCTACCACCTCTGCCTGTGTCTAATTCCTTCCCTACCTCCCCTGCCTGTGTCTAAACCCCCTACCACCCTGCCTGTGTCTAAACCCCCTACCACCTCTGCCTGTGCCTAATCCCCCTACCATCTCGGCCTATGTCTAAAAACCCTACCTCCCCTGCCTGTGTCTAAACCCTCTGCCTGTGTCTAAACCCTCCTACCTCCCCTGCCTGTGTCTAACTTCCCCTACCACCTCTGCCTGTGTCTAATCCCTCTGCCTGTGTCTAAACCCTCCTACCTCCCCTGCCTTTGTCTAACTTCCCCTACCACCTATGCCTGTGTCTAATCCCCCTACCACCTCTGCTTGTGTCTTACCTCCCCTGACTGTGTCTAACCTCCCCTACCAGTGTCTAACCTCTCTTTCCACCCCTTCCTGTGTCTAAACCCCCTACCTCCCTTGTCTGTGTCTAATCCCATCCCTATCTCACCCTTGGCCGTGTCTAAATCCCCCTACCACCCCTGCCTGTGTCTAACCCCTTCTCAACCACCCCTGCCTGTGTCTGAACCCCACCACCACTGTTGCATGTAAATCTGACCTCCTAATAAATGTCATTTTGGTTTTAATTGTCATGAAATAAAATAATAAATGTGGGGGCCTTTTGGTCGGCGTGATTTTAATTTTTTTGGGGGAGGGAGGCAGTAGGGAGGAGGAGGGCAGAGGCGTATCTAGTGTAAATGGCGCCTATGGCAAGCACTGAAACTGCGCCCCTGTCAACATTTGAAACCCATCTGTCAGATAACCTTAACAAAAAAAACGGCTAACAAAACTAGTGGTATTTATCATCCCTTGTGATACCTTGAGTAGTGACATATCCTCTTTATGGAGAAATCTGGAGTTTATTAGACCCCTGATCCCTCCTCTGCCCTCCAAGGCCAGGTAAATGCAGAACCAATACTGGAAGTGATGAAATCTTCATCACGTAAGGCCTCAGTTTTCACAGAGGAGAGGGAGAAACTGATGTTACTACTTTGTGCGCATGCCAATCTGACCAGATGGAATGGGAGAGCCTGGGAGAACTGGGAAAGGCTGTGGCTGAATGGAGCAGGGATAGCGCTGCCATTGTCCATTAGCAAAGGTGGTGAAAAGGAGTTCCTGCCTATGCTCTGGAGGAGGGAAGAAGAGACCCTCAGACCCTGGTAAGTGTTTTTCTGCCTAGACACTCAACAGCACCCCTTTCATATGAATGAATGAATGAAAACTTATATAGCGCGGCACATGCAAACTAAATCGCCTCTGGGTGCTTGTTGTTCCTGTCTCCTTTGGAATCAAAAGAGATGAGTCTTGATCTTTCTCCTGAATGCTAGGTGGTTCTCCTCCAACCAAATGCTGGTTGGTAAAGCGTTCCATAGTCTGGGACCTTGGACCGCGAATCTTCTATCTCCTTTGGACTTGTAGCTGGCTTTCGGTATCTGGAGTAGATTTTGGTTGGTGGATCGCAAGATGCGATTGGGATTATGCGCTTTTATTTTTTCGCACAGATATTGGGGAGCATTCCCATGGATACATCTATGCGTTAGACAGAGTGCTTTAAAAGTGATTCTGTCTTTTACTGGTAACCAGTGAAGGGCTCTCAGTGAAGATGAGATGGATTCCCAGGGTTTTTTACCAGTCACAAGTCTGGCGGCCGTATTTTGAACGACTTGCAGACGAGCGATTTGGTACTTTGGGAGTCCGAGGTAAAGGGCATTTGCATAGAACAGTCTGGAGTTAACAATTGTTCCCACCACGACTGCTACGTCTTCTTTAGGAATGAAAGGAATAAGTCTGCGTAGTAGGCGCAGCAGATGGTGAGATCCGCTGACTACTGACCCTATTTGTGCGTCCATTGTCATGTGGGAGTCGAAGATGACACCAAGACTTTTGACTTTGGCGCTAGGGGTGATGATTTTGCCCAGAATGGGTGGGGGTGTCCACGTTGTTGCTGGTTGATTCCTGCGCTTGGCGTGAAACAGGAGAAGTTCTGTTTTCGCTCCATTGAGTTTAAGATAACTCTTGGTCATCCAGTCCTCTATCAAAGAGAGACATGTCTCTAGATTGAGGTGGTGATCCTTTTTATTGCAAATGCGGAAATACAGTTGCGTGTCGTCTGCATATGAGTGATAGAGCAGTTTTTGACTGCTGATGATTTCAAAAAGAGGACGAAGATAGATGTTGAATAACACTGGCGACAGAGGGGATCCTTGAGGGACTCCGCATGATACTGTGCGTTTTCCAGAGGTGAAAGGTCCTAACTTCACTATTTGCGAACGGTTTTCCAAGAAAGAGGAGAACCAAAATAAATCGCCTTCTGCGACTCTGGCTACTTCAGCTAGCCGAGTCAATAGAAGCTTGTGATCTACTGTGTCGAAAGCTGCGCTTAGGTCCAACAGAACCAGGAGACAAGATTCTCCTTCGTCTGCGGCCTCGAGAGCGTTGTCCCATATCTTGAGCAATACGGTTTCTGTCCCGTGTCCTGGCCGGAAACCCGATTGATATGGATCAAGTAGGTTATGGGTATCTAGATGCTGTTGCAGCTGTACCACTACTTTCTCCATGACCTTAGAAAGAGAGTTTAGGCCTGTTATGGGATGGCGGTGGAGTGGATCCTTGGGGTCCAGGGTGGGTTTCTTCAAGATAGGCCGAATTATACCCTCCTTCAACTGGGAGGGCACTATGCCCTCCCTAAAAGATTGGTTAATAAGCTGCGTGATCGGAGGCGCCAGGAAGTCGGCACATTCCTTCAGCAGTTTAGTGGGGATGATATCATTCGGCGCAGTGCTGTTACGCAGAGCGCCGATGATATTTTTAATGTCATGAGTACAGACGGGTTCCAGCGTGAACTTACCTGATTGTGGTGAGTTACTGCCGGTGTTGTGTGAATAATTACTGGGGGGGCTACGGGGGGGAGTTGTTCTGCTGAATGCTTTGCCGGATTCCCTCAATTTTATTAATGAAGTAATCCGATAAATCATTGCAAAATTCTTGTGTGTCCGAATTGGGGGCTTCAAGACATGGCGCCCATGGCACTTGCCATGGCTGCCATACCCTAGATACGCCACTGGAGGAGGGCAGCATTTTAATCCTGGGCCCAGGCAGCCCAATGTCTTGGGCTGGCACTGCCTATCACTTTAAGTGTCGGTTAATACAGGCGCTCTGTTCTGTACTGTGGAACCGTTCTAATAGGAGAGACTCAGGTTGCTCCGACTTAGAAAAAGGTTCCCGTACGACTTCAGGGTGACTTTAATTGACTTCAATACAGAAGTGTGCAGTCGTGTGCAGATCGCCTTGCAGAGTCAAGTCGTGTTGCCCCTGTGTGAACCGGCACTAAAGTGATTGTAAACCTTTTGATGAACTAGCATATCCTTCTAGCACTTGCCTCAATCCAAAGCAACTAGTTGTATTTTCTGGCTTTTCCTTCCTCACTCTGCTGTCTGCATGAATCACTTGTGATCATTTATCCCGACACAAAGAAATCCAGGGAGATGGCCCCTCCCTATATTCTGCACACAGCAGGTGATTGACACCCTCAGCTGTGCATGTTTCCCTGTGAGACTGTGTAGAGGGATTTGTGTTCATTCCCTCCACTTAGGTCTCAGATTACACACAGCTGGCCTGTCTGTGCAGTATGTAATGTCAGATACCCGCCCCCTGCCTCCTGAAACTTAAAAATTATGTATACAATGTGCACTTTCAATGGCTGTAAGGAGAGAGGGCTGCAGCTAAATCCATATCTTCCAACTGTCCCTGATTTTGAGGGACTGTCCCTGATTTGGAACGAAGTCTCTGTCCCTCTCTCCTCCTCAGAGGCCGCTCTCTAATTATGCAAATTAGGCACTTGCCTTAGGCCTCGCCCCCACAGGGGCCTCGTAGCCGCCAGTCTTTGAACATCTACTGTAGTATGTCAGCACAGTCTCTGACCGACTCTTGTATCATGTCTGCAGTCTCTGATCATCGCCTGTATCATGTCTGCAGTCTCTGACCATCTCCTGTATCATGTCTGCAGTCTCTGACCATCTCCTGTATCATGTCTGCAGTCTCTGACCATCTCCTGTATCATGTCTGCAGTCTCTGAACGTCGCTTGTATCATGTCTGCAGTGTCTGATCATCTCCTGTAGTATGTCAGCACAGTCTCTAAACGTCTCTTGTATCATGTCTGCAGTCTCTGATCATCTCTTGTCTCATGTCTGCAGTCTCTCATCATCTCATGTTGTATTTCAGCACAATCTCTGAACGTCTCTTGTATCATGTCTGCAGTCTCTGACCATCTCTTGTATCATGTCTGCAGTCTCTGATCATCTCCTGCAGTATGTCAGCACAGTCTCTGACAATCTCTTGTATCATGTCTGCGACTCTCTCACTCTGCGGAAGGTGCTCCAGAGCCCCCTCAACATTTTAGTTCTCATTTTAAATGCAAGTTGGAACTCTGTGATGTAAAGGGGAATGCAGTGGACTCTGATTTAAAGGTAATCTTTGGTCACCAGAGCTCCCCCCTTAGAGAAAATTCTATAAACAGTGAATTCATGGTTCATAGAATTTAAAACTCTTAATATATGCAATTTATATATTTAATTTTTATCGCTTGAATTATTTTTCATTTGTCCCTCATTTTGGTCTGATCTATACAGTTGTATATACAATGTACTTTTTATATTGAAAAACCTGTTTTCTCAGATTACACACAGCTCACCTGTCTGTGCAGTATGTAATGTCAGATATCCGCCCCCTGCCTCCTGAAACTTAAAAATTATGTATACAATGTGCACTTTCAATGGCTGTAAAGGAGAGAGGGCTACAGATAAATCTATAGCTCCCAACTTCCATAAATTTGAGGGACTGTCTCTGATTTGGAGCCACTAGAGATCTGATGATGATGTGCTCTGCCCATGGCCCTCCTTTGCACAAAGGAGGAGGCAACCTATGTCAAACCGCAGGCCTCATTAATTGTTTAATCCATCTTGCGATGGTGGATCAAGCAGCTGCCTGATCTATATTGGGCCCTTCCGGTATATAACGAACACCACATCTGTACCTTCTCTGTATTTAAGATAGGCCTTAACAATATCCAACGTATGTCCTTTCTACCACATCCTGGTTCAGGTGGAAACTATATAACCTTTGGTAGAAAGGAAGAATGAGGACGGAACCCCGCCCTATCCTTATGTAAAATTATGGTTCCTTACAAGATAAGGCTGCCAATTCCGATACTCTCCTGGCCGAAACTATGGTGAACAGAAATACCGACTTTCTAGTCAGTAAAACCAAGGTACCTCAGCCAACGGCTCAAGAGGTTGTTTCTGTAGAGTTGACAGAACAAGATTTAAGTCCCATGGACAAAGTGGTGATTTGACCGGAGGATTAACACGTAAGACTCCCTGTACGAAAATCTTAACCAGCGAGTGGGCGGCCAGCGGCCTCTGAAATCACACTGATAAGGCTGAAATCTGTCCCTAGATCGTGCTTAATGCCAGGCCTTTATCCACTCCTAGCTGGAGGAAACGTAATGCTCTATTAATGGTATACTTGCGGGAAACCCATCTCTTAGCCTCACACCAGACTACGTAGGCCCTGGAGGCCGGCTTTCTAGCCTCAATGAGGGTAGGGATTACCTGCCTAGACAGACCTCTACCCCTGAGAATCAGGGATTCAGCTGCCAGGCCGTCAAATTTAGACGCCGTAATGCAGGGTGGAGGATCGGGCCTTGTGAGAGTAGGTCTGGCCCTAGGGGAAGAGTCCAAAATTTCAGGACTAGTGAGTACCATGCCCTCCGTACCAAGCTGGGGCTACCAGGATAACCAGCCTGTGGTATGATCCTGCGCCGCAGGCGGGGTAGTAACTGCAGTTGCATATAGAAGTTATGATTGATGCCAAGGGCAAACCAACACATCGTTCCGCAGGCCATAGGGTCCCTCGTTCGAGACATGAACCTGTCTAGCTTCTTGTTGAATCCTGATGCCATGACCTCCACGTCTGGCACTCCCCACTTCTGGCAGATTGTCTGAAAAAAACTTGTGGATGCAGAGACCACTCCCCCGGCGACAGGGTTTGGCGACTTAGGAAGTACGCCTGCAGGTTGTCCACCTCGGGAATGAATGTCGCCGATATGCAGGGTACATAAACCTCTGCCCACCGAAAAACCAAGCTCCTCTCCCTCTGAGTGGCTTGACTCTTGGTTCCCCCTTGGTGGTTCACACTATATGCCACCGCTGTGGCCTTGTCTGAATGACTTCTCACCGAGGACCCCTGTAATCTGGATGTCTATGCCAGGAGGGCTAGCTGAGCCGCTCAGAACTCCCAGACCTTGATGGGCAGCAAGTTCCTTGCGAGTGAACTGTTCAAGACCGCTCTCCAGCCTTCCAGACCACTGGGCAGAACCAAGCTGCTAGAATTGCTGCCTGTAGGACACGAGCGTGCGAAGCGTGTGGTATTGCCTCGAACATGGCCATCGCATACATAGGCGAATAGTTGGCTCTTTTTTGCTTAGAACCAACTGAATCAATCGATAGCCTCGATTTACCAGGGGCATCCATCTTCTGTTCTGTGTCTAATCTCGTGCAGAGATATTCCAACTGCTTTGTAGGTCCTTTCACTCAGCCGAACCTCTCGAGGTACTGAACCATACAAAACCGAAGGACTCCGCTTACAACAACAGACTGTTATAGCCAGGAGTACAAAAAAATAAGGTTTAGGGGACAATCTGCCCCAAAACCGGTGGGGCTCAGTATGTTTTCTTTTATATATTATTCACCACATACAGCCCCACCCCCAACATGTTTGCCAGCATTCAACCTGTTGCCAAGGGGATTTTGGCTTAACAAAAAGTTTGGAGCTGACTCCAGTATGTAGTACCCCTTCTCGCCACCGGGAGTCACTGTGCTGCCAGCTCTACAGAGCTCTGAACTGAGCTAAGAACGCGCCTGCTGTGTATAACAGCAATTAAAGGCATCTACACTGCAGTCACACAACGGCGCGAAAATTTTGTATATGCATGCGCGCGTGCACGACTGTCGGGGAGGAGAGCCCAGGAGGAGACGCACTCTGGAGCCCAGGAATGCAGGTTGGAGGACGCATCAGGCGGCAGATTTGAATCCCGGCAAGGTAAGGCTAACACAGGCCCCTAAGGAGTCCCTTTAGCCTAGAGACAGATCCTTCCACCAGCGAGCAGCAGGTAGCTAGCAAACATACATAGATAGGTAGGGGGATCAAGTTATGGGGGGAAACATTTCAGGGCATCCTGTCTATCAGACATAGTGACCATGGTGCCAATGCAGAGCATACTCAGGCTACCCCCCTTAAGATCTCCCCTGGAGACCTGCTGTCGAACCAAGTCCCGCAGGCTCCCCTCTTACCTGCTCCATGCCGCAGGACGTTTTGCAAAACGGTCCAATCTTCTCCCATCTCCGTGGGTAGCGTAGTAGACCTTCAGGCCCTGGGGTCCTATGAAGGTACCCACTGTCCTGGACCTATATAGCTAAACAGGAACTTATGGTCTTTACAAACTCCAAGTCCTGGGCCCAGGGTTCCAAAGAGGAGCATTATAGGCAAAACCCCACGGTTTGGGGCCCGGGTACTGTCCACTTTGGCAATCCTTGGACAGATCCGGTTAGCCCGCCCTTAATCCCAAGGATGTGGAGCAAAGCTTTCCGTGACCAACACCTAAGACACTGGCGAAAAAACTGAGGGACTAGGGGAGGGGGTTATATAGGGAGGGACTCCTGTTTGTTTGAGATTGCCAGTGTCCACACCTGAAGGTACTTTTCCATATAAACCATATAGTAATGAATATGCCGCTCTGTGTCCCGTGATGTACGAGAAAGAAACCTGTTTTCTCAGATTACACACAGCTCACCTGTCTGTGCAGTAAAAAAAAAAAAAATTATGTATACCTGAAAAAAATAAAATAAATACTCCCCTGTCGAAATTTGAGGGACTGTCTCTGATTTGGAACTAAGTCTCTCTGTCCCTCCTCATATGTCCCTCATTTTGGGAATAGTAGTAATCTGCCTCAACTGCACCGCGGTCCGATTTCTTCTTCTCCTTCTCCTTGTGAATGGGGCGCGCTGCTTTCTGGGAACTGTGTGTGTTCTCAGAGAGCGGCGCGCCCATTCACAAGCCAGCGTGAGACTCACGCAGGCGCAGTAGGAAATGGGCAGTGAAGCCGTACGTCTTCACTGCCTGTTTCCCATAGTGTGGATGGCGGCGCGGGACCCGGAGCGATCGTGGGACCGACATTGGGGGGGGGGGGCCGTCAGTGCGGGTGCCTAGGACAGGTAAGTGTCCTTATTTAAAGTCAGCAGCTACACTGTTAGTAGCTGCTGACTTTAAAAAAAAAAAATCGCGGCTGGAGCTCCGCTTTAAGCAATCAAAACGGCCTTTCTGAGGATACAACTGTGAACTGCATAACATAATGAACCATTATTGGGCATCCAGATTTTTTAAATGGCTGACAAAATACACTTAAAGTGGAGTTCCACCCTGAAAAAAAAAATTCCACCAAAAATGTAAAAAATAAATAAATATGTTTTTACTTACCCAAAATAGCTGTTGCTATGCGGAAGTGCCAAATCTGCCTCTTCATCCTCCGCGGGGGATTCTCTTCCTACTCCTACACTCGGTTTTCTTCTTGTGAATTGGGTGCGCTGCATTCTGGGAATTGTGTGTATCCCAGAAAGCAGCCGGCCCATTCACAAAGCGACGCGCTGCTCGCGCAAGCGCAGTAGGAAACGGGCAGTGAAAGACTGTAAAACCCCACAGCACCTCCCCGCTTTGGATGCTCTGTATGGCTCTGTATGCTCTGTACAGCAGAGAGGCAGGAAACAACATGCAAAAACAAAACTAGAAACTACAGGTACATTATATGATTGATTTTTATCTATTTTTAATCGTTTTTAAAAGGAATCAGTTAACTATTATGGGCCAGATTCAGAGAGAATTAGATTATCGTAGCGTATCAGAAATACACTACGCCGCCGTATTTTACCTGGCTCTACGTGGAATCCAGGTAGATTTTGTCCAGTAAACGACGGCGGCGTAGTGTATTTCTCCCGTCGCAATCCATCTACGCGAGTAGGGGGCGTGAAGCATTTAAAATAGGCGCGTTCCCGCGGCGATCGAACTGCACATGCTCCGTTCGCAAATTTCCCGCCGTGCATTGCGCGAAATCACGTCGTTACGTCATTCGTTGTTTGAGTAGCGTCGTTTACGGACATTTGTATTCCCGAACGACTTACGTAAAAAAAAAAAAAATTCAATTCGACGCGGGAACGACGGCCATACTTAACATGGGCTACGCACCGTTAGACCAGCAAAAAGCTGGTCTAACAGTACGTAAAAAAAAATAGACGTAAGCGATTGCGAAGACCGCTCGTATCTTCGTGGATCGCCGTAAAAACTCATTTGCATATCCCGACGCATGAAAACTACGCAAACTCCTCCCAGCGGCCGCAAAAATATCGCAGCGTAGATCCGAAGGCTTACGAAGACGTAAGCCTCTCGGATCGAAGCCCGAAGCCGCCGTATCATGGTTTGAGGATTCAAACTAGTGATACGGCGCACGAAATTTGAAATTACTCCTGTCTAACACCAGTTAGACAGGCGTAATTGCTCTGTGAATCTGGGCCTATGTCTCTATACCCTGTAAACTAAGGGTCTCCAAACTTTTCAAACAAAGGGCCACCTTATTGTCCTTCAGACTTTAGGAGGGCCGGATTGTGGCCAGCAAGGGCAGAAAATGTCACAGGCTAGAAAAAATATGGCCTCAGGGTTGGTGGTCAATAGGAGGATGAGTATTCCCCCTATTAGGAGGAATAGTATCCCATCATGGGTATCCATGGAAAATATAGTGCCCCATCGTTGGTGTCAGTGGGGGGAATATTGCCTCCTATCAGGAGAAGGAATTATGCCCCAAGGACCGGGTTAAGGCCAGCAAAGGGCCACATCTGGCCCTCGGGCCACAGTTTGGAGACCCCTGCTGTAAACAGTCATTTCAGAAAAAAAAAATTTTTCCTTTACAACTCCTTTTACCTTCTCTGGTGGAATTAGTAAACAAATGTCTGACAAGACTACAAAAATCAAAAGTATTAGTAAACAAAATGTATATCGTAAAGTCACCAAATTCCAAACACTCGGTACACTAACTTTGTGACAGTCAATTAGTTGTCTATGTCCTGCAGTTGGCCATTCAAAGCCTAGTTGAAGTATGAAGTGTGGTTTAAAGAAGAACTACACACTTTAAAAAAATAAAAAATAAAGGCCAGCAGCTACGAAACTGTCACTGCTGGAGAAATTTCCCTTCATTTCATCACTCCTATGACAAGGATCACCATGACAAGCAAGGAGAAATCTCCCTTTAACCACTTAAGGACCCCTTCACGCCGATATACGTTGGCAGAATGGCACAGCTGGGCACATCCCTGTACCTGTACGTGGCTCTTTAAGCCCAGCCGTGGGGTTAATTATAAAAATGCAATAAAACTATCCCCTATTTTGTAAACGCTATAAATTTTGTGCAAACCAACTGAGATTTTTGGGGGATATTTATTATAGCAAAAATATAGATTTTTTTTCAAAATTGCCACTATTTTTGTTTATAGCGCAAAAAATAAAAACCGCAGAGGTGATCAAATATCACCAAAAGAAAGCTCTATTTGTGGAGAAAAAAAGACGCCAATTTTGTTTGGGAGCCACGTCGCACGACCGCGCAATTGTCAGTTAAAACGACGCAGTGCCGAATCGCAAAACCTGGCCGGGTCCTTTAGCTGCCTAAAGGTCCGGGACTTAAGTGGTTAAAGGAGCAGCAATACATCTCTAACCTTTCCCTCCGTTAAACAATAGGGGTGTGTAGGTAATCCTATCTTCAGTTAGACCTTATGATGTTGAGGAATTTGCCCTGGCTTATAAAAGTGCTTTGAGTTGGTTTATTTTGTCATTGCAGCCTGAAAGATACCGAAATCAACAGCTGACGACCCCAGAAGAAGGTGTAGCCCTGCTAAACTCGCCCACTTCTCACTTTCACACTGGTAATAGAATTTTTATTCTAGGACATAAAAAGGAAGTAAGGATGTAATATGCCATGTCAAATGTTTATTTTGAACTCATTAACCACTTAAGACCCGGACCAATACGCTGGTAAATGACCCAAGGTGTTTTTGCGATTCGGCACTGCGTCGCTTTAACAGACAATTGCGCGGTCGTGCGACGTGGCTCCCAAACAAAATTTGCGTCCTTTTCTTCCCACAAATAGAGCTTTCTTTTGGTGGTATTTGATCACCTCTGCGATTTTTATTTTTTGCGCTATATACAAAAATAGAGCGACATTTTTGAAAAAAAACCACTATTTTTTACTTTTTGTTAAAAAAAAATCAAATAAACTAAATTTTAGTCAAACATTTAGGCCAAAATTTATTTAGCCACATGTCTTTAGTAAAAAAAAAAATCGCAATAAAAAAAAATAGCTACCTAGCGGGAACAGCGACACTAATACAGCGATCAGAAAAATGATCGCTTAGTGACGCTGGCAATAGGGAGTGAAAGGGTTAACTAGGGCGGTGATCAGGGGGTTAAAACTTTATTAGGGGGGGTGGGGGGGCTATCCTGAACCTAACACTAACTGTTTTTTACAGTGCCTGTCACACTGACACTAAATGCAGTGATTAAATCACTGCATTCAGTAACACTGTGACAGGGGGGTGGGGGGGGCGATCACAAGGGGTTAATATGCCTATGTGAGTGTGTGTCAGTGTTGTGTTGATGCACACTTACTTGTGATGTCTTCTCTCATCAGCAGCGCTGGGAAACAGCGCTGCGATGAGAGAATACATCATTTCCTCCTTCCTGTGTAAACACAGGAGGAGGAAGTGACAGGCTGGGAGCGCGCTCCCATTGGCTGGGAGCGATCGCGGGGGGGGCGGAAAACACGGACATCCGCCCGCAGATCCCGGATCGCTCCCAGAGGTAGGGAGACCCCCGCACGCCGCGGAGGGGGTCCCGATGGGACCCCCGAACCGCACTCAGGCGGGGACGTAAATTTACGCCCTTGTGCCTGTACGAGCCATGTTGTGGCCGTATATGTGCGTGCGGGGGTCCTTAAGTGGTTAAAGGAGTTGTAAAGGAAAAAATGTTTTTGCCTAAAATTAATGTCTGCAAGGTAGACACACAGAATAGTGTAATGATTCTGTTAAAAACTAGTAAATACCTATTAGATTCCTTCATCTATATCACCTCCGGCATTCTAGTTTCTGTTCTCTCATTCACTTCCTGGTTTGCGGCGCTCGTTCATGTAAGAACTACATTTCCCAGTATGCATTGCGGCACGCCTAGTAATTCACCTCTCATTGAAGTCTCTAACACGTAGAGAGTGTCCTGCCTCACAGATGTATTTGCCAGGAGGGGGCGAGCACGTCACTGACCACCGCAGTAAAGCCTCCCTTCACTGTGGTGAGTAACAATCAGACAAGCAGGAAGTGAACAGAACAGAGAAGAAATAGAGCAACTTCTGAGCAAAAACGAACAATGAGGAAGTGAAAAGAGGAATGTCTGCAGGTGAAGGATGCTTATTATGAAAAAAATTAAATTCCTTTACAACCCCTTTAAGTGGAAAATATGTGATGTATTACAAGCATGGTAAGGAAAGATTTTAGAGCACAAACTCTAAAACACATAGAGCTCCATATACTTACTTAAAAATGTCAAGAAAAATCAGTTTGCCTGTTATACTATATATTATTTATGCATATGGATCTGCTACTTTCAGCTTGCAACATAAAAAAGCGAAAATAAAGAAAAAAAATATATGTGGTCTCCCTGCACACACTGCCCCCCTCCCTGCACACACTGCCCCCCTCCCTGCACACACTGCCCCCCTCCTTGGCACAAATCACCTGGATGAGAGTTACATAACTCTCTCATCCCCCTCTAAATTTGAGAAACCACCTGGACTAAAAGTACACAGGCGCTACACACAACCTTCCCCCCTCCTTGCACACACTGTCCCCCTTCCTGCACACCTTTCCCCCCTCCCTGCACACCTTTCCCCCCTCCCTGCACACCTTTCCCCCCTCCCTGCACACACTGCCCCCCTCCCTGCACACACTGCCCCCTCCCTGCACACATTTCCCCCCTCCTTGTACACATTTATTTTGCTAGAAAATTAATCAGAACCTCCAAACATTATATAGTTTTTTTTTAGCAGTCACCCTAGGGAATAAAATGACGGTCATTGCAACTTTTTATCTTGCACGGTATTGAAAATGTTTACAGGTTACCAGTTTAGAGTTACAAAGGAGGTCTAGAATTGTTGCACGCACTCTAACGCGATACCTCACATATGTGGTTTGAATGGCATTTACATATGTGGGCGGGACTTACGTGCACATTCGCTTCTGAGCGCAAGCTACTGGGGGACAGGGGCGGTTTTTTTTTTTTTAATTATTATTTTTTTACTTTTTTATTTTTTTGACACTTTTTAAAAAAAAAAATTTTTTTTTTTTTATCACTTTTATTCCTATTACAAGGAATGTAAACATCCCTTGTAATAGGAATGGTGTGTGACAGGTCCACTTTATGGAGAGATGCAGGGTCAATAAGACCCCACATCTCTCCTTCAGGCTGGAAAGCTCAGGAGATCGGAAGAAGTAAATCACGATCTCATGTTTGCTAGCCGCAATCGCGGCTTTGTTTACTTCTAGGTACTCGGGCGTGACGTCATAGAGATGACTGGTCAATGGAAATCTCTATGCTCCTCACTCGGCGCCGGACAATTCTATCTCCGGGCCCCCGATTGAATCAACGAATGGCGCCTATAAGAACGATCAAGCGGCGGAACTGACCGCTATGATCATTCTTATCGTGCAGAAA
The DNA here is from genome assembly GCA_029574335.1 of Rana kukunoris. Lineage (NCBI taxonomy): Eukaryota > Metazoa > Chordata > Amphibia > Anura > Ranidae > Rana > Rana kukunoris. The sequence continues at coordinate 190,742,559 of CM056049.1, forward strand.
ATCGACTGGCAGAAAAGAATGATATCTGAATGATGCATCTAGCTGCAGGCATCATTCAGATATCCCCCCATATATGCCATTTTTTACCTCTTTTTAAGTAAACAGGGTCAACATCATTTGGTAAGGTGCCATCCTCAGAGTGCATTTGGGGTGATCTTTCGTCTTGGTGGAGGTGGAGACCCTCTATAGTGGATTTGAAGCATCCTTTTGAACACAAGCACTTTATTAATGGACTTTTTGCACATATATTCAAAATCGCATCTATCGTTGGCGACATCGATTATTATTCACTTTGTTTAATTAATATAATTTTTTCAATTTATTGTTGGCTATTATCTAATTATCTTGTATTATTTATAAGTTTGTTCAGCATTATTTTCAATATTTGTAGTGCCCCCTAGCCTTCACTTATACCCACTATTGTTTCAGTTTACTGTTTTTTTGGGGAGCTGCTCACTAACATTAATATTTAAATTACTAATTAATATTCCCGTTATTATTTTTAATTTATTTAATATCTATATATACATTTAGTTGGTGCGAGATTTATACCTCCCATATATACAGTATGGGGTAGATTCACGTAGATCGGTGCATCTTTCTTCCGGCTTAGCTAATCTTCTTTACGCTACGCCGACGCAACATTGAGAGGCAAGCATGCTACTCACAAAGAATATGCGCTCAACGTTGCGCCGGCGTAGCGTATAGTTGTCGGCGTAAGCCGACGTAAGTCAAAGTAGGTGGAAGTGGGCGTGTAACATTTAAATGAAGCGTGACTAGGGCCGGATTTGCTCTCCCTGCTGCCCCAAGGCCAGGTTCCACAATGCACCCCCTCCCCACCAACCGAACCCCCCCCCCCCCCCCAAATCAACGGAGAATGGCAACCGGAGGGGACAGGGGTGGCGCGGTTAGTTAAAATATATATATATATATATATATATTTTTTTTTACTTTTTTAGCACTTTTTTTTTTTTTTATTCATTTTTAGCTTGTCGTTTACTTGTTTTTATTTTTGTGTAATATTCTAATTATTTTTAATATTTTTCTTATTCTTTACTTTTTAGTTACTTTTTTAATTTAATTATTATTATTTTTTATCAATTTTTTTCACTTAACTTTATTGCTATCACACAGGAGAAAACAATTCCCTGTGCAATACAATTGGAGGTGACAGGTTCTCTTTATTGACCCTGTCACCTCCAAAACAGAAGTCCTAGCACTGTGCCAGAACTCCTGTCACAGCTGAGATGGGAAGAGCACAGCTCACCCCTCTCACAGTGTACATCAGCGGCAGGGACAGGAGACAGACTCGGCGGCTGGGGGGAGGACAGAGGAGTCCCGAAGGCAGAGCAAGCCGAGAAAGGTATGTGGGGGTAGGGGAGAACAGTTTTTCTGTTCCCACTTATATGCAACCTTACTGCAACTGTATGTCTAAATACGGCCATTCCATGCCACTGCTGCCCCTTGGCACCCTTCTGGCCTTGGTGGCCTTGTGGGAAATCCGGGCCTAAGCGTGACCCCATGCAAATGATTGGGCTTTCAAAAAACATTAACTGCGCATGCGTTCTTGAACGCATCTTTTATAATACCAGTGTGCATGCTAACAGGTTTACGTAAATAGCTGCCTATGGATACGTAATACACTGCCTATGGACGTGAACGTAACCTATGCACAGCCCTATTCTACGTAGTACATGTAAACGGAACATAACCATTACAGAAGGCTTTAGTCCTCCTCCTCCTCCATAAAAGTCCTTTCTGAATCTCTCTGGCACGACAGTCACTCTTATGAGAGGATAACTTTACGCCGGACATAAGCCTTACGCAAACCGCATATTTACATCTACGTCTTGTGAATCTGCGTATCTTACTCATTTGCATATTTAACACGGGTACGCCGAACATATTGCTGTCCAAGCGTAACTATGTCTCCCACGATACGCCGGCGTTTCAGAGCAAGTTACGTGAGCGGCTACATAGGACCTTGCTTTTCGAAAACATGTGGTTACTGTTGTGAATTGGCGCAGAGACTGTGAATTTGTGATGTGTAAATAAACTGTAGAATAACAGTATTCGATACTATTCTATCCTGAGCAGGGGAGGTCACAGGCCATATCATGAAGGTGGTTCTCCCAGGGCGAGGCTCGGCCACTGGTTTGGCACTCCGGCTGGGCTGATTGTAAGGGAACTCTGCGAGTTCAGATATAAATCCTGCCATTGCTCGGGAACGCTATGGATTCAGATGCTAAAAGGGGAACTCAGGTGTGGTATCCGTAAAGGGGGTCTCATCAGTTGTTAGAGTTAGAGCGCTGTTATTTAATAGCACCTCCTATATGTGGAGGGTAGGATGCTATATCCAATAGCGTCATTGCACCTGTGCGCCACTAAAGTGGTTCGGGTTTCAGCAGGGACTACGCCGTGCTGCCCGACAGAAACTGGTGGCAACGGCCACCGCTATGGTTGCGTCTGAGCCACCTGGAAGGGTGCTCATCCTGTAAATGGATAGAGAAAAGAGAAGCAGAAAACTGATGAGCTGTTTCCTTTGCTCTTTCATCCTATCAGCACACTTCTTGCATTGCAGCATATCTGACTGGCTCATTGTGCTTCCTCACGCTCCCCATTTCTGAGCTCTGCTGTAAAGGGACTACAAGAGGCTGACAACAAGAACTGCCCTGGGATGAGTTTACGGGGTAGTTTAGGCCATAGTTATATTTTCAAATCCCGCCTGGTTGACAGGGAGTCTGGAAGGGTTAGTAATTGGTGGAGGTATTTATATCTGCCTAGATGGGGGCAGTTTTAATCCCCCAAGACAGAACCTTGAAGGGGTACATTACAGTTTTTCTGTTCCCACTTATATGCACCTTTGCATATTCTAAATACATTGGGGCAGATTCACAGAGAATTAGATTATCGTAGCGTTTCCGAAACTACGCCGCCGTATGGTGCATGTGCCCCTGGCTCTACGTGGAATCCAGGTCCAGTTAACGACGGCGGCGTAGTGTATTTCTCCCGAGCAATCCATCTACGTGAGTGAGGGGGCGTCAAGCTTTGATTTAAAGACACCTCCTGGGCGCGGGCCTTTTGCGGCCAGGATCGGAGGAATGCGCATGCTCCGTTCCCAAATTTCCTGGCCGGAGGGCCTGGTCATTGCGCTTGAAACAATGACACGTCGTTTCACGTCGTAGTAGCGTCGTTTACGTACATTCCTATTCCCGAACGAGTTACGTTTAAAAATTAAATAATTTATTCCACGCGGGAACGACGGCCATACTTAACATGTTTGTCACGTTGTTAGACCAGCAAAAAGCTGCTCTAACATTACGTAGCCAAAAAATGACGTTTGTGAAGGACACTCGTACCTTTGTGGATCGCCGTAAAAACTGTGTGATTTGCAGTACCCCGACGGTGAAAACGACGCGGACTCCTCGGGCCAGCGGCCGCAAAAATGCAACGTAGATCCAAAGGCTTGCGAAGACGTGGGTGGACATGGCCTTTTGGCTCGGATCGAAGTTCCCGAAGCCTGCCGTCTCATGGTTTGAGGACTCAAACCTAGTGATACGGCGCGCGAAATTTGAAATTACTGCTGTCTAACACCAGTTAGACAGGCGTAATCGCTCTCTGAATCTGGGCCATTATTTTTTTCTGTTTAATATAGCCATATAAAATGTTGGTTCCATTATGCATCTTTAATCTTTTATAATACTGTACATTAACAGGTTTATGTAAATCTGATGGATTACCATGGAGTGAAGTCATAGACTACGAGTACACAAAGGAACATACCATTACAGATTTAGTCCTCCTAAAGTCCTTTCTTCTCTCTGGCACGACAGTCACTCTTATAGAGGAAAAGGTAATCACATTTTACATGTCTTGTAAGCAAAAATAATACAACATATTGCTGTCAAGATGTCTCCCATACTTTCAGAGCAAAGTGCTACATAGGACCCCAAAACATGTGGTTACTGTTTAACGCAGAACTGTAATTTGTGATGATGTAAATGAATGTAGAATGTACGGTACGTATGTTTTCTGAACTGACGAGACCAATCATTAATCTCTTAGATCTTGTCCTGGCCACCGGATTCGGACCATGACCAGGGTGCAGCTATACCTAAGCTTGACAAAAAAGCAGGTGGGAAAGACAAGGACAAAGACAAAGCCAGAAGTAGCTCCAGGGTGAGTTTGAAGGAACAGGTAGCAAACAAAACTTGTTTCATCGGACAAGGCTGAAGTGGTCTGTTGGTCTTATGTGCGTACACACCATCGGACCAAAATCCCCTCGGACCAGAACGCGGTGACGTAGAACACAACGACGTGCTGAAAAAACAAAGTTAAACCCTTCCAAGCATGCGTCGACTTGATTCTGAGCATGCGCGGGTATTTGGTCCGATGATTTTGTGTACTAACCGACGGACAGGTTTCCAGCGTGTTTTGAAACTTTGGTCTGCTGGAAAACGGTCCAATAGGCCGTACACACAATTGAACATGTCTGCTGAAACTGGTCTGCGGATCAGTTTTCAGCGGACATGTTCGATCGTGTGTTCCCAGCCTTAGGGATAATCCATGGATCTATTACTCCTCTAAAAGATTTGAGAGAACATTCTTAGGCTGGCCATACACTGATCCAAATTCACACCAGTTCAGCAAGGACCGGACAAATTTTGATTAATGTGTGTCAGTCCCCACTGCAAAGGTTTTCACAAATTGCTATATTGTAATTCAAATGTGATATACGACAGATACAGTAACATGGACCAGATTTTTCATGCTAGTCATGTGGTATCAGGATGGTATTTAGACCCCTTTTACACTGGGGCGTTTTTCAGGCGCTTTAGCGTTAAAAAAAAGCGCCTGAAAGAAACTGCATCTGCAATCCCAATGTGAAAGCCTTGGAGTTCTTTCACACTAAAGCGCCTGAAAAACACCCCAGTGTGAAAGGGGTCTTAGCGGAGCTTTACAAGCGTTTTTCGGACACTGGCAGTGTGAAAAGAGCTCTGAAAGCACTCAGGCTTTCACATTGGGATGAAGCTTCTTGCAGGCGCTTTACAGGCACTTTTTTTAACGCCAAAGTGCCTGCAAAAACGCTCCAGTGTGAAAGGGGTCTTATACTACTGAAAGGTTACGGGATGGCAGCTTTAGACCCCTTTCACACTGAGGAGTTTTTCAGGCGGTACAGCGCTAAAAATAGCGCTGCTATACCGCCTGAAAATCTCCTGCCCAGCAACCTCATTGTGAAAGCCGGAGGTGATGCGCTGGCAGGAGAGAAAAAAATCTCCTATCAGCAGCATCTTTGGAGCGGTGAGAGGAGCAGCGTGTATACCGCTCCTTCCAATTTAAAACAATGGGAAACCGCGGCAATACTGCCTGCCGGTATTAATCCTTTATCGTCCGCTAGCGGGGGTTAATACCGCACCGCTATCGGCCGAATCCCGCGGCAAATCCGACGGTATAGCACCGCTATTTTTGGCAGCGCTATACCGCCACCGCGCCTCCCGCCCCAATGTGAAAGGTGCCTATGTCTATTCACTGGACCCCTGGAAGGTTTTACGACTGCGGTTCTTTAACTGGAAATGTCATTCTCATGCAACGCTGTACATAAACACAATTTGTATCATTTTTTTCACACAAATAGAGTTTTATTTTTATTTTATTTTTTCCAATATTAATTAAAAAAAAATTTTTTTTTTTTTACTTTCTGCTATAAAACATATCCATTAATATAAATCTATATTTCTTTATACATTTTGTGCAAAATGTATTCTGCTACATGTTTTTGGTAAAGTGTATATTGATTGGTTTGTCTCACAGTTTTATATAGCGCTTACAAACTATGAGATATACTGTATACTATAATTTTATTTACATTTTTTACACGTAGTCCCAGCGACATATAATCTGACACTACCTGATGCTGGGGGAAACTGACTAACTGCCACTGCCACTGACATAACCAGTGACATTAATACAGTGATCTGTGCTAATAATATGCACTGTCACTGGTGCTAATGACACTGGGTGAGAAGGGGTTAACTTGTAGGGCAATCAAAGGGTTAAATGTGTGCCTAACAATGTGTAATCGGTATGTTATGTGCTGCTTTTACTAAGGATCTTGTTGTTTTTTCCCCTGCTTAGCAGGGGAAACAGAAACACCAGGTTCCCCTGTCTGTAAACAGAGCTCTGTATTGTTTACAATCACAGAGCTTTGTTCCATGAATGACTGAGCCAATCAAGGGGTGCCAGTGGCCAATCATTGGCTGAGACCCACTGACTCGGCTTCTGCTGTGACGAATCATAGCATAGCCAGTGCAGCATGCGGCGGCACGGATCACGTACTAGGTACGTGATCTAGCAGAAGAAGGCTGCTTAGCCGCCATACATCCATGTAATGCAGTCGAAAAGTGGCTCTATATTACAAGTTGGTTATTGGCATTTCTCCTCGAATGGGTCATTCCCACCTTAAAGCAGTTATAAACCTTAGTTATTATATTTCAGCTTACCACTTTTAAATGTGATGGCTGTATAAATTTCCTTTTTTTTAGGCCTTCCTTCTATTTACATCTGGTGATCCAGCCAGCAAGTCAGTAGTTTTTCACAAAATCCAAGCTTTCCAGCAGAATGTATCAGTTTACATAATTGAGACAAACCACTTGGCAGGAGTGATTAAAATGATCAGCTTTGATCTATCCAAAAAGAAAAAAAAAAAACTGCTGATACCCGTTTATAAAGCTAGATGTAGTTTGGCTTCAATTTGTTATTGTATCCAAATCTGCTAACACATTTAAAGCCTCGTACACACGATCAGATTTTCAGATGACCGAACGTCGTTTTTTTGTGGCATGCTATTCATGTCGAAAGTGAAGATGTTACTCGCAATACGCAAATTTTCGTACAACAGAATACAACTTCAGGCGTGACGTAACGCGCTGAATAGTTTTGTATGTATTCTTTCGTTTCTGAGCATGCGTAGTCTTGCTCTTACGTTTTTTTTTCATACGAAAACCGTACTAATGAAACGTAAGTCAGACGTTGAGTTCACATCTGACAAAAATGTTATAGTCTGCACATCCAGCTTTTGTCATATGAAAAATCGCAATCGGCTGTCGAAAGCACCGTATTAACGATCCGAAAATCTGCAGAATGCTTGTCCTACTAATTTTTCCATCCGATTTTCATATGGGCCTTAAGACTACTCTCCCCCCAGACTGACAATGCTATTTGTTGTACCTCCTGTTATCATTCATCCAGAGTTGTGTCTCACTAAACTTCCTAACCAGTTGCCGACCGGCTAACGCTATATACGTTGGCAGAATGTCACGGCTGCACAAAACAACGTACAGGTACGTTGCTTTTCTTTGTTTCCGTTGTGCGGGCGCACGCCACTGTGAGCTCCGTGACCGTGCCCGCAGGACCCGCGGACTCTATGTCCCGCGATCGTGTCACAGAGCTGCAGAACGGAGAGATGTAAACAAGGCATTTCCCTGTACTGCCTAGTGACAGGACATTGATCTACTGCTCCCTATATTCGGGAGCAGTGATCGCTGTCATGTCACTTGTAGCCCAGCCCCCTCACAGTTAGAATCACTCCCTAAGACACACTTAACCCCTTCATCACCCCCTAGTGTTTAACCCCTTCCCTGCCAGTGTCATTTACACAGTAATCATTGCATTTTTATAGCACTGATGGCTGTATAAATGACAATGGTCCCAAAATGGTGTCACAAGTGTCCGATGTGTCCGCCATAATGTGGCAGTCACGATAAAAATCGCTGATTGCCGCCAATACTAATAAAAAAGAATAATAATAAAAATACCATAAAACTATCCTCTATTTTGTATTGCGTTTTTTTTTTTTGCCAAAAATATGTAGAAGAATACGTATCGACCTAAACTGAGAAAAAAAATTGTTTAGATATATTTTTGGGGATATTTATTATAAGAAAAAAATAAAAAAATATTGTTTTTTTTTCAAAATTGACGCTCTTTTTTTGTATACAGCGCAAAAAATAAAAACCGCAGAGGTGATCAAATACCACCAAAAGAAAGCTCTATTAGTGGGGAAAAAAGGACGCTGATTTTGTTTGGGTGCCACGGCGCACGACCACGCAATTGTCAGTTAAAGAGACGCAGTGGCAAATCGCAAAAAGTGCTCTGGTCAGGAAGGGGGTAAATTCTTCCGGGGTTGAAGTGGTTAAACTCTATTAACCAACATTTTTATTCTATGTTAATGGAAATATTCATGCTAGTGAGCTTAGTTGTACTTAATCAGTTGTTGTTGAACATTTGTTTTACCTGGTACATTGTTACAATCTCAGACTGATCCTAATGGTAGTAAAAAATGTACCTCCTAATAATCATTGTATACCTGAATGAATGAATGAATGAATGAAAACGTATATAGCGCAGCACATGCGAACTGAATCGCCTCTGGGCGAACCTGAGGGTTCTTTAAGTGGCAGGTGGGCAAATCTATATATAAAGTACATCTAATGTGTTTTTTGTACCAGGGAAGTAAAGCCGGCTCAAAGAGTAAAAAGAAGAAAGAAAACGTAGATGATCTCCGCCATGATCCCCCAGTGGTTCGCACTCTTGGATCTGTTGTTATGCCCTTGGAAAGCCTTGTTTCTGGGGAAGGTCAAACATACCATGTGTGTAACTTTGGGATTTTAATAACAGATACAGAGCAGCATGACAAGGTAATGTAAATCAAATATCAGTGTATCTGATCTGTAAACAATTTTGAAAATAAATCATTTACACCAGTCATGTCCGAAGTCTGGCCCGCGGGCCAAATTCGGCCCCCCTGTTGATTTAATACGGCCCCCCTGGGGATTTGGATATATATATATATATATATTGTTTGTGGCCCCCAGGGCCACAAAAGATATATACCGTATTTATCGGCACTGCCTTTGAGGGGACAGGACGAGCGCCGTTAGATTACATGAAGAGAATCTCCTGTTTACTCAGCAGCGTCTCTATTGGAAGTCTCGTCTCCTGGGATGCCATGGACGACTCTTCTGCCTATCATAGGAGGCAGGACTTTGTATTAAAACGGCCACAGAGTAAACAAGATATTTTCCTGTTTGTAATCTGTCGGCACTCGTCCCGCCCCCCTCCCTCTGCCCTCCAAGGCTGCAGATGGGCATCGATCAGGCTACACTGATGGCAATGGTAAGGCCCATGTGAGGCTGCAGTTATGGCACATGTGGGGCTGCATTGGTTGCAATGGTAATAGCTGCATTCATGGCATATGTTAGGCTGCATTCATGGCATATGTTAGGCTGCATTCATGGCATATGTTAGGCTGCATTCATGGCATATGTTAGGCTGCATTGATTGCAATGGTAAGGCTGCATTTATGGCACATGTGAGGCTGCATTTATGGCACATGCAAGGCTGCATTGGTTGCAATTGCGAGGCTGCATTGGTTGCAATTGCGAGGCTGCATTGGTTGCAATTGCGAGGCTGCATTGGTTGCAATTGCGAGGCTGCATTGGTTGCAATTGCGAGGCTGCATTGGTTGCAATGGTGAGACTGCATTGGTTGCAATGGTGAGACTGCATTGGTTGCAATGGTAAGGCTTCATTCATGGCAAAGGTAGGGCTGCATTCATGGCAATGGCAAGCCTGTTTGTGTTATACGCCGATAAATACGGTATATCCAAATAACACGCCCAAGCTCATCCTTAGTCCTGAGCAGCCACAAAATAAATATATACAGTATATCCAAATAACATGCCCAAGCTCATCTCTTCACCACACACAGCCACAAAGGCAAGAGAATGCTTGTTGGGCAGTGTGTTAGTGCTCGGACGAGCACACTTAGACCGAATTTGAATGGTTCAAAGAATGTCAGGCAAAATAGTCGGCGCTCACGCATGTTCACTTCATCAAATCTGGCCCTCTTTGAAAAAAGTTTGGACACCCCTGATTTACACTGTATACAGTAACAATGCAAAGAGATGGGAAATTAGGCAGAGGTCTGGCGCGAGTTATCGCTGGATTTAGAAAGAACTTGCTTCTTTCTAAATCCCGCAATAACTCGGGCAGACCGCCACAATGTCTCCTGGGAACAATGACAAAAGCTCCCATGAGACATTGCGGCATTGAGGAAGTGACGGAATACCTGCACACTACCCCATGAATCCATATACAGGAAGCGGCCAGTAACCTAAAGGATTACTAAGATACAGTGGATCGGAAAAAAAAAACACACACACGTTTAGTAATTATGCAAATGAGCGTATGATTTTTTTTTGGTGGGGGAGTGGATCTTTTTTCCCCAGGACTTGACCCCTGATGACCACCCACCTAATATTGAGTATTGCCCCCTTTTGCTAAAACAGCTCTGACCCATTGAGGCATGGACACTAAAGTAACATCCACATAAATGGCAAGACCCAAGGTTTCCCAGCAGAGCATTGCCCAAAGCATCACACTGCCTCTGCCAACTTGCTTTCTTATACCGCATCCTGGTGCCATCTCTTTCCCAGGAAAGTGACGCACATGCACCCAGTCATCCACATGATGTAAAAGAAAACATAATTCATCAGACCAGGCCACCTTCATTCATTGCTCCATAGTCCAGTTCTGATGTTAATGTGACCATTGCAGAAACTTTTGGCTGAGGATACGGGTCACCATGGGCTTCACTGCCCCATACACAACAAACTGCGATGCCCAATTTTTTCTGTTTTCACTACATCAACTTCATGGATAGCATATTCACTTGCTGCCTAATATATCCCGCCAATTTTCAGATGCCCTTGTAGGGAGATATTCCCTTTACCTGTCGGTGGTCATAATGTTATGGCTGATTGGTGTATGTTTTCACTGCTTAAAGCGGAGCTCCACCCTGAAATTGACTTTAGTATAATATTACTAGTGCTGAAAAACAATACCTAATCGGCGATCATATAATTTTTTAGTGTTATAATACCTGTTAAACACACAGGCTTCCGGTTTGCAGGCAGTCGGGTTTTCCTCGGGTTATTCCTTCCTTCCTGTCCCTCGCTGTGCATGCTGGGAGCCTGTCTCAGAGCTCCCTAATTATAATCTTTCTCTCTGTGAGCCGAGACATCGCGCGACTTTGTTCCACCGCCGCCTGGTCAACATTAACACTGCGAGATCGAGCGGTGGATGCTGGGACAGCATCCACCGCAAAGAGGAAGTGCCGGCATGTATGATTAGAACGCCCACAGCTAAGATGGTGGACGGATAGAAAAGCCTAATATAACTATTTATTTGGCACAGAATCTCAGCGGAGCGGCGGAGGGACACCGGAAACGTGAGTGCAGCACAGCAGTGCTATTAGAGATTTAAAGAGCCCTTAAAGAAAAAATTGAATTGGCGTGGGAGATCCGCTTTAAAGAGATCCAACCAGATTCTCACTAACCCTAAAGTACAGTTGTGCTTCATAGTTATTGATCTCTCCTTTGCTTAAATTAAACTGGGACTTTCCATGTGTGCTTGGCTCCATATTCCTGAAGGTGGCCTAACAAATCTGAATAGGGTGGTAACATTTATAATTAATGCCCATGATCAGCAGAGCAACCTAAGGTTGAATATAATGCCGCGTACATGCGATCGTTTTTCGTCATGAAGAAAAGCGTTGTTTTTCAAAACAACAAAAATGGGCTCAAATTGCATGCACTGCAAAAAATCACATGTGATTTGAACAGGAATGCAGTGTCTGAATCAAATGCGGTTTCCTGCACGGCATCAGTTAGGCCTCGTACACACGATCGGACATATCCGATGAAAACGGTCCGCGGACCATTTCCATCGGATATGTCCGATCGGGAGTTTGATCCGATGGCGTGTACACACCATCGGATCAAATTCCTCGCCGCCGGACGGCGCGGTGACGCGGCGGTGACGTTGACGCCGCCGCGTCATCGCCACGTCACCGCACCAAGAAGTAAAACACTTCCGCGCATGCGCCGAATCCATTCGGCGGCGGCGGCGGTGGGGGACGACATGTCTGCTGGTAAGTGTACTAACCAGCAGACATGTCGGGCGGACAGATTCCCACCGGATGGATTTCAAAGCATGCTTAGAAATCTGTCGGGTGGAGAAATCTGTCCGCTAGCCCATACACACGAGCGGAGATGTCTGCTGAAACGGTCCATCGGACCGTTTTCAGCGGACATATCCCCTCGTGTGTACGCGGCCATAGAGTAACCAAGACTGCCATAGAGTCACCAGGTAGTCTTCGCTAAATGCTTAATACAATTACAGATCTTTTAAACTTAGAGACTAAACCAACATATATTCCACAGGGTCATTTTTTTCTTGCGATTTTTTTTATTTTTTTTAATCAGTTTTGCTTTTAAACTATATATCTGCCTTATCTGGTACTCTGATACCTAGTCTTCTATACAATATGTGGGGCATTTCATTCTATGTAAGAGTTCTGGAATCATACAATGGGCTCAATTCACTAAGCGGTATTTACTGCTTTAAGATCAGCAGTAAAAACCTCAGGTTTGAAGAAGCACGGAGGTCAGTGTGAAACGCACACGTCACCTCCTGGGTTCGGACACTCTGTCTTTTACGGCCGTCATTTGCTATTTTTGGAATAAAATTGTTGGAAGGTTCCTGTGGTGTGCAGCCGTTCTTTTCTTCATCAGTGGCGAGCCGTGGCTTGCGCCCAGCGCATCCGGACTATAGTGATTGCTCACCTGAAGCGGCATCTTCCTTGCTGGCACAAGCTGAAATGAAATGCATTCTTTAACTATTGCATGCCTGGACCACTACTCGCAGTATTTAACCCATGCATTTATTTATTTTCATTTAGTGAATTGACTGTTTTATGTGGTATTTAACGAGTGCTTTTGCTTTTTGAAGTTAATACCGCTAAAAGAAATGACAAATTTATATTTTCAGTGTTGCATGCGATATTTCGCAAAAAAAAGTGAAACGTGACCCAAATACCGCATAGGCTATCCTTTAGTACAGGGGTCTTCAAACTTTTCAAACTAAGGGCCACTTTATTGTGCTTCAGACTTTAGGAAGGCCGGATTGTGGCCAGCAGGGGCAGAAAATGTCTTGGTGAGAATAAATATGGCCTCAGGGTTGGTGGTCAATAGGAGGAGGAGTATTCCCCCTATTAGTAGGAGAAATAGTATCCATCATTGGTATCCGTGGAAGTTATAGTGCCCCATTGTTGGTGTCAGTGGGAGGTATAGTGCCTCATATCAGTGGAAGAAATGTGTCCCAAGGGCCGTATTAAGGCTGGCAAAGGGTCACATCTGGCCCTCGGACCGCAGTTTGGAGACTCCTGCTTTAGTAAATTGAGCCCAGTATTTCCTGATAAGATCCCTTTGCCTTATTGTCCCTTTATTATATCATGTTGTGAAACCATATAAATGCACTTTAAAGCCCAACTCCAGCTAACACAAAGTTTTCTTTTCAGCTTTGCCCAGTTAAGTTTAGGCAGAAGTTTGGCTTGACTATTTGCTATGTCTGCTGCTGTAGTGGCTTATGTTTCTTTACCAGCAATACATTTACATGGTAATATGTTATCTTTCAGGCTCCTCGTGATGGTAAAAAACACAAAGAACATAAGCTACAAAGTGGACTGGAAAGCACAGAAACTCATAAAACACCTCGCTCATCTGGTATTTTTAAAAATCATCTAGTATTTTTGTACTATTGTATTTTTGTAGGATTAAATTACAAAAAATAAAAAATAAAATAAAAGGAGGAATATTTATGATATGCAGTATTCAACACCAACAAATATGTAAAAATATATATATATTTTTTTAATGTCTCAAAAAACATTGAACATGTTTCCTGAAACAAAATCTTTTTTTTATTATTTTATTTTTTTAACTGAGGACACATACTTCGTTCAAACAGGGAAGATATTGTTATGAAAAAAGCATATGTGTAATATATTCAAATACATATTGTTTAATCACTTCATGTCGTGAAAACAGGGGTCTCCAAACTGTGGACCGGTGCCGAATGTGGCCCTTTGCTTGCCTTTATCCGGTCCTTGAAGCATATCCCTCCCATTGATATGAGACACTATTCTGCCAACTAACATCAACAGTGTTGGGGTGAATATTACCGCGCTTACCATAAACGGGCTGGAGGGGGGGGGAAGAGGGGGAGTGGGGGGGGGAGGGGAGTGGGTGGATACAGCTGCTGCACTGAATGGTGTATCAACCAAGGCAGATAAAAATGGGGGGGGTGTAGTGCTGCGCTGTAAGGAAGAAAGTGGGGATGGGATAAAATGAAGAGGAAGTGCGGCAAAAAACTAGATACGTGGAAAAAAGAAAAAAGGAATAACCTAACTATTATACATAGTAATGTCAGAAAATGACAGTGGTGTATATAAGAAATATATATTAAACGTGCTAAATGCAGCCTAAGCCGACTGCCAAACCAATGACAGTGCAAAATAACATATAAAGTGTAACTTCCTTATAACAATCTGGTGCACAAAGTGCCAGAAATCGCACACAACAGTGTTATTCAGGGTGAATGTCCATACAACAGGTAACAATGGGTCAATGCAATGTATAAATGCAATATGGAAATAAAGTTCAAAAAGATTGCTGATGTAAAAGCCAAAATGCTGTGATGACCAGTCGCAGATGCTATTTCCAAAATAAGTAAGTTTCGCCCACTGACACCAACAGTGGGGCACTATTCCTCCCAATGATACCAACAATGGGGCACTATTCCTTACACTAAGGCCGCATTCACACCTGAGCGTTTTTTCGCATGAAGCATGAAGCTCCAAAAACGCTAGAGCAGAGGTGGCAAACACAAGGCCCGCGGGCCAAATGCGGCCCTCCAGACCATTTCATGCGGCCCTCACACCTCTCCAGACCCTTACTTTCTGCTTTCAAGCAATGCATCCAACTTGAAATTGAGTTCGACACCCCTGCGCTAGAGGGAAAAAAATACATTATTCTCTATGGAGATGGTTCACATCTCTACTCCAAAACGCCTGAAGCCGAACGCCTGAAGCTCAAACAAGCTCCGGACCCTTTTTTTGTCGTGCGGATTTGGGCATTTTAGAACGTTTGTATTGGAAACGCTCGATTCAATCGTCTAGCGCAGTGGTCTCCAAACTGCGGCCCGAGGGCCGGATGCGGCCCTTTGCTTGCCTTTATCTGGCCCTTGGGGCACTATCCCTCCCACTGATACGAGACACTATTCTACAATCTGACACCAACAGTGGAGCACCATTTCTCCAACTGACACCACTATAGGGCCATTATTCCTCCCTATGATTATTCTCTATGGAGATGGTTCACATCTCTACTCCAAAACGCCTGAAGCCGAACGCCTGAAGCTCAAACAAGCTCCGGACCCTTTTTTTGTCGTGCGGATTTGGGCATTTTAGAACGTTTGTATTGGAAACGCTCGATTCAATCGTCTAGCGCAGTGGTCTCCAAACTGCGGCCCTTTGCTTGCCTTTATCTGGCCCTTGGGGCACTATCCCTCCCACTGATAAGCTTGCCTTTATCTGGCCTTTGGGGCACTATCCCTCCCACTGATACGAGACACTATTCTACCATCTGACACCAACAGTGGAGCACCATTTCTCCAACTGACACCACTATAGGGCCATTATTCCTCCCTATGATACCAACAATGGGGCACTATTCCTCCCCCTAATACCATATGTTTAGTCCCACTAATGCCAGGAAAATTTCCACCCCCGCTGGCCAAAGTCCGGCCCTCCAAGAGTCTGAAGGA
Organism: Rana kukunoris; assembly: GCA_029574335.1. Lineage (NCBI taxonomy): Eukaryota > Metazoa > Chordata > Amphibia > Anura > Ranidae > Rana > Rana kukunoris. Next base: position 190,758,284 of record CM056049.1, read on the forward strand.
CAATAAACCGGCCCTTTGTTTAGAATGTTTGGAGACCCCTGGTCTAGCACGACAATGAGCGTTTCTACGAGCGTTTTGTCGCTTTAATCAATAGAACATTTCACCCAGGCAGAAGATAAAAAAATCTACAAACATAGCAACAAGTGATGAAAGAGATGATCATTTTTCCTATTGGCTAAAATGAAAAACATTGAAGTTCAAAAATGTCGGACAACGCTGTATACAAACATGCGAATACGCGTGAATACGCGCAACAAAACGCCGGAAAAAACGATCGAAAATGCTACGCTCAGGTGTGAATGCAGCCCAATACCAAATGTGGCAATGTTTACTTCCACTCATGCCAGGAAAATTTCCACTTCTGCTAGCCCCAGTTCAGGACCCCCAAATGTCTCAATAAACTGGCCCTTTGTTTCAAATGTTTGGAGACCCCTGCTCTAAACTATATGATACTTGGACAAACATGATGTACAGTGGGGATTGAAAGCTTGGGCACCCCAGGTAAAAATTTGTATTAATGTGCATAACGAAGCCAAGGAAAAATGGAAAAATCTCCAAAAGGCATCAAATTACAGATTAGACATTCTTATAATATGTCAAAAAAAGTTAGATTTTATTTCCATCATTTACACTTTCAAAATTACAGAAAACAAAAAAATGGCGTCTGCAAAAGTTTGGGCACCCAGCTGAGTTATTATCTTGTACTGCCCCCTTTGGCAAGTATGACAGCTTGTAAACGCTTTTTGTAACCAGCCAAGAATCTTTCAATTCTTGTTTGAGGTATCTTTGCCTTACCCTTTAATTAAAACAAAAATATATAAAAAAATAATTGTTTTTATAAAAAATAAATGTAAAAAAAAGGGGGGTTGCCATCCGAGACCCTGGGGACCTCTGGGCCCTTTATTAAAAATAAAAAAAAGGGTGATTCGATAAAAAAAAAAAAAATAGCAACAAAGAAAAAAAATCTTAAAAAAAGGGGGGGTTTATTAAAAAAAAAAAAATTATATATATATATATATATATATATATATATATATATATATATATATATATATATATATATATATTAAAAAAAAGAAATAAAAAATGTTAAAAAAAAAAAAATTATAAAAAAAAAAGGGGGGGGGGTTGCCATCCAGGCCCCTGGGGCCCTTTAATAAAAAATCATTTTTTTAATCGGTACTAGTAGTGCAACGAATCATAAATGATCCGTGATCCAAACCGGTCACCATATGTGGATCGGCACACCACGTGATCCGCGGAGCTCGGCTGCTGCCCTCGGCCATAGGAAAGGCTGCGGCTTTGGCCTAGCTCCCGGAGCGGTGGCCATCTTTGTCCACCCGGCGGCGGCCTAGGTGAGCCTAGAGCTGCCCGCTGACGTCATCGCCCGGCCTCAACTGCCTATGTTCGGCCGGCTTCTGTGGTAAGACTAAGCAAGCACTAATCTTCCTATACAGTGGGGGAGATGTGGACCATATTACAGTGGCGAGGTGTCTGTGGATATTACAGTGGGGGAGATGTCTGTGGATATTACAGTGGGGGGAGATGTCTGTGGATATTACAGCTGGGGTGATCTATGTGGATATTACCGTGGGGGAGAAGCATACCTCCCAACATTTTTGTTGAGCAGGGGGGGGGGGGGGGGGGCCGTGAATCGGATTGGATCAAAGTTGTTGAACGGGGGGGGGTGCCGCCGGTGTCGGATTGAAGTTGTTGAGCGGGGGTGTGTCGCCAATTGGATCGAAGTTGTTGAGCTGGGGGGATGCCGCCGAACGGATCGAAGTTGTTGAGTGGGGGGGGGGGGCACTGATCGGATCAAAGTTGTTGAGGGGGGGGGATTGTTGCCTCTCCCCTGTGCACAGAACCCTGTCGGTTCTCCACTCCGGTCAGCATGTCTCCCCTCAGATCAGACCTAGGCATTCTCTTTTCCCTCTGAGCTTCCTGTGCGGGAAAATTAACCCCTTTGCGGGACTGCGGTAACATGCAGTCTGTGCGGGAAGTTCCCGCACAATCCGTGCGGGTTGGGAGGTATGGAGATGTCTATTGATATTACAGTGGGGGAGATGTCTGTGGATATTACAGTGGGGGAGATGTCTGTGGATATTACAGTGGGGAAGATGTCTGTGGATATTACAGTGGGGGTGATTGTGGATATTACAGTGGGGAAGATGTCTGTGGATATTACAGTGGAGCAGATGTCTGTGGATATTACAGTGGGGAAGATGTCTGTGGATATTACAGTGGGGGTGATTGTGGATATTACAGTGGGGGAGATGTCTGTGGATATTACAGTGGGGGAGATGTCTGTGGATATTACAGTGGGGGTGATTGTGGATATTACAGTGGGGGAAGATGTCTGTGGATATTACAGTGGGGGTGATTGTGGATATTACAGTGGGGGAAGATGTCTGTGGATATTACAGTGGGGGAGGGAGATGTCTGTGGATATTACAGTGGGGGGAGATGTCTGTGGATATTACAGTGGGGGGAGATGTCTGTGGATATTACAGTAGGGGGAGGATGTCTGTGGATATTACAGTGGGGGAGGGAGATGTCTGTGGATATTACAGTGGGGGAGGGAGATGTCTGTGGATATTACAGTGGGGAGGGAGATGTCTGTGGATATTACAGTGGGGGGAGATGTCTGTGGATATTACAGTGGGGAAGATGTCTGTGGATATTACAGTGGGGGTGATTGTGGATATTACAGTGGGGGAAGATGTCTGTGGATATTACAGTGGTGGAGATGTCTGTGGATATTGCAGTGGTGGAGATGTCTGTGGATATTACAGTGGGGGTGATTGTGGATATTACAGTGGGGGAAGATGTCTGTGGATATTACAGTGGGGGAGGGAGATGTCTGTGGATATTACAGTGGGGGGAGATGTCTGTGGATATTACAGTGGGGGGAGAGGTCTGTGGATATTACAGTGGGGGGAGGATGTCTGTGGATATTACAGTGGGGGGAGATGTCTGTGGATATTACAGTGGGGGGAGGATGTCTGTGGATATTACAGTGGGGAGGGAGATGTCTGTGGATATTACAGTGGGGGAGGGAGATGTCTGTGGATATTACAGTGGGGGGAGATGTCTGTGGATATTACAGTGGGGGGAGATGTCTGTGGATATTACAGTGGGGGAGATGTCTGTTGATATTAAAGTGGGGGAGGGGTGTGTTATAATTAATCAAAATTAGTTGATTAATTGAACACAAAAATTGTAATCAGTAACAGCCCTAGTCAGTAACAGCCCTAGTCTATAATGATAGTCCAAAAAGTGGTGAATATCTTGGTAGGTTGTTGGTAATCAGTGCCTTCATGTGGGGGCACTCATCAAAGAGGAAGAGCCAGGAGTGCCAGTGGGGGACCCCAGAAGAGGAGGATCGTGGCTACTCTGTGCAAAACCATTGCACAGAGCAGGTGAGCATAGCATGTTTCTTATTATTTTTTAAATAGAGTTTAGAGTTCCTTTTAAATAGCATTTTAGGTTTGTGGTGCTCAGATGCAATGTGGGGTTCCACTTAAACCCAATGTCTATTTTCTTTAACGTAAGGTTAATTGGCCTGCTTAGCTTTGTTAGTTGAGCCTACTCTATTTAGCTGGAATGGCTAATACAATTCTTTATATCGCACGTTTAAAAAAAACTCTATTGTAATAAATGTTATGTTGTTCATATAATTTTGCAGAAAATACTTAGGGCCCATTTACACTGTTCATGTGCATTGCATTAATGCAACTGGTTAGCCACTGCATTGCCCTGCATGCGATCATCCTTGTATCCAATTGTGCTTCACATTTACTACGAGTTATAAATATCTTAGAAAACACATCCATGAAATACCAAAAATGTTATTTATTTTTTTCAGCAAAAGAAAAACATAAAGATTCTACAATAAAATCAACAGAAGATGAGGCCCAATCTGCACCGATGCCTGTGACAGCAGAGATTACCGTCCGTTTCCTGCACTAAGGTTATACATCATCCAGGAGCGCTGTGACTGTGACAATATGGAGACGTTGTCCTGATTGTCCTTTCGTGTCAAACTTGTATTTGAACTTTCTATTTGGATTGTACAAACACGTGATATACACATGCCATAGTCGAAGTGCCATAATAAATATTGCTACCAATGTAATACCTTATAGTGAATTGGACTGTACAAATATTTGCCTTGCGGTGGAATGCTCAATGATAACTAGGTGATTTCTTTCAAGCAAACATCTAACTGCTATATGCCCTTGTAAATAATTATGTTTCATTTCAAAAGCAATGAAGCTATTAAATCCTAACCCCAGCCAAACTTTTAGCTTTGAATAGAATAAGGAAGGCTTGTATACTGGAAGTGATGAAATCTTCATCACTTAAGGCCTCAGTTTTCACAGAGGAGAGGGAGAAACTGATGTTCCTCCTTCTTCTTTGTGCGCTGCCAATCTGACCAGATGGAATGGGAGAGCCTGGGAGAACAGGGGAGGGGTGTGGCTAAATGTAGCAGGGATAGCACTGCCATTGTTCATTAGCAAAGGTGCTGAAAAGGAGATCCTGCCTATGCGTGGGAGGAGGGAAGAAGAGACCCTCAGACCCTGGTAAGTGCCTTGCTGCCCAGCCACTCAACAGTGCCCCCTTCATATGGCACCCATGGCACTTGCTATGGCTGCCATACCCTAGATACCCCACTGTTTGAGTGCCCCTCAGCCAGAAGCTTGCTATAGGGGTCACCCAAGCCAAAAGAGAGCTCGGTGTATCCATTCATACATGGAGCCCGACCTGGCCCCGCCCCCTTTACGCTGCACTGTTTTATTGTACCCACCCCCTCTCTCCCCTGATTGGCTGACTGACTTTGATTGGAAGCCAATAGTGCCGCTGCTCTATTCAGCTAATCAGGAGGAGTGTACTGGATTGCTGAGGGCATCGTGGACATCGCTGGAGAGGGAAGGAGCTCAGGTTAGGGGGTGCTGGGGAGGCTTCTACATACAGAAGGTTTTTTATCTTAATGCATAGAATGCATTAAGATAATAAAAACTTCTGCCTTTACAACACCTTTTAACTTTCTGTGAGGTGTCATTTCAATCTGTGACCACATTTGGGAGATCTTCCCTAATTTTCTGAGAAGTGTGTTAATTTCCCCAGACACAGACAGCAATAAAAACATTTTTTTTAACCTCTGCTTATCCAGGCCAAGTGACTTTTAAAGTTGGACTTGACGCCTGGGGTCAGACAGGCGTCCCGATCAGGCGATCACTGTGATTGGTTGTTACAGTGGTCACATGATCAGAAGCCTGTCCTTTCATCTCCCGAATATGACTAATGCTGCATACACACGATCATTTTTCGCCATGAAAAAAAACGTTGTAAAAAAAAAACGTTGCTGAAATGTTTTTCTTCATGTAGAAAAAACAATATTTTTCCAACTTCATCATTAAAACGACGTTCCCCTTACACCATAGTTTTTAAAAAATGCTCTAGCAAAGCGCGGTGGCGTACAGCACGTACAACCGCACTATAAAGGAGAAGTTCCATGCGGATGACGCTACCCTTGGGGCTGCTTTAGCTGATTCCGTGTTAGTAAAAGACGATTCACGCTTTTCTGTCTGTTACAGCGTGATGAATGTGCTTACTCCATTATGAATGGTAGTCTTACCAGAACGAGCGCTCCCATCTCATAACTTGCTTCTGAGCATGTGCAGGTTTTTCATGTCGTTTTAGCCCACACACAATAATTTTTTACAACCCGAAAAACTGCATAGTTTAAAATGTCATTAAAAAATGCAGCATGTTTGGGAAAAAAAATTGATGTTTTTCAGAACCCGAAAAATGATGTGAAGCCCACACACGATCATTTTAAATTACATTTTTAAAAAACTTAATTTTTTTTGATGCCGAAAAACGTATGTACGGGGCATAAGGCTCTGTTCACACCTAGATGTTTTTGTGTGTTTTTCTGCTCTAAGCCTCAACTCAAAAAACGCCCAACAAGACAAATCCCATTAATTTCAATAGCCCCTGTTCACATCTGAAGCTCAAAAAAAGACAGGAGCTTATCTTTTGGCAGATAACAGAAATGTTCTGCTTTTTACATTGGTAACCTTTTGACCTGTACAAAATCTTGGTAAAAACGTGTGACTTTCTGCCTGAAAACAAAACGCATATGTGTGAATAGAGTCTAAAGGCCAAGAGTTTTACAGAACAGAAACCTCAGCCTCCCATCGCTACATATGTGCAGCGGTGTTGAATCCCACCATAGCACACACATATGTGTTACATGCAGGGCCACTGATAAGGCAGTACAGCCAGCCCTCCTGTACTGGGCCCGACCCCATCAGTTCAAAAGAGGGGCCCAGGCACCTGCTGAGCAGGAGGGCCGGCTGTACTGTCTTATTGCAGACACTGTTCCCACTGCAGTGCTGCCAGTTGTTTTTTCTCTCCCCCCATCTGGCTGCACTGCAGAGGGATTGGTTCTATCACATGTGCCCCTTTCATATGCTGTCTGGGCCCCCCTGTGTGCCCCTTTCCCCCACAGTGCTGCCTACTTCCCTCCTCTCCTGCCAGAAGCTGCTGTGGGCACAGAGGGGATGTCATTTACTGGCCCCTTCCTTTCCTGAATGAACATGTGAGCAATCGGTACCAATCACTCCTGTGTCCATTCATCCCTAAACCATGCTAAACTTTACTATGCTTCAGGTGGTGAATGAACAGGAAGCTTCAGAGTGCTTCCTATTCATTTATTTGTGCATCTGCGGTTGTAGAAAAAGGGACCGATAAATCTATGACCTCAGTCACTTTTGGCCAAGGGGGCCCTGTCAGGTAGGCTGTATGGGTCCCGGTAATTTCTAACAGCAGCCCTGGTTACATGGGTAGCAGAAAGTTAACTATTGCCCTTCCTACTAAAAGTGTGAATTTTGTTTTTGTCTGTAACATCCCAATTGGAGAAATCTCCCTCAACTTCCTGTCCAGACAGCAATAAAAATTTACTAAGGTACCAATCCTTCTCTGCTCTACTCAAAACAAAAGTAAGTGATGTGGAAGGAGGAATTTTTAAATGGATGCTGAGGTAGTAGAAACAAACCGAAGTGCTAGAGCCTAGAGGAGGCAAAACCCGTCATAGCTCTGATCACCTGGAGATTCTGCATGAAGGTAGAGCCAACATACAATATAATTACCTCTCAGGGGAATAAAATTGGAAAAAAGTTGGGACTCTCAGGGGAGTTGCATGCTGTAAGAACCAGCTCCAGTATGTTTTCTTTTAACAGGTAAAGCTCCAGATGAAAAAAGCCAATACATACCTTGCACTACAAGCCAGGTCCCCTTATATACCTATTTTATGAGCCCCCTCCCTAATGCCATAACGCTGCACTAAAATAATAATAAAAAAAAATGTGATATAAAGGTAAAATTATGTTTTTTTGTTTTGGGGAGAGTTAAAATGCCTGACAAGTTTCCTCGCTAGGGAGATTTACTCTCACAAGAGCAATCGGGGAGGAAAAGTCTCCCGTAGGAACAAATGCTCCTGTAATAACTCTCTAAGACCGGAACTTGGTTTACTTTGAAGAGTAATTCCTGTTGCGATTCTAGAACAAAAAGTGAAATCTCTCCAGTGGGACACAGAAAACAACATTTTACACTCTATCAAAAACTAAAAAGATTTAAGGCTTTACATATGGTATTAAATAATTACCTTTTTTTCCCTAGCCTCAGTACTACAGGGGCTGATGTCACCATTCTTCAATCCGATGAGACTCAGGGGAATGTTGAGTAGCCCACATCTGAAGAGATGATGCTGCAGGCCTCCAACACAGTACAAAAGTGTCTTCTCCTCAGGGTCTTACTACAAGGATGGTGACGTCACGCTCTCCATAGTGCTGCAGGTAGAAGCAAGGAAAATATATTTCAACTAACATTAGAGAGCAAGGTCTCTCTAATCTGTGTAAAAACTGGTGTTTCTAATTACTCATATTTCCGGGCATGACTGTGCCCGCGGGACCCGCAAACTCGGTGTCCTGCGATCGTGTCACGGAGCTGCAAAACGGGGAGATGTCTATGTAAACAAGGCATTTCCCTGTTCTGCCTAGTGACAGGACAGTAATCTACTGCTCCCTGTCATCAGAAGCAGTCAACTCTGTCATGTCACTTGTAGCCCAGCTCACCCCCCCACAGTTAGAATCGCTCCTTAGGACACACTTAACCCCTTCATTGCCCCCTAGTGTTTAACCCATTCCCTGCCAGTGTCATTTACACAGTAATCCGTGCATTTTTATAGCACTGATCGCTATATAAATGACAATGGTCCCAAAATAGTGTCAAAAGTGTCCATAATGTCATGGTCACAATAAAAATCGCTGATCGCCTCCATAATTAATAATAAAAATGCCATTAAACTATCCCTTATTTTGTAGACGCTATAAGTTTTGCGCAAACCAATCAATATACGCTTATCGCGATTTCTTCTACCAAAAATATGTAGAAGAATACATATCGGCCTAAAATGAGAAAGAAATTTGTTTTTGTTTTTTTATATAATTTTTTGGGGGATATTATTTTAAATATTGCTTTTTTTCAAAATTGTGATCAAACACCACCAAAAGAAAGCTCTATTTGTGGGAAAAAAGCGACGTCAATTTTGTTTGGATGCAACGTCGCACGACCGTGCAATTGTCCGTTAAAGCGACGCAGTGCAAAATCACAAAATTTCCTCTGGTCAGGAAGGGGGTAAATTCTTCTGGGGCTGAAGTGGTTAATAGAGTGCTATAAAAGACTGAGTTTAAAAAGTGAGTTAAGAGAAAGCAATGCCCTAAACAGAAAAATATATAATTGGTTCCTCGTTGCTTTCTATTTTGAACTCTAATAATCATCTTCCTGAGAGCATTAGTAATTCTCTAGGGTATAGTACATGATGAAAAAATAACAGCACTGACACTTGCCTGACAAAGATAAATACAAAGAAACATGAATGCATTTTACTGTATGTTGTATAGTAGACCTATTTGAGTAGGTATCTATTTGACATACCATGGATCTTTTACACAATGCGCAGCAATAAGATGTCCTGTTGTAAAGCGCTGCGCAAACTGTTGGCGCTATATAAATCCTGTATAATAATAATAATAATAATGTCACCACAGCACACTGTTTACTTCAGTAACATGTATGGCATTGTAATAGGGATTATATGAATCCATCTGCAATAAGGATTATTGCGGCACAGTTTTCCTGCCTTCCATGCTGCATAGTCTTCCTGCTTTTCATGCGCCATAGTCTTCCAGTCTCCCATGCGCCATAAAGTTCCTGCCTTCCACACGCCATAGCCTCCCCGCAGAAGGAGGCTGCGTCCTTTATTAAGGTGAACACTGAGGGCAGCTGATAGCCCAGGAGAGAGAAGAGCTTAACTGCCTCCTTGACCCCCGAGTTGGCGCGCAGAAGCATCCCCGGAGTCCGTCTCCTCCAACGTCCTCTCTGCATCAGCAGTGAGTCCAGGAAGACAAGATGAAGCGGTAGATGCAAGCTGCCAGGGAGCTTCTGGAAGAAGCAGCAGAGTACCTCCCAGATCAAGAAGGTACTGGGCATCATACACAGACACAGACCTTCCTACAGATACAGACTGGGATGGGGGACAGGGCTAGCGGTCTCTCTGTCAGTCCCCCCTCTCTCAGCCGCCTCTCTGTCCACTACTCTCTCTCAGCCCCTCCCTTTCTCTAAGCTCCACCTCTCTTTCTCCTCTATGCCCACCACCCTCTTTTTGAGCCCCTCACCCTCCCTCTCTCAGCCCCACATTTCTCTCTCACTCAGCCCCCCTTTTTGTCCAATACCCTCTCTCTCATCCCCCCTCTCTCTCAGCCCCACCTCTCTCACTCAGTCCCACCTCTCACGCAGCCCCCCTCTCTGTCCACTACCCTCTCGCTGAGCCCCTCTCTTTCTCTCAGCCCCGTCTCTGTCCAATACCCTCTATCAGTTCCACATCTCTCTCAGCCCTTCTCTCTATCCACTACCCTCTCTGAGCCCCCCTATCTCTCTCTCAGCCCCTTCTCTGTTTACTGCCCTCTCTCTCTTTCAGCCCCCCTCTCTGTCCAATACCCTCTTTCCAAGCCCCTCTTTCTCAGCCCCGCATCTCTCTCTCAGCCCCTCCATCTCTCTCAGCCCCACATCTCTCTCACTCAGCCCCACATCTCTCTCAGCCCCCCTCTCTGTCCACTACCCTCTCTGAGTCCCTCTCTGTCCCCTACCCTCTCTCTGATCCCTCTCTCTCTCTCTTAGCCCCCCTCTCTGTCCACTACCCTCTCTCCGAGCCCCTCTTTCTCAGCCTCACTTCTCTCTCTCAGCCCCCTTTTTTGTCCCCGTCCATCTCTCTCAGCCCCTGCATTTCTCTCAGGCCCACCCCCCCCCCTCTGAGCTTGCACTCTCTGTCAGATGGAGTGCTCTGCAGCGTGTAGAGGGGTAGCTAGGGGTGTAATCAGGGTGGTGGTATCTGGGGAGGTGGGATCAGGGTGGGGGGTATAATTAGGGTGGGGGAATCTGGGGAGGTGTGATCAAAGTGGGAGTTTCTGGGGGGGGCGTGACCTGGTAGTTGCTTATGGGGGGAACCCAACCATTGGAAGTGTCCTGTTTCCATTAAAGGGAAGCAAGAAATACATAACCCCCACACCCTCATTACACACTGCCGTTTAGTGGAAGTTTCTATTTTCAATGGTATGTGACATCCTTCACATTGTGCCCCATCACATTATAGGCGCACTGTGAAGGAGGTACCAGCTCGATTTTAGACAGGGAGTAGCAAGTGGATGGTGCGGATGGGTTGGGGGGGCGGCAAAATGTATCTTCTTCTTTGTAGTCAGAAATCCTTGCACTTCTCCAGTGCTCTTCTCCCTCTTTCTCTCCATGTGTCACACACACCGCATGAGCTTTGCTCTGAAATGCCCGGCGGCGCTGTAACAAAGTCCTGCCTCCTAGACCAGCTCCTGTGATAGATGGAACACTGATCCAATGCTTTGAAATTGAATCAGTGTGACTTGTACCATAGGAGCCGCAAGCTGGTCTAGGAGGCGGGACTTTGTCACAGTGGCTGCCCGGGCGATTCATATCCAAGCTCCATGACAGCAGGATATTGCTCCACTGTGTGATCCAGGGGCATTGGTAAGCTGAAATCGATGAGCACTGATTATACTGCAATTGCTGGGCACTGGTAAGCTGCATTTGGTGGGCACTGATAAGGCTGCATTTGGTGGGCACTGGTAGGCTGCATTTGGTTGGCACTGGTAGACTGCATTTGATGGGCACTGGTAGGCTGCCTTTGATGGGCACTAGTAAGGCTGCATTTGGTGGTAGGGTGGCCACATTTCCAAAGTGCCATTCAGGGACACATCCCCTCTCTCACCTCTCCCCCCCCCCCAAAAAAAAATGGGGGGGAATGTAGTCTCGGGGTTGATGGGAAATTTGGCCTTGGGTTATTTGTCAGGTGAATGTGCCACTTGCTACCACATGCATTGCCGCTTGCCACCTATAGTCTGCCACCAGATGCAGTGCTGCTGTCACTCACTTTGCATGTACATAGAAAGAAAGAAGTGGAGTCACTATCTGGAGAGTAAAGATTATACCAGTCCCTGCTGCTTTCTGCTGGGTGCCGGAGAAGGAGGTTCCAAGGTGGGTGGGGACAGCAGTGCTGCACTAGGCACAGGCCTTGCTCCCAGTCTCACTGTCTGAGAGTAAATTGGCACTGGTTGCAAGATGCCAAGCAGAGCCGGCCCTAGCAACCAGTTCCGGAAATGTAGTTAGTCGGGGGTGGCTGTGTCCTCTATTTCATTCTGAAAAAGAAAAGAGAAAATAAGGGCGCCTCCGGGTTAGGAATAGTGTACCTTTTAATTTACAACAGGCACATAATCCACGTACATCATTTATACTGTATATCTGGAAGAAAAGTGCTTTCTCTGGCCCATGATGTGACGTGCATCCGCGCTAGATGGCAGCTGTGGTGGTGCTCCTATTCCTCTCTGTTTCCGTCTGTCTGTCCGTGTTGCAGGAAATCCAGATGTTAAGGACATTGGAAACGAGGCTTGGAACGCAGCGTTGGTCGTGATGACGTCACGGGCAGCAATAAGTGGACTTTCTGCTGCCCGTGACGTGATTGTGACTAACGCTGCACTCCAAGCCTTGTTTTCAATGTCCTTACCATCTGCATCAGACAGCCACCGCTCCATTCGCACATAATGTCAGAGGCAACGGAGGACTGTGTATGTGTCCTGATTCCCGAATGACTGGAAGCAAGCAAACATTCATTGATGGGCACCGGTGGGCTGCATACAATGGGCACTGGTAGACTGCATTTTATGGGCGCTGGTGAGGCTGCATTTAATGGGCGCTGGTGAGGCTGCATTTAATGGGCACTGGTGAGGCTGCATTTTATGGCCGCTGGTGAGGCTGCATTTTATGGGCTCTGGTGAGGCTGCATTTGATGGGCACTGGTAGGCTGCATTTTATGGGCGCTGGTGAGGCTGCATTTTATGGGCGCTGGTGAGGCTGCATTTGATGGGCACTGGTGAGGCTGCATTTAATGGGCGCTGGTGAGGCTGCATTTGATGGGCACTGGTAGGCTGCATTTTATGGGCGCTGGTGAGGCTGCATTTTATGGGCGCTGGTGAGGCTGCATTTGATGGGCACTGGTGAGGCTGTATTTGATGAGCGCTTCATTAAAAAGGCGGGATTTACATTGGTAGGGAAAAGGGGGTGGTGCCAAGGGGGTGGCAAAACTAGGTTTTGCCTAGGGTGTCAAAAAACCTTGTACTATCCCTGTGTATCACCTGACACTCCCTTTTCAGACTGTGCTTCAAAAAAAAAAAAAAAATCAGAGAAATCTATGTGCCCCTGTGCCCCTTATATGAAGCCGCTGGGTGCTATGGAACCTTAAATGCAGTTGCGGTTTTGCCATGATCGCTGAAAGACAGAATCACGCAAAAATTGTGGCAAACAGCACCACACAAAGCTCCTGCGCCTTTTTCGCACAATACGGTTTGCTATGATTGCCACATGAATCAGTACTGGCTTATCTTTTATATTTATTAGGATTTTTTTAAGTTATGTTTTTGTCCGCTAATATTGTTTTTTTGTGTATTTTTTGCAAAAATATTGTTTTGAAATTTTCCAGGTGGGGGGTTGGAGTCCTCCTGATTTCTAACAGCAACCCTACTATCTCCCTTTACATTGTAAAGCACTACATAGATAGACTCTGCATATAACAAAAATAAGACTAGGTGGTGATAAGTATGGCATTACAGATTCTTCAGCACAGAGCAGACAGAACGTTGTGACTAGTCCACCCAGCTATACAATGAATGGAAAGTCTGATTTACAGCTGGCAGGGCTGTGATGGGTATCAGGGGATCCTGCTGATGCAGAGAACAGAGTGTGACAGGTGGGCGTGGCTGAGGCAGTCATTGCCACGCCCATCTCCCCTCTTAGCATGCAAGTCAGGCAGCGGCGTTCACAATGCGATCCGGGCTCCTTTGTGCTGCTGGCCGCCTGTGATTCCAGGAGCAGCTCTGGGTTGCTAGGAGGGGGACATCATAAATCCCCATTTATAAAAGGCGAAGATAAAGCAGACATGGCTGTGCTGGGGCTCAGCTCTGGAAAAAATGTCCCCCTGGCATGCCTTGACCCCCTGCCCCGGCCACTAACGGGTTACTAGCAGCTAATGATGCCACCTGTCACCTGCGGTACAGAGATGACAATTAGAATGTGCCTGCCTCGCCTCTCTCCGTTCCCGGGGGATTAACCTGCAGGAGCAGCTCAGTGGATGTGATCAGCCATCAAAGAGTCGGACTCTACTACCTACCTACCTACCTACCTGGAGGACGGCTGGAGGATGTGTGTGTCCCCTGAACAGTCATGAGCCTGCCTGCTGACACCTAGGTAAGAGGAGAGCCCAGCTTATGCTACTGTCTGTCACTGATTGCATTTATAACATGTCAGCACATTGCATGACATGTACATGTGTGTGTGTGTATGTGTGTGTGTGTGTGTATATATATATATATACACACACACACACACACATACATGCACACACACACAAAGGTGAGTACAACCCTCACATTTTTGTAAATATTTCATTATATTTTTTAATGTGAAAACACTGAAGAAATTGCTACAATGTAAAGTACAGAGCGTGTACAGCTTGTATAACAGTGTAAATTATCTCAACACACATCCATAAAAGTGAGTACACCCCTAAGCAGGTAGACATTCATGGGGGTGGCTGGTGTCGGTCCTCCACCTGTAATGTGCAGGGACACTATGATATAAAGGGCACTTTCAACCCCCCCCACTAGCGGAGCACTTTCAAACAAATAAAGGGTTAAATGCGCCCATATAGCGTCTCTGACGAAACGCTTTCCAGGCGATTCTGCAGCGGTGCTCATTCATTTTAATGGGCAGGACTGGGGGGTGGAGCGGTGTATACACCGCTCTTCCACTGCGCAAAAGATGCTGCTTGCAAGATTATTTTTTAATGTCCTACCAGCGCATCGCCCCAGTGTGCACTCTGGCTTTCACACTGGGGACTGCAGGGGATGCAAAAAGTGCCTCAGTGTGAAAGGGGTCTAAGGAGTCACATGACATAGGGGAGGGAAAATGGCTAATTGGGCACAATGCATGTCCTACAAAATTCAGTCTTGTCACGTGAAAAGATAGAAATAAAGGGCCAGATCCACATACAAATAGATCGGCGCAGTGTATCAGAGATACACTACGCCGCCGTATCTTACCTGGCTTAACTTCGAATCCTGGAAGAATTAGCGCTGTAAGTTACTGCGGTGTAGTGTATTTCTGGCGGCGGAATTCAAATCGTCGAGTAGGGGGCGTGATTCATTAAAAGGAAGCGCGTCCCCGCGGCGATCGAACTGCGTATGCTCCGTTCAGAAATTTCCTGCCGTGCATTGCGCTAAATTACGTCGCAACTACGTTATTTTTTTGACTAGCGTAAATTACGTACATTCCTATTCACGGACGACTTACGCAAAAATTTAAAAAAATTCTAATTTCGACGCGGGAACGACATCCATACTTAACATGGCAAGTCTAACTATAGGCCGGATAAAAGCAGCTTTAACTATACGCTGGAAAAAGCCGACTAGAGATGCCGTAAGAGATTGCGATGGCCGCGTGTACGTTCGTGGATCGGCGGAAAAAGCTAATTTGCATACCCGACGCGGAAAACGACGTGAACGCCACCCAGCGGACGCCAAAGTATTGCATCTTAGATCCGAAGGCGTACGAAGACGTACACCTGTCGGATCTAACCCAGAAGCCGCCGTATCTTGGTTTGAGGATTCAAACTAAAGATACGACGCGGGAGCTTTGAAAGTACGCCGGTGTATCAGTAGGATACACCGGCGTACTCTCTCTGTGGATCTGGCCCAAAATATTTACAAAAATGTGCGGGTGTACTCACTTTTGTGAGCTACTGTATATATGTAAAGGTAATAGCAACCATCATTTACCCAAGCATGTTAAAACAATGTATAGTTCAGCAGTGGGCAGTCCATAAGGGGCTCAGGGGTGCTGGCCCCCACTGGTTTTGAATGCGGGGGGGCCAGACTTTTTTTTCCTTTTTTTTTTTTTTTTTTTTTATTTATTTTTTTCCTTCTTTTTTTCACGCACATGATTAGAGTCTGAGGCTGTAATTGGCTTGAAAAAGGTTTGGCTCGGGGCGCAGTCCACCCACTTGTGACACTAGACTTTATCCCGCTGCCAGCTGAATAAGGGTGATGAAAGCTGTGCAGAACTAAGTGCACTTCTGTGACTTGCAGGAGAAGTATGGCCAAAAGAGCTTTGATCATACTTTCCCTTTTAACCACTTACTTACTGGGCATTTATAGCCCCTTCCTGCCCAGGCAAATTTTCAGTTTTCAGCGCTGTCACTCTTTGAATGACAATTGCACAGTCATGCAACACTGTACCCATATCCTTTTTTATTTTTCATATTTTGCAAATGGGTAATTTCTCTCCTGCACTGGTGGGCGCTGATGGCACTAATTTGTAGCACATCCCGGCACTAGTGGGAACATTGTCCCTCTAATCGAAGCTGCTGCTTTTTTTTCCCTTACTTCCCCATACTGATAGTGTGACAGACAAAAAAACCATGACCGGAATTTGTTTATTTCCATGATCAGCTGTCATTGGCTGAGAGCTGATCACATGGTAAAGGGTCTGCTGTGATTGGCTCTTTACCCGATCTATGATCAGCCGAGTCTCATGGACTCAGTGATCACAGAGCACACCGCCCATGTGCCTCTGGGGAATCGCAAGGACATCTATGTCGGCACCCCAGCTGATTTTGGGATCGACTCTTGGGTGCTGCCTCTGCCATTTCGGCTTTACAGCCATTTGCCTACTGCACATGTGTGAAGTTTTCTAACTGGCCCGCCGGCGGTGGAAGGATGAGGGCAGTGGAGGCTGGTGCTCAACATTTTTTGGG